>NTHP01000102.1:130538-172709 GCA_003416845.1 Oplegnathus fasciatus
ATAAAATATATATATAAGGTGTATACTCAGTGGCCACCTTATTAGGCACACCTGTACAATCTAATGCAATTCAAAACAACAGCTCTGCTATAAATTCTACCTTTAGGAAGTTTATAATGTTCCGTTTTTGTTGACTTTGTCTGAAATGTGTAAATTCAATTATATGTTTTAGCATTAAGGTCACAGTTAGAGGTGGTGTTGTACTGGACTGCATTATTTTCAGAGGTGTTTTTAATATTCTGAAAATTAGAAACACCTCTCAGTATAATGTAGTGCAGTACAACACCACCTTTAACTGTGACCTCAATGCTAAAACATATATTGAATTTCAGACAAAGTCAATAAAAACTGATTATAAACTTCCTAAAGGTAGAATTTATAGCAGAGCTGTTGTATTGTATTTGGGAGGTTGAGCAATTTGGGGGAGTTTAGATACACACAATGGGTATTTTATACACTGTTTACGGTATTTTATAGTATTTATATCTACTATTTGTTACTCTCCGCTCATGTCCTCAGTATTTTGGGGGGATTTCTTGGAGGTTTAGCAACCTGGGGAAGTTTAAATAGACATAATGGTTATTTAACTAGCACACATTGCACACATATTGGAATCGATTCTTGTTTAGATTTATCAAATGTTCTTTTATTTTAAATTCATGGCTGTTCTTCACAACAAAACACAATATAGCAGTTTTACACAAATGCCTCAAGAAAAAGGATTACCTTTACATGAAAATAAAACTAAATTGAGGATCCTTTAACAGCAACAAAATCTTTTATTTTTTTCATTCACATCCAAAAAATCCCAAACTATAACTTGGAATGAGTCTTCCAAACATGCAGTGCATGTGACCTCAATGCTAAAACATATATTGAATTTCAGACAAAGTCAATAAAAACTGATTATAAACTTCCTAAAGGTAGAATTTATAGCAGAGCTGTTGTATTGTATTTGGGAGGTTGAGCAATTTGGGGGAGTTTAGATACACACAATGGGTATTTTATACACTGTTTACGGTATTTTATAGTATTTATATCTACTATTTGTTACTCTCCGCTCATGTCCTCAGTATTTTGGGGGGATTTCTTGGAGGTTTAGCAACCTGGGGAAGTTTAAATAGACATAATGGTTATTTAATACCCAGGGGCCCCAAAGTTACCAGTTAATGTGTGGTAATTTGATTTATTTATAAATCATCCTCATCGGCTCAGAGCAGATAAAATAAGATATAACTTTTTTTTATTCTGATTTGGTTAATAAATGAATGTTGTGCAGCAATGTGCAGCAGTTGCAATACAAAGTAGAAGTGCAATAAATAATAATACAAATACAAAATTATCAATAAGGTGCAAATCCAAAATGTACACACTGCCATAAATATAAACAGGTTAACAGTAAGTATCATCAACTATAAACACGTCAACAGTAAGGATCATGGATATGTATGAGAAGTGGCATACAGCGATGTATGTACGATATCAAATCTCAAGTACAGGTAAGTGTATATGGTTAATTCAAAATGTTCACTGATTATGTCCATGATATTGCACACAATGTCCCATTATTACACATTATGTCCCATATTGCCCTGTAGGTCAGAGTTGTAATGATCTGATACATTGGGTGCTACATACTGATACATAAATAATTAAAAATAATTGTCTAGGGTCAGCTGTTCTGCTAAACCTGATCCTGTGTGCTCAACTTGGCACGGATAGAAAAAAGCATTATCATGAGGGCATCATTGACTTATCTGGTAATATTGTTTTTTCCTGAGCCCGAGGACTGTTTCCAATCTATCTAGGTCTGATGGGAGCAGATGAAGTTGAGGATGCTATGACATTTACCTATAACTATATGACATTTGAGGTCTTCAGGAAAGGAGGTTCAGTTCCTCCTGTCCACATGTCGAAGTGTCCTTGGGCAAGACACCGGACCCTAAATTGCTAGTCAGGCCTGCACGTTGCATTTTAACAAATTGCCAAATAGATAGAGACCTCTGCAAACCCACACCACTGTTATCTAATCAGCTCTTTCTCAACACTCTTGTCACCTTTTGTTTATAGCTCTGTAAAAGCTTGCTGCTCGCTCACAGTATTCCATTACACATTTGTAATATTTTCAGTGAAGTTTATTTGTTTAAGGATTTGTTTGGTAATAAATCCTTAATCACATCCACTGGAACTAAATGCGAGTGTTTGATATAAAGTGAGATCTACAGTCTGAACTTTTGGCCATGTGTTTCTGCATGGACTGATTCTCCAGAGAATTAAGTAACCCTGACTTTTTACCAGCCAACCATCTGCTGAGAACGATGACTTAAGAGGCCACAATGCACTTGTCACCATGTTAAGTGCTTTCTGGGCCTGTGATGCTTAACAGGTGATAGACTCACTGTTTGACTACAAGGCCGGTGCTCTGTGTGCATGTCAGCTGTGACATTAGACAGTGTGTTTCTAACCTTGTTATGCAGAGAAGACTTGAGTCTCTGTCCCATGGCAATTGTTCATAGTCAAAATATTTATTCTGTACAGGCCAAAAATGTAATGCTATAAATCTAATTGCATTGTTCACCAGAGACACCTTGAGTGATAACTGTTTATTTTTCTTTGTCATACTGTATCTCTTTCTTTAATTACATGGAAGGTGTGTACAAATAGTCAAGGGGTCCAGTTAAATTGTTGATTTTTATGTTTTTATTATGGGGTTTCCCCGTAAAACATCCCTAAAGTCTAAGTAAATAGTTTCATGAGTAACAGCAGCCTCTAGTGGTTTTAAAGAGATGTCTGTAAGCTCAAAGGTAACCCTAGACCCGACATGTCTGTGCCAATTACAGTGCAGTAAAAGGATCTGTTTTGTGATTAAACCATAAAAGACAAAAACCTGTTTACACACTGTGTGCAGAGAAAGAGAGACAGAGAGAGAGGATTGTGCATGCAAAAAAACTAGCACACATTGCACACATATTGGAATCGATTCTTGTTTAGATTTATCAAATGTTCTTTTATTTTAAATTCATGGCTGTTCTTCACAACAAAACACAATATAGCAGTTTTACACAAATGCCTCAAGAAAAAGGATTACCTTTACATGAAAATAAAACTAAATTGAGGATCCTTTAACAGCAACAAAATCTTTTATTTTTTTCACTAAACAATGTTCAATAAAGTTTCAGGTATATTGTACATTTGAGTTTGTCCTCAAACAGTTGCAGACACATTTAACGGAGATGTGCAAATCAAATTTGTTGAATATTGCACGAATAAATCGGCATCAAAAATGTAACCTGTCAATAAGTTCTATGTAGGACTGGGCGACATAATCATAATATGAGGCAAAATATTTTTACTGTTCTTTGCTTTGATTTGTTTACCAAAATAGAAAATACAGTGATTTTATTTTATTTTTTAAATAAATGTGATATTGTAATGAACAATTCAACAATTAAAATAACAAAAATGATTCAAGATGTACCATAAAAACACCTGTGTGTGGATTCTTATCATTTTAAATATGGTATGTAGCCCAGTCCTACATGGAAATATTTCCTTTAAAGCTCAGAGTAACGTCTTAAGTCCATGGTAAGAAGTTGCAATGTAGTGCGAGGCCCAGGACCCAGTAAGAGAGGAAGTATCCCAGGATGCTCTGTGTGGTGGGAGAACAGGTTGTAAAGTGTGGCAGCAGAGCGATGATGGGGTTTTGAGGCGTGTGCTTGCATCCATTTCTGGAATGTGTCTGTAGCTGTACATTGGGGTTTGATGTTTTCCTCCGATGAAGGAGTGGTTCATTGAGGAGGAGCAGATGGGCACTTATCCAGAAGGGCACGGGAGACGAGGAGGCCATGAATCTGGTTAGAACCTAGAAATGGAGATTAAAAATGAGTGGAAATGAACGCTTGATCCTCACATCCAGAGAGATTAAACAAAAAGGTGATTATATGATTTACTTACCTGCACATGCATGCACAATGTTCCAAACACCAGAAGTACCGTTGAATGTACAACATACACAAACACTCTGGGGTTGAACAATCCCGGTGTGGGTTTGTCAAGTCCTTTATTTGCACCTGTCTCCCAAAGTCCCAGTCTCAGACACAGTTCTGGATTCGCTTGAAAATATGCATAAGCTGCCATTATGCCGAGGGTAGCCATAGGTAGAGCCAGAATAAAGTTCGGTATCTGCTTCAGCTCAAAGTAGCGGAGGAAGCCCACGTCCCAATACACATCCTGGATATGAGAATAAAGCAGGGGGAGGGGCCTCATGCACCAGAGGGGTGGTGGACCATTTTCATCTGGGACCCGGTAGCCCTTCCGTTCACCCAGCGACAGAAGAGCAGGAGGGATCCGTTCCAAGGAAACAGATGGTGTGCAGAACGTCCTATACCCGTAGTACTGGAAAGCACAGAAGGGAAGGGCAATAATTGCGGTTCCCAAGAGGGAGGTGAGCAGGAGACGGATGATGGCCCAAATGTAGTGGAAGACTTTACTGTGGCCTTTGGTCGTTGTTCGATAAACACGAATCTGGGAAATGGCGTGGAGCGATGGAAGATACAGCAGAAATCCTATGTTAACAAG
The DNA here is from genome assembly GCA_003416845.1 of Oplegnathus fasciatus. Taxonomy (NCBI): domain Eukaryota; kingdom Metazoa; phylum Chordata; class Actinopteri; order Centrarchiformes; family Oplegnathidae; genus Oplegnathus; species Oplegnathus fasciatus. Next base: position 135,117 of record NTHP01000102.1, read on the forward strand.
TCCATTGGATCGTGCTGCAGTGGCTATGCTGAGGGCCAGGCAGGCTCGGAAGGTGAATCCTTTCTCCAGGAGGAACAGACCACCGAATGTGAGCGCAGCAAACAGGCTCTCCGAGTATCCGGCGGTCATGAAAACATTTGCAGGTGTGATGCAGTAGAGCAGGCTGGAGAGCAGAGCAAGACGTCGGTCCTGCAGAACCAGTCTACTGAGTGCATGCAGGGCGACCACGCTCAGCAGGAAGAGGGCACTGTTCCCCAGAGCCACGGCCACCAGCAAACGCCCCCGCACACTCAGCCAGCTGCTCAGGGGCCACAGCAGCGTCTCCGCCAGGCCTCGGAGGACGACGGGGAAGAGGGGGAAGAAAGCAAAGTTGTGCTCGTACAGGTATCCTCGCTCAGCGATGAAGAGGAAATGCTCGGCATCCCAGTGGGAGAGGCCACCCAACAACCAGTCCACCGCACAGTCCAAGTACAGAGGCTCCTCTGTCCGCGGGGGCCTGAACGCATCAGCATCATGGTCAGGGATGGCAGCATTCAAGACAGCCTGAGGAGAAATATTTAACAATATTAAAATACATCCTGGCATTATAAATAGAGTCTGGCTGTACAGAGAAACAAACCACATAAGTGTGCAGTCACTTTGTCTGTGACCTACTTATCACACACAGTATGTATTCCCCTGAGCACTATTCATCAGCTACCACACAGACACATATAACTGCCAAGGTGACTTAAACACCAGGGGAAATCACGATTAATAACTAACGTTGTAGCTATAAAATGGGGAAGCTGGATTAGCAAATTGTCTGATTCACAACATCCAAAATGCATAAAAAAAACTTACCTGCAAAAACAGAGACAGACCCCTGGTAACTGTGGCAAACTCCAGAACTGCTCTGACATCCATGGTCATTGATGTGACGGACAAAGTGTGAACAAGCCGGTTGTGACAGGCCTGAGCATTGTCGCTGCTACCAGACAGCCTCTGTTTGGTTCGTCATATTTTCTATAAAACATAGCTAGCTAGGAAGAACTATGAGAAGAAAAAAAGGGAGATTCTGGGAGTCTCTCGTTCTCATTTGGTTTGACAAATTTAGGAGAAGGTAAACACGACATTTATTATTACCACCACCCGTCTTCACGCGGCGTTTGTTTTCGCTCAGGTGCAACCTTTGTCCCTACATCCTCATCCTGCAGCAGCCTGACTCGTTTTCAATGGCACGTTTCACTTCCGGTGCAAGCGCAGAATTTCAAAATAAAACCTCATGAGCCTAGATGATGTGTGTTGTTTCTCTTCATGCACAATTTATTGTTTTTAAAAATGGCAATGTTTAAATTTTTAAGTTTTATTACCATACATCAACTTTGACCACATTATATTATACTGTACGCAAAATCTTGTGATCACGTGATGGGCGATATATGTATTTTTCCTCTCCAGCAGGTGGAGCTCCATACTGCCTTATGGACTGGTTTCTTCGGGTGGTGTAAGTATGTTATTCTTCATTCAAAAAATATTAAAACATTGTTTTTGCCCACCTTTTTAGTCTCTCTAGTCTATTAAGTTCGATTGGCTTGGATTGAAGATGAATATTTTTACACATTAATTTGTAATCTGAAGTAATCTCATATGTGGATACATGTGGATTTAAAATGGACTTTATTTGACCTATATTAAATGTGCTTGAAGTGGTGTCTTACCCATTATTTCTGTCTGTTGTGTACAAGCCGAAATGTTAAATTTGATGGAGCATAATGCTGTGAAACAGTTCACACAGAGAGAAAGCCTATGTGCGGTCCTCCTCCTTCAAGCTTTGTTACATATCCTGTTAAAGTTAGTGAAATGACTCACTGATGGCTGTTTTTTAAATATATTTCTGCAGTAACTTTACTGAAACATAGTACAGTAATGAAGTAATGAATCTAATGCAAATAGTGAATTCCATGTCAACAGTTGAGTCCAATGAGTATGTTTCCTCCAAGTTTCCTGAGCACTGAGGCAAAGATTCATTTATTTCACAAATTCTTTTGAACCTAATTTTGTGTGAATTCACACATTTGTTTGATTTGTTTGTCCAGAAGAGGTAATTATTCCAGAAGAACAAAACCATCAAACAGCTTACGAAGATTTAATGTACATTTATTCTTACCACGTGGAACATATAGTATAAAGATTTCATACTGAATAAATGATATTCATTGAGCCAAAAAAGGGAAAGGGAGGAATTTACATGTTGTCTTAGCTACATAGTCTGAAATACAAATATGCAGAATCCATGACTGAAGAAAAATTGTCAAATGTGTACTTCATCTAGTTTATTTTCGTTGTACCAGGAGATAACAGGTTTGAGCCGTGTCTGCCGTACTACGGAGCTGTGGAGAGACCAGAGGAGTGGGTCTAATCAGCGGGGACTGGAGGTCACGGACCAAACTCACATGTCAGCCTCAATCCCTCACCGATAACAAGTGTGAGAATAGTGACACAGACAGAGACAGACACAGAGAAAGGAAGTGTAATGTACAACATTATATATACACCACAGCAAAGCTGTATTTGAAGTTGAAAACCAGTCCTAAGAGGTGATTTCTTTTCATAAGGGTATTCATACAATCAAGGGATAAGAGGAGGTAAGGGTGTTGTAGGTTCTTGATACTTTGGGGAAGAAAGCCATTTTCTGTTTAACACCAAACTAAAATGACCTCAAAACTCTAGAAGAGCTGCATCTTCTGCTTCTGTGTGAAACGTGTGTTACAGAATGCTTACACTCAAGAGCAGTACGGTACAGAAAATGTCCTACAATCTACTGCACACTGCACAGGCCTCCCCGGTGAAGGTGTCTATTGACAGCACTTTTTCTACTGTCGGGCTGACTGGTGAGAATCCAACTACAGCAACTATAACCAGTAGGCCACTTGTCAGTCTGCTTCACCTCTGAACGTCAACCACTTACAGACTCATTGTGCCCTCGAGGGGAGAGCTAGGGCACACTGTGTCTCCCAAACTCACTGTAAACGAGACAGCAACTTTGGTTACAGTTTTTGTTTTTCAGCTATTTATTTATTTATTCATTTATTTATCTTTATTAAAAAGTACTTTCCCCCAAGTGCAGAACAGTCTCCCAACCGTGGTGCTCTGCTCTGTGTCATCCAGTTGGCATTCACGTTGCAAGTAGTGTCACTCTGTGGGCATCTCTCTGGTTTGTAATCCACCACAGCTCTGTGATTACCCTCCTCCAGCAAGGACGGCCTGGGGAGGGCTCAGAGAATGGAATCTGAAGGATTTTCATAAATTAAAGACAGTCACTTGAACTTTCTTTGCCCTGTTACACACACAAGCCAGGTTTCCAGGGAAGAGGGGATTGGGGATAAAACCCCCAAAAAGTGGAGCCACGGCTCCCTACAGCTGTCATGACTGGCCAATCAAAAAGAGTACATCACAGATAACATGAGAAACCAGTGAGTTCATTAGGGGAGACACTGAAAGGTCGAGGAGTCGGGACTCGTGTAGTGTGAACTCTGAGTGGTTCTCCTCCACCTTGGCTAAGGCGTGCAGAGCCCGGGCAGCTCGCCGCATCATGTCCGGGCTTGTGGGCTCGAAGTGCATCCCCTGTAGGTGTAGTAGAGAGCTCTGGCTCTGCTGCAGCTGCGTGGCAGCCAGACTATCCTCAAGGAAGCCCAGCAAGGTTCCCACACTGCCTTTCTGAACAGCTATTGCTCGGGCTGCCATAGTATCACCCTGGGCCAGGTTGGCCAGTAGGACCACGGCCATCTCCCTGCAGACTGCAACCTTCCGGTCTCCGATTAGCCGCACCAGGTTCCCGTATAGCTTCTCCAACCGACTGAATGGCGGAGTGGCCAAGATGAGGTCCACATTGTTGTCTTGGATGCTTAGTTTGCTTAGCGTCTCCAGGACCAGTCTCTGAGGTGACAAAGCACTGTGGGGGCCCAAGGTGGGGAAGGGGTCCTGGGCCTCTGCTGAAGGACAGACAGCCCAGTGGAGAAGACCATCCAACAGAGGCAAGCAGATGCTCTCGGGATAGATGGAGAGGTCCAGTTGGCCTGAGATGTTCGCCAAAGTGACCAGTGTGTTCTCCCTCAGGAGGCCCAAGCAGTCCCACCACCATTCATCCCTTTGGCCCACTCCCTCGTCCGAATCCTCATCTTTCTCGTAGGTGAGCGGAGCCTGTTTGCGCTCAGGGTGCCTGTGGTGGAGCAGGATCAGGCGTCCCAGTAGCAGTAGCAGCCCTGGATGTTTGGACATCTCGTGGTCATTGCCTGGCACAAAGGAGAGGCTGCGGACAATATTGGAGACACAAATGCAGCGGCGGGCTAAAGAATCCTGCCAATTAGCCAGTGCAATGAGCGGCCCCTCGTCTTTACTGTGAGGCTCATCCTCCAGGATGGTGCCAGTCTGCTGTGCCTTCTGGGCGAAAACACTGGCGGGGAAAGGAATGGGTCTATTATTCTCCTGGTGACTTTTAGCACCTTTCTCATCTGTCTTTGTTTCAGAATCTGGTTTCCTCTCCTCCTCACTGTTGAGTGAGGGACTGGCCTTCTCTGACACTGCTGCTTTCTCTGAGGAAGATGTCTCTTTTGGGCTTTCTTCTTCATCCTGATGCTTCCCTTTCTCTTCCTCAGGTGGCAAACAATTTTCCTGTATCTCTTCTTCTGGGACTCGTCGCCTCAGCAAAACTGGGGGCACGGGTATTCGTTCTCGTGGTTCCAAGAAGTCTTTGCGTGGTTCAAAGTGAGTCTGGATGTGTTCTGTGGAGTCTCCCCCTCCAGCGCTCCAATGAACCAACCCACTGTCAAACTCTTGCAGTTTGCCATGATTATTGGACTGGCCAGCCACAAATGGGTCTTTCTTTCGTACCACCTTTAGGGGAAACTTGTCAAACTTGCTGGCCTGCTTGGGTCTCTCATGGGCAGCCAAGGATTGCGATGAGCCTGTCTGTTCAGATGAAGAACTCTTGCTCTTCCTCTCCTCATCTTCTGTCTTCTCATCTCGCCCCCGAGACTCAGAGCACTGCTCTTGTTCCTCCTCCTCTTTCACATGAGCTGTCCCCTCCGTTTCTCGTTCCTCCTCTTCTTCGTCATCTTCTTCTTCTTGTTCCATGTCCTCAGCCTGTGGTTCCTCTTCCTCCGTGCTGTCCCAGTCTCGTTTCAAGGCATCAGGATCAAGTAGTGTCCTCTGGCCAGGGTCTCCCACCTCATACTCCCGCAGAATGCCAAAGATTTCAATGAGGCAGCGTCTGAAATACTCGACCACCAACTCTAGCAGGCCAGGCAACTGAAGGAAGAACATAAGTATAGAAAATATCAGACATGATCACTATGCAGAGTACTGTCATAAACCATCATTAAGGGCTCAATGTTAAGTCTCACCGTGTTGAGATCAAAGGTGGAAATACTGTTGTCATCATACAGGAGAATGTTGATGGTATCTAAGGCCCACGTACTCTCAGCCAATAAACCAGACTTCAATGACATCATGACTCTCCAGGCCTCCGGAGTTCCTAAAAAGTCAAGACAAAAAACACAGTTGGTACCAAATACTCTCTAAGCAACAACTTAGAACGATATACGTGGACTACGCAACATTAGACAATGCAGTCAATAATAAAGAAGGTCACTATCACAAGATGGTTTCCATATCTATAATCTATAGTCATACCAATATCTTTCACGGTGAGTCTCCGACGTGGTTTCAGGACAGGATGCGTAGCTTCTATAGAGCCCGGGGGAAAAGGCATGTCTCGCCTTATTAGAGGCGACTGCACCGGAGGGGGCACTATGTGAGATGCAGGCACTGGAGGGCCGGCCTTCTGCATCTTCATTACTCCGTGCATATAGGGAGATTTACTAGGTGATGTCCTGCTCTCCATGGGGCGGGGCATGGAGGCCGGGCTGGACACCTGTGGAATGTGGTTCTGCACACCCTGAGGGGGCTGGTAGTTGGACTGTACTGATCGAGGCATAGGTTGGCCAGGCCCTGCCGGACCATAAGGAGGCTGCCGCGGGCCCATCTGACCCCCCCACTGGCCATCATGATTCATGCGCTGTTCTGATGACATCATCTCCTCTGAGCGGTTCATGCCAGGGTAACCGGGTCCCTGGGGTGGGCCTCCGGGACCACCCTGCCGGCTGGGGTAATTCTGATAGTTAATGTCCCGCGGTCCCTGCCACATACCTCCCTGAGGACCCTCAGGACCTGACTGCATCATCTGAGGCGGCATGTTGGGCTGAGCATTAGGCCCCGTCGCTCCCTGCATCCTTTCACGACCAAAGGCAAAGGGGAACTGATTGCCTGGGCCAGGTGGACGGCGATCAGAGCCGGGGTAGGGCCCACTTCCGCTGTACTGATTGTACGGCTCCTGCTGTCCTGAAGAGGGAGCAGAGGCACCTGCTTGCTGTTGCTGCTGCTGCGGTGGTTGTTGTCCACCATGGAAGGGCCCGCTGTACTCCGTCTCATGACGTTTTGATGGAGGGTAACCTCCTTCCACAGGACGCTTGTAACTCTACACATGAAAAAAAAGGTACAGAGAGACACAATTATCTCCCACCATTTCAGTTGGAATGTTCTAAAAATGAATACATGGGCTCATAACACTGTTTCCTGCTCCAAAAACAAATCCAAATCTAATATATTAAAGCAGCTCAGTCACAGAGAAGAAAATATACTAAAACAATAAAAACTTTGACATTATTTGTGTATTGAGAACAGTGAGAGTTAGTGTAGTGCAGATGGATCATTGACCTGTTGTTGTTGTGGGTACATTCCAGGCTGCTGATTTGGGTAGGAGCCAGTAGGGGGCGTTCCCTGTCCAGGATACTGATTACCATAGGAATCATGCCTGCAAACATTATGCCTCGTCAGTTTGACCATGAAAATATTAAGCATCTCTAAATCACTGGATTAAGTCATGGCCCACTGTTACACATGTACAGTCATACACACGGTCAACATTACGGCATACAGTGACGAATTTACAACCAAAAGGCATTTCTTTTTACAGCTTCACACTTAATTCCATCATACTAAATCTTCTTTATACTTTTCTCAACTGTATCATTACGATTCATTATTTTTCCCCAATCTATAAAACTTTTATTAAATCTTAAGGGCAAATGTAAATATAAATGAATATAAATACCCAACTCTTTTTGTTAACTGCACTGCTTACTACGGTAGTTGGTAGATATTAGCAGCCTCAGACAATTTAAAGGGGATTCACGCATTTAAAAAATTGAAAGTAAATTTCAATCAATGCAACTCTGTCTGTGCTTACATCATCACATCCACATACAATAAGGCCGAGACAAAGAGCTGTGAAGATTAAGTACATTTTGGGGTAAATATTTTACCCATGGCAACAAAATTCTAATGTTCATGAATAAATAATCATACATTTCCAGCAGTTCACACTGTAAGACTTGCACATTATTACATTAGGACTCACACAAAAGGAATTTGTTTTATAGGAAGAATGATCAGTTTCCATTAACAGTAGCTTTAAATCTAAGAAGCTTGGCAAATAAGTGCTGTGTGAACTGACCGTGGCTGCTGTGGTGGGAAGCGATTTGGCGAATACATCCCCGTGTCGGCGTTGGCAGGCATCATAGGGTTTGGCTGAGGCGCTCCGGATCCCATGTTGCCCTCTGGGCCCATTACTTGCTCTGATCTGGGAAAATCAGAACAATACACATGGTATGTCTTTTCATATTTTGTTATACACAGACATACAAATTATGCTAGGGTTCATCAAAAAATGACAAATGTTACAATCACGACTTCAACATGAATACTTTGGTAGCAATATTTAATATCAGCTACTAGCCAAAACTTGTTTTTCTTTTTTTTTTTTTAGACTGTGACTACTACAAATAGCCAACTACTTTTTGGACAGCCCATTTTTCACCTGGAGTTTGATGGTAAAATACAGATACAAGTGACTCTAAGAATTTACCAAGAAAAATCAGTCAAAAGTGACGCTTAGAAAAACATTGGACAGAGTTATTTTCTTTATAGCTTGTCCACTCCTTAACTGCTGTGTGTCTATTTAAAGGATTAATTGTTCACTTATTCCTGATTTGGTCAGTATGAGACAAACTACCGTTGTTACTGTTTCTGGGAACGAGGCTTTTTAAGTCTGTCTCAACTAGCCATATTAAATCACAATCACTCGAATATTTTATCCTGAATTTTAAAATGTTGACTCCAAAGTTTACGATTTCTGTTGATTTGCTTTTCAGAGCAACACAAATCCAGTGCATGACCCTTCTTCTATCCCAAAGACAAAATATCAGTGCACTCATGTCAGTGAGCAACATTACGAACTAAAATGAATGAATAATAAAAATTAAACACAAAACAGGATGAATGGTTATTATTTCAGAAACATTATAGAGTAAAGTGGACTCACAGGATGGGCAGAGACATGATGGCAACATGAAACATGTACCACAGTCCAACCACATTTTCCAAATTTTTTCAGATGTTTGACTGAATTTGAAAATCGTACTTTGTTCTTGTTTCCACAACAAAACCATGTCAATCCCTGGCAGTACACATCATCCACTCAAAGCCTAGTTAAGTGTATAAGAAGCCAGTCAATCCCATTGCCATTTCCCATGCATTTCTTGAAATTCAATCAAATGTCAATAAATTCAGTCTTGAAACTTATTCATTACACATACTTTTCCTGACCTGCACAAGAACTTTTGAGGTTTGACTGATCATAAAAATAGCTGCTGGTAATAATCAGCAGTGCTCAATGACCTTGAAAATGCCATCTTCCATTCAATGATTCTTACCTCCTGTCGTAGCCTGGTCCATAAGGAAACTGCTGTCTGGGCCCCATTGGCATCGTGCCCATGGCCCCAGGCGGTCCCCTGTTGAATGGAGGCTGCTGCTGTTGCTGCTGCTGCTGTTGTGGCGGTTGCTGCTGCGGTTGGTCTCCCACCCCGCTGTTAGGGCCCTGGTTAGCAGGTAGAAACTGCTCCCCAACTGGAAATGCATTCAAAATTATAGCCCATTTAGTAGTGATTAACTGAATAGGTAATTAAGGAAGTACTTTAGTTTCTAGGATAACATGATCCATTCAGCTCTCGTCCATTCATTGTGCCCACCTTTCCGCATGTTACCAAAGGGGTCCTTGTTGGGTTCGTAGGTGCCCATGCGCCCCTGCATGTCCGGCGTGTTCATGCCAGACTGATAGGCGGAGTTGGGCGTCATGTTCTTCCTGGGGAAAGCAGGGTCACTTCCTTCAGAGAAGGGGTCCTGCAAGTTAACGCTGTTCCTACAGAGAAGCAGAGGTGAGGGGGAGGAGAAATTAGGAGATAAGAAAAAAGGCAAAAAGAAATTAGTTTCTCTAATTAAAATGTCTTTTAGAAGCTAAAATGAAATGGTAAAATCAGAGTTTTAACGAGAGTCACCTGGACCCGGGTGGCATGGGGGGCATCTGGGTATGAGGAGTGGAGGCTGGGGTGGGAGGTTTTAGGTCTCCCCCCTCAGCCATGGAGCTGCTGGTGGACTGGGGTGTCTGAGGACCCTGCAGAGAGCCTGACCCAGCTGTGGAGCAGAGGGACGCTTCAGTTCGAAAAATAAGAGAGGAGCAGACAGACACGGTACATGACATTAATGACACTCACAGCAAGTTATGTATTACAGTTGGCGTTAAAGAGCATGGATGTGGGTTACTGAATGGCAGCCGCACTGAAACAGGTGTTCATTTGAAAAGATGAGTACGGCTCTAACCTGGAGAGGGTGGCTGGACCTTAGCAGCCTGGTTCTTTTTGTTGTCTGTAAAAATCTCAGGAGGAGGGTCCTCACCACGCTCAATTTTGCACTCAAAGGCATACAGACACTGGATGTACTGTTTCTTCAAAGAACTGGCAGCACTGCTGGATGTGCCCACATTCAGGGAAGTGGCCAGATCACGCCATTTCTTATTCTTATTCACCTGGAAGAGACACAACGAGACATATTTAGAGCAGAGATTACAACAGGGGTCAAGCAAAAAATGTATTTTGGAACTTATTGTTGTTTATAAATGCCATGTTTACCTGTGTCATGCCTCCAATCTCTTTAACTGATATATACAGACGGAAGAGGTCAAGGGGTTTCCGTCCTACAGCGGGCAGGTTGGTCATGCCCATGGCTTTCTCTTCAATGAAGGCCAAATAACGGTCCACCCACATCTTCCTCTCCGGCTCTGGTCCTAACTCATACAGGCGTGTTATCTTTTCACTGGTTGTGGTAGAAGAGTTGGACTTCTGTTTTGAGCAAGAGAAATTAGAAAATAATTTTAATACAGAGTGGAAATTCTACAGATGCACCAACAGAAGATATCTGAGGTGTTCAGACTTTCAAAAATACGACATATAATAGACAGGTTACCTTAGATTTGGGCTCAGGTTTGGGCGTTGCACTCCCATCTACTTTGTTATTCATCTTATTGTTCACCTCTGGGCTGGGGGCCATGCCTAGACACAAAGACAGGGAGGGATTGGAATTAGCTGTGAAATTGCACAAATTAAAAAGAGAAGGCACTAGGTGCAGTCATCTCTGTACAACTTACCACTTGAGTTATTGGCCATGTTTGGCCCCATCGGATAAGGTGATCCACCTTGAGTGTTCATCATTCCAGGCATGTTGTTCATGGGAGGACCATAGGGTGGGCCAGAGCCCATCATGCCTGGAGACATGTTGGGGTAACCAGGCATCCTGGATAGAGGAGAAAATGAGCATCCAGTATTCATAGAAGTGACAAAGTATGGTACAGGTATCTCATATTTAAGCATAAGTGAGAGGTCAATCAGAAGTCTAGTGTGAGGTAAATGAAGGTGGGCATTCGAGGATCCATCTTAAACCAACCTGTTGTGCATGGAGTTGGTGGCAGGGTGTTGCATGGCTGCTGGGTCCTGGGGCTTTCTGTTCATGCCTGGAGGAGGACACATTCCTGAGCCTACCTGGGGGGGCATGTTGCCCATGTTAGGAGGCATGTTTGGACCCATGTTAGGGCCCATATTTGGACCCATGTTAGGGCCATAGGGACGTGCCCCCATTTGATTTGGAGGCATCCTTCCTGGAGGCATGCCAGCATATGGCGGTCCCCCACCCTGTCCTGCCATGGGGTTCATTGGGCCCATGCCCGGCCCGGGGTAGTTTGCATTGGGCATGTTGCCATAGCCAGGTTGCCGGGGATAACCTAAGGATGACATAACAAAAAATTATCAGGTCACTTGGCTGTAACTGTATACTGATCTGGAAAAACCACTGCAACACCCAGAAGTTTATTTGTGTTCAACATTGAAAGTGGATCGTTATAGCTATGACAGAGTCTTTTCCTGAAGATCTGTGTGAGGCAGACTTTTTCCCTACAGTGTGCTAGCAGAGAGAGCTATGCACCCTGAGCAACAAGCCTTCGTCACAGTCTCAGCTCTACTGACAGGAGGCTCTGCTACGTCAGCTGACTCTCTGCTTCACAGCTATAAATAGCTGCAACAGACTCAGAGGGAGGGACCAACGATAGCATGGTATTCCTATGAGGCAGGGAGATATATTCCATATGTTTGTCTAATGGGAACTGTACATGAGAAAACTTCTCAAATGGATCGTAAATTAAGCGGGAAAACCTTTATAACTCAAAGCTTAAGCCTTAAAAATTCCTTAAGTCTTTCCACAACAGAATTTCAAAACAAAATAAAGTCAAACCCTGACAGAGACAATTTGAATGTACACACCTTGAGGGCCATATTGTCCTCCCTGCTGTCCATAGCCACCCATGGAGTTGTTCTGCTGATATGGGCCCATCCCAGGATGCATCTGTCCCCCTGAGGACTGTCGCGGCGACAGTGCAGAGGCTGACTGGGGGGAGCCATAAGGGGGCATCTGAGGGTTTCTCTGCATAAACCCTGAAAGAGGGCAAGAGAGGGAGTCAGTGCTCAGACTCAGATGCTACGGCAAACACTCTTGGGACACGCTAATCTCAATGAACACTTTGCGTTTAGACTGCAGCATACCTCTGTCCTGGGCCATAGGAGACTGGCTCATTGCAGGATGTAGACTCCCATCTGACTGCACACTTGATGGCCTGGGAGGCATCTGGGTCCCTAAACAACAATATTTAAGTTAAGTTAGTGTGAGCTCAAAAAAAGTACAGAGTTTCAAGCCACTGTGGTTATAATGTAGCTACCATGATTATTTTGATTAAGGCTGACGGCTGATTTCCATTCTTAAGCAATTAACAAAACTGACACCAGAATGTTTATTGCTAAATAATGTGTATCCCACACATAGTAGTATAACTATGTAGTAGTATAACTCTATTCTAAAGATGTATTTGGCTGGGGGGGGGGAAAGGTGAAAAAGGGGCTGTCAATTTGTGGGTGGACAAAAACACTGTTCTGCCCAACAAGATACCATTTGAGAAATTCGTTTACGCCAACAAGAAAACCAAGGCAAGTAACACAAATATGGTATTTGGCTCCGGTCAGACTTTTGTCCAAGTCCAAGATGTCAACCTCCCACTATTCTCAAAGCCATATTTAACATCTTTGTTTAAGTCTAGCCAAGACCCCAAAATGATTGAGGAAACCAAATATATCAGGCAGAGTTTTGGGGAAAAGTGTGATTACAGGACATCTTTAATCTTACTTAATGCTGTCAGGTGAAGCAGCCATAAAAGCAGAGCAAAAGAAGATGGGAATTTGATAATATCAATAAAGTTTAATAGTAGAGTTGTGTTCTTGTTAGTGTAGTAGGCAAAATTCAAGAACTTAGTGATAGAATTTAAGTTGCCTTGTTTCTGTGTGTGAGGGATCACCCCACCTGGCATGTTGGCAGGTGACAGTGGTCCTGTGCGGGGTGTGCTGGCGCTGGCAGGGGAGCCAGCTGGGGAAGGTGAAGGCCCTCGGATGCCTGGCAGGTGGGGAGACGTGTGAGGAGAGAAGGGCGACTGAGCCTGGTTACTCTGCTCGCCCTGGCTGCTTGACACACCTGATGTGCTCACACCGGGACTCAGGGCACCCTCTGTACCTGTAGGCAGGTCATCGATGGACCCTGACAGGTCCTGAAAACACATACAGGAAGAGCAGAGGTCAACAAACAAGTATATTAACAAAAGAGGAAAAATGACTTCAGCTCTTGTGCATTTTGACACAGTTATTTCATGTGCTGGCTGTAGTATTAGCATGTTGCAGTTCCTTCTGTTGTTTAGATACGAGTGGCACACACAAACACTACACACACACACACAGACCCTGAGGCCTTTGTCCTTATTTATCTTTTTCAAATAAAAAATGAGTGCGCATTAGTGCCGGGGGTTGTCATGGTTACCAAGGTTTGTAGGATGGGAGCTGAGTCAGCATGTAGCAGCAGCCTTGCCATGTGATTTCAATACACAAACAAACTCTTGTATTCATCTCAGATTTACTCGTTTACCCGGCACCTTTTCCACAAGAATCAGCCACACAGCCGTCTCTCAACAAACACTAACGTGCAGCCGCACACAAAGTCTAAAATCACCAAGGGACGGAAAACACAGCAGCCACAATACAAGCACGCGGCAAAATGAAAGCTTTAAAAACATTAGTACCTGACATTAAGTAACACAAAGGGTATTTCAAATGTAATGAGCCTCATACTGTCATACATTTGTAGTTGTAAAATTAATATGGTCTGTGTAATAAAAGCTACAAGACAAATAGAAACTAGCCCTCTTACATGAGGGTAAAAAAGACTTTTCATGTTCCAGCAAAGACGTAAGAAGCATAACTGACCGGAAGGCTGGAGGGGCGGCCTTGACTGTCCTCTGGGCCAGATTTAGACTGAGTGGATGGAGGGGCATTGGACTGAAACGAGTCCTGGGACACCTCCTAAAAGACATCAGAACACGTGCTTAAGTATACTGCCAGAGTTACGGGTAAGCATGCATGTGAACGCACACAGAGAAAGATAATTAGGTATGATGAATATGGACCCAGACTGAGGATGGTACCTGCTGTTGTGGAGGAGGAAAGCGCTGATAAGGTGACTGTTGTGCTTGCTGCTGCTGCTGCTGAGGGTTCTGTGGGTACGCTGCAGGCTGGCCCTGGGGGTGTTGGCTGTGTCCCGGTGGCTGCTGTGGAGGCTGAGATTGTGCCTGCTGTTGCTGCGAGGGGGGCTGCTGAGGCCCCTGTGTGGATCCTGGATAGTTGGACTGGCCCTGTGATCCAGGGGGATCCTGGGAACTTGGCTGCTGTGGGGCCTGACTGGGAGGACCCTGCTGCTGGGCATAGAGAGATTGGCCAGACTGCGGGGCTGAGGCTTGGGAATAAGGTGGCTGGGACTGTGGGGGCCCTTGGGATGGGCCTGGCAGTGGCCCCTGGGACTGTGGGGGCATGTGGGGCTGCTGATATGGTGGTCCTCCCTGGGTGTGTGGAGCAGAAGTTGGCGGAGGGTGTGGTTGCCCTGTGTAAGGTGTCTGGCCACTCGGTTGTCCTGGTGGGGGCTGGGAGTAGGGGGTTTGCTGCTGGCTTGGGTGAGGAGCCTGGCCAGGCTGGCCGTAATATGGTGCCTGGCCCTGAGAGCCATAGCCTGCTGGTCCCTGCTGTCCATAAGATCCCATCTAAGTAGAATATGCAAACACATAAGTCTTCAAACACAACTGAAGAAAATATAAAAAATATATATATATATATAAAATCAAGACACTGTGGATTTCATTCTGAATATGCTGGCACATGACACTGAATCATCCTGTGAAATACCTGTGGACCATACTGCATGCCACCCATGCCTCCGGGGGTACGTCCTTGCATTCCCACTGGGTATCGCTGGGGACCTGGTGGGCCATAACCCTGGCCAGGGTAACCAGGCCCCTGTTGTGGACCTGCGGCAGGCCCCTGCTGCGACTGCTGACCGTATGGACTGCCTGCTCCATATGGTTGACTTCTCATTTTTCCCATTGGGTCCATGGGACCAGGAGGCTGGACATAGTAAGAACAAGAGAGAATACATTAACAACAAAGAAGCAGCATAGGAGAAGCGCTACAACTTACAAGCACCCCTCCTCACTCTTAAACAACTTAATTATGCCATTAGAGTGTTTTCTTCAAAGTCCATAAAATACTTGGCTGCAGTGTGCGACTTTTGCAGGGCTGAAAGTGTAAAAGCAAACTTCAATGAATGAGGAAATTGTGCTTTCTTCACCTTATTTCCCACGGTCATTACCCTGATTTTTTTCACCTCACTTTGCCATAGTTTCGGAAGTCAACAGAGCTATATATATCTACTTTCGAATGGAGGGCAGTCTGCCCAATCTTAAACATATCCCAGCTGTGCTCCTGTTTTGAGCCTGGTCCAAGTAGCTTTTTTCCCCCAGAGAAGGCAGTTTGGCTCTGGATGAATGACACCAGAAATGAAGGAAGTACTTTCACAACAGCCGGCGAGAGTGAAAAATGCACAAGAGCATACTCATAACAGTTAGTATAAACATGCTTTCTCAGGTAAAAACTAGGTGCTGTGTCTAAATCATCAACTTACTGTTGCGCTACGCTAGTGCCTTATATTTAGGACCCAATTATTCCCTCAACCCCACCAAAACTATTTGGCACTAAAAGGTCAGGAATTTAATGTTTATCTCCAAAAAAGAACATCTACTTGCAAACTAAAAGTATCCCCTCACATCAAGTGAATTCCCACATGTGCACTTTGCTGAGAGGAGCGTCCTCAGCTTAACAACAGCCCTCTACAAATAGTATGCAAAATGCCTTACGTGACATTTTGCAGATCCCAGATAATGAAGTGAAATAAATAAGAGCAGCACATGGCTAATCTGCATAAGACAGAGAGGAAACTCCCTTGGCTGGTGAGAGATGGTGGACTGCCTTCTGATTGGCTTGGGGGGAGGATTGGGGGGAAATTCTTTGCAGTCACACAGTCAAACTTGCGTGGCATGCCAGACACAGCAGCAGCTACGCACACACATCCTCACAGGCGGAGGTCAAATTTGCCTTTTGCTACTGCGGAACAAGTTAAAACAAAAGGTGTCTATCAGTCTATCATTTGTTTATCTAGGGAACATCAGGGATAACAAATGAGGTGGTATGTAAATCAAGAACAAGAAAACTAATAGAACAGCATGTGTTGCTGTTATGTGGTACCTGTCACATACAATGATGCAGATTTCAGTCTTCACATGAGCTCATACTTCTATCATGCCACAAAGTGTGTGATAGGACTGGTTCTGAGTATCAAAACCATGTTGCATGCATGTTAGAACAAACAGCTAATAATTGGGGGGTTTCCCCTCATTTTGGGATATATTTGCCAAAAGATAAAATGAAAAATATTTTTAAAAGACATATTATCAACATCCCTGTTGCTCCAACACTGCATGTTTTGCTGAAAGTGAAAAGTGGAGCAGAGAAGGGGAGTGGAGCAGCAAAACCTCTGGTGACCCTGTGATGACTTAATGCTGTGTGTGTCTTATCAGCAACTGTTGCCCTGCATCACATGTAATTATAAATGGCCATGAGCAGCGGATGAGGAGCCAATCAGATTTCAGCTAGCATGTCAACCAAAGACCAACTATCTCCTGGCTTTGACAGCAGGATTTTACCTCCACAATTCAAATCCCAGTGCAAACTGCAATCTGCAGGCTGCAGTCACTCACTCATATGGCTGAGCTGTTTACAGGCAGCGTGCATGGGAAGCCCAGCAGCTTTTCAGCGCGGGGAAACTAATTAATCAACATGTGATCAAAATGTGATAATTTACATCCTTTCCTGGCATCTCACAGGACATTTAAGTGATTTAAACTGAACCTACACAGGCCATTTAAGTAGCAGTGAGAGGCTGATTCGGCATGCAACACATTCCTTCCGTCGTAGCCACAAAATTACAGCTTATCGGGCGAGAAAACAATACGAACATGAGTGCATAAGCAACTATCACAAACTAATATGCACGAGAACATGTCACCCTTTATATACCCGTATGTTTTAGGCACATTTATAGCGCAATACGTTGTAAATTTAACGTTTAATGCGCGTAGGAAAAGGCTACCGGAGAAAAAACGAGCCGTTGCTCCTCGGTGAGTATTTTCGCCCCTTTTCAAAGTCGGGCCTTCTTGGCTCCCTGAACGTCCTTACATCGATTCAACAACTTATATCTTCTTCAAGCGGCACTCTTGTATTGCTACATACCTTTACAGATGTATTAAAAACAAACACTTATTTAACCGTCTGGTGAAAAGGGAAAAAAACACACACACACGAGAGGCAGCCATTTTAGAGTCTTTGCGAACTAGTATCAGACAATGGCTGGCCTGCTACGTTGTGAACTAGCTAGGAGGAGGGAAGGAGACGTGCTAAAGCCCACATCATGTTCCTGTAATAATGTGATTTTACCTGGTTTCTAACTAGCGGCTGTCCGGCACTTCCCGGGCTCATAGGCGACGGGAGATGGCTTCTTTGTTGCCAGCCCGGATTGCTCCCTCCATACAGACCGCTACTGCCCATGTCTGCTGGTCCCTTACTAGCTCCTTCTTGGCTACTGTAGTCGCTAGACGGGTAGTTTGGATATCCCCGCGTTGAGCTGGGGGAGGTTAGGAGCTTGTTGAGTGTCGGTGTGGATGTAGGTTGAGGGTTTCCAATGTTATATCTCTGGTTATTGTAAGATCCAGCCATCGCCGTGGGTCCTCCCGCTGGTGGCTGCTGCTGCTTAACGTTAGCTGGCTGCCCCCCAGCTGTCGGCGCCTGGGTACTGCGAGGGGAGTTCATGGCGTACGCTTGGCCGGGATATGGAGTCCTGTTCGGGAATGGGTTGTAATTGTTAAACTGGTGGTTTGAAAAGCCATGGTCGTGTGAATTAGGTTGATACGGGTCCATCATGTTGCTCGACTGCACGACCGGACCCGCAGCAGCTGCCATGCCAGGGCTTTGTTGTCCGCCATGTTGATGAAAAGGGGCCCGACCGTAGTGCTGACTGTATCCGTACGAAGGTGGAGGAAACGCGGGGCCGTGGTGATGCACCAAACCGGGATGGTTATTTCCCTCCGGTCCAACAGAGTCATTCTGGTTATTATTGTTAGCCCTGGGCGGGTTCCCATTCCCGTTCTTCATCTCAGGTTCCCCTCCTCCCCCTGCATTTCCACCGTCGGCCCCGTCCTGCAGATCCCCCCGGCCCGGCGATCCGCTGTCCAAGCCCGGCTGCTTTTTGTCTGACTGCTTCTCCCCCGGTACCGACTCCTCCTTGGGTTCTCGATCCGGCTTTTTGAGTTCGGAAGGCGGGCTAGTGTTAAGAGTGGCGGCGCTGACGACCTGAGCGGCCATGATATACCCCCCCCACCACCTCTCTCTCCCTCTCTCGGCGAGTCAGTCACTATCAAAAGCTAGCATTGAATATAAATAATTGTTTATAACCATTTATCCTTGTGCCGATTCATTCCCACCCCTTACACCGGACCGAATCCGGCTTCCATCCCCCCGGTTCCGGTTCCGTAAATGGGTTAGAGATGTGATGGAGGCTCCATACAATGCGTAAAAAAGCGACAGAAATTGTTGTGGGAGTTGTGTTACTGAGCCCGGGTAGAGGCAGGGAGCGAGCCCAACCAACACGAGGCTCCGCTACATACAGCCATTTTACCGAGCCGCACAGATGGCTGCAAAACACGGACCGGATCCGCTCCAGTGCGGAGTGGACTTTTTGTCTCACAACCTCACATTGTCTTTTTTTTTTCCTCTCCTCTCCTCATAGGTGGAATATTTTCTCCACATGAAGGGAGTCTAATGTTCACACAACTCATGCATGGATGTTATCAACATATAAAAACAATGCACTTTGAATCAACCTGCAACATGCATGCTGATTTTCATGAGTGATCAGTGCAGGGAGGGGGACTAATTAATTCATGTAATATATAATTTTTCATGTGTTTGCATAGACAGCAAGTGTGCAGAGCTGCACTGCACACACTGCAACATGGGTATTGAATTAAACGATTTAATTTAGCCTGACCTGCCATACACACAAACAGTTATAATTCTGACTTGGACAAAAATAAGAAAAAAGAGTAGTGATAGTCATATATATAAATATATTCAGCTCAAAAAATCTGCCTTTGCACACTGGTGCTTTTTGTAAATTCCCAACCGTGTTTCTGAGTGGTATTTAGGCAAGCAAAGGCAGCACACACACAGGTTTTTCCAGAGCAGAAGGAGGAAGCCTTGCAGCAAACGAGACTACCAATGCACATTCCCTCTTATTCCCTCCCCTGCCTGCTCTGCTCTGCTCTCCTCTACCACCCCCTCTCCTCTCTCCTCTCTGTCTGTCTCTCACTCCGGCAGAAACACTCCTCTGCTGAGTGTGGGGGGATGGGTGCACAGGCTCGCGCTCTCTCTCTCTCTCTCACCATACTAACATTGAACTACGCCGTACAGAAGAAGAAAAAAAACCCTTATCTACCAGACAGAGGATGCATGAACAGTTTCAAAGTCTCCCAACAATTAGAAAAATGGAGCATTTGCCCTCCCCTCTCCTCTCCTCAGTCAAATGAAGCAGACATTTTTTTGGCATCCACAAAACGCACAGGGTGTGTGCACAGCATTGAGCAGGGGTGGGATGGTAATGAGAAGTGTGTGTGCGCGCGCGTGTGTGTGTGTGCAAGGCTGAGGGAGTTTTAGTTTAAAAAAGAATCAAATGCAAATACATGACAAGGTTAATGAGGCGTTTAATAGTTCGACTGGGAATCGAGTAAAATTCAGATTTTGGGTGCAAGTGGGACGAGATTGCCTTTCGGTTTCTTTTCTCACTCTCGACACACACACACACGCGCGCGCGCACACACACACACAGCTACCTCTAGGGGGCTTATAGGGGGGGAGAAAAAAAGGCAGGAAGTGCCAGTGAGAAGGCATACTTGATCACATGTACAAACATCGGAACACAATTTAACATTCTGCCTGACACACCCCCCTAATGCAAGAGCTCTGCAGGCAAGAAGCAGTCCACATATAATTTCGCAGCCACATCACACCACACAGGGTTAATGTGATTTCCCACATCAGTGCGAGCTCGCAAAGTGGATCACGCTTTTATTTTAGTCTGGCTACACAACGACGCACGCACGCACACGGAGCTTCACGTTTAATATGTGTGTGTGTGTGTGTGTGTGTGTGTGTGTGTGCGCGTGTGTGTGAGGGAGCCTATATACTTTTGTGTTTTAATGTTGGTGCATTTAAAATGTGAGGTTATAAACACATTTAATAAAGAGTACCACAGCAGCAGTGTGTAGGGGGAGAGTGGGGACAGTCTCCTCCAAGTTAAAAAGAGAGTTTTAGTTGCTTTTAGAAAGACAGAGGGTCTTCCATCCCAGAGACCAGACACAGGGCCAGTTGTGCAGAAACAGATTTAATGTAGCTTCCTCTCCCCGCCTGACTTAATTTTTCTGCTCTGGCTGCCGGGAAAAGCTGTGGCAGACTTTTGTGGATCTGGGAGGCGGACTGGCGAGCACATGTGCCACCTGCTGGACAAAAGATAGACCCGACGTACAAGGACTCGCTCTTGGCCAAAGTCATTCCTACTTCTGATGTGTTGGTGATGTTTTTGTGCAGTTAGGTTATTACCAAGTATCCCATGGTTGCATTAGATTTATGGGATCCAACACTTTTCCATTTAACAACACTCTTTACTGAACAGAAACCTCTGTAAATGTATGATTCTGTTATTAAAGCAGTATCATAGTCTGTACTATACATAGTATTACAGTATTTGGTATTACATTTGTTCAGACACCCACATACTTCTTAAATCTTAAAAATCTAATTGGTTGGATGTTAACCTGCTTAGCATTTGACCTCTTAAGGTTATTAAAATTTGTTCTATAACAATAAAATATGTAGTGTTTGTGTTAATATTTACCCATCCACTGCGCGTGCACACACACACTCAAATTGCACTTGCATCTCTGAGGCACTGCCGACTGTCAAGTTCCATTATATTCCGCTGCATATCGAGGGAAATGTGCTGTCTGTTCTCTGTATCTTTCCGTCAGACTTACTCCTCACTAATATATGCACATGGCAGGAGGGTACGCACGAGGAAAGGCCAAGTCCTCTGTATAATCTTTGCCGTAATGTGCTTCACCGATTACAAAACAACTGGGGAAAAAAAGTTTAATTTATGCACAAATAATGTAAAATAAACAGCAAGGAATATCAACATGAGTCTTACATTTTACTTCATTCCCATACAGAAGGCAAAAAACTATTTCAATTGCAGTCATTTTATTGTTTCAGATTGAGTATGACTGTATAGACCTGCACCCCTGGGTGCTTACCATGGAAATTTTACCTGGGCTTGCTCAAAAAAAACTAAACGAGGGCCTTCACATTTGACACATTTTAAGAAAATGTTTATTAAAGACTTCCTGGAAAACACGATTAAATCCCACCACTCTCACTGGTAACTGAAGAAAAGCTTGCTGTTTGCTCCCTCCAGTCGTCCTCTTTGTGATTTTTATGAGGTGTGGTGCAACCTTGAAGCATCTACAGCACCCAAATTTAGTTCCTGTTTCTCCACTGCTTTTGTAGAGAGGCTCAGAATTCAGGCCAAGTGAGATGGATGTTGCCAAGACTCCCCTGGTACAGTATACTGGTGCTAAAAAGGCAACCAGTTTTGTCCTTTCATTTGGGCGTTTCAACTTACAGGTCCATCATTTCCTCCTCCACAGTCTTTCCACTGGTTTCAACATACCGCTCTTGCACTCCAAGAGTACTGCAGTACTGTTAAGGAAATACGTTTTAAAATGTATATTGTAAGATTCAGGGTACTTTTAGCATTAACCATCTTAAGGCATTACAAGCAAAAGAGAATTTCTGCGACCTCCCGTAAATCTTAGCATTTGATTTTAAACCAGATGAGTCACAGTGAGTCACCATAGTGATTAGGAAAGGATACGAGTCGAACTGGAAGTCTGCCCCCACAGCAGCTGACATCATGGCCTGCAGATTCCTCTCCTCCAGGTCCCCAAAGCAGTAGCCATTGGCTTTGTCCACTGCTCGTAAGACCTGAATCATGCTCTCTTTGTCCTGTAGGCAGAAAAGAGAGAAGCTTGTGATCAGGGGGTTTTCCCTGTAGAAATTCACCGAAACAACCCGATAACAAAATACTTTCTCTCGCTGAAACCTTGATAAAGTGCTGTTTAAAGTCAACTGTATTTCTGCTTTCTGAATAATCAGTATGAAGTATATAGAAGTAATCATATCACAAGATTTGTCCTCATTCTCTTTCTCCAGATTTTTTCTACCAGTCAGACCTGCAGCATGAACAGGACTTCTCCCACGAAAAGGTTTTGAACCCTTCTTGGAAATGTGGTAATGCCGCCTGTTCAGCCTCGCTGTATGTTTATCAAGGTTTAGTATATTGAGATAAGCTACGCATGCACATAAAGCCATAAAACCCCAAACCTACTCCAATGCTCACACTTTAGCATCTTGTCTTTCTCAAGGTCAAAAGTGCTTTTTAGCCATTGGTAACCAAGGTAACTAGTGGGTGCTTAACTTAAAGGGGGTAGAAAACAGAAATGCAACAAGGCTGCGTTTTCACTGTGATGGAAACAAGAGCGCCAACCTGCCATTTGTATAAATTACTAGTCCCATACGCGGTGATGGCACAGCGGTCTAGACTCCTGTCTCTGGAAACACACACAGGATCATATCAGTCTCCATAAAGAAATAATGTCAGTGTGCAGACAGCCCACTCCCTTTCAACAATCCATCTGCAGAAAATTGATCCAGTGTTCAATTTCAAATGCTAAAAATGATTTACGATTTACCTGTTGAAAAGATGAAATTCTTGGAAGGGAGCCATTTTGGCATAGGTGGATTAATGTTGGAGTTTAACATGTTCGGGCCTCAGTGTGGATGTTCTGTGCGTAATAAACCCCTTCACACATCATCTACAAAAATATAATGAAGGGATTCTTATTAGGCCGTCCACTCAACATCTCCCAGCGGCCTCAAATCATCCCACAGAAAATAAATATGACACAGACAACCTCCAGATACAGCAATTAAGAAAGAATTAATTCATATTTGGTGCCAAATTCGCTTTCAGTCAAAACATGACAGGAGTTTTAGGTGTAAAATGTATTACTCAACCATCTTTCAGCCAGTTATTCTGTGCGACACACAGAAACAGCCTTCAAGGCCTCATTTCAGTACATGACAGAGCGATGTTTGATAAAGCTGGTCAGGCTACATTAGGTCTGCGAGTTTTGAATTAAGCTCAAAGCAGGCTTGACATTTGGTAGTCACTTAGCAATAACCTATTCAAGAAAAAGACAAGATTTGAGCGTAGCAGGGTGCAACATACAGCAGCGCTGTGTTAACACTCCTGAGGCAACAAAGCAAGAACACCTAATGCCTGCTCCGAGGGATAGGCAGGCAGATAGAGAGAAATATAGTCACAAAATGGCCGCAGAGCATGCATCCAAACTGAGCTGTTAGAGAAAATATGTTACATTATCCACCTGAAATGACTAGGAATCAGGAAATCCCCAGTGATTCTACTTATTATATTGAGTCACTGAGGGTCATTCTTTGCAATGTGTGACAAGAAATGTCTCAAAAACAGCGAACAGCGGTACCTGTACATTGAGTGGCACAAAGGAGACGAGGCTGTAATCTTGTATGACCTCTGCCAACTTTTCATTCAGGTGGTGGAATTTTTTAAAGAAGGGGTCTGCAGCCAGGTGATCGAGAAGATAGGTCAGGTCCATGACCTCTGTGTAGAAGTCGAGGTTGAAGGCTGCACAAGAACACAGACGGGGGAAAGCGTTACCCTGGCACATGAACCAACAGGTGGTAGCGTTTGTTTTGATTGAGGTGAAGCCAACAGCCTTTAACTTACCCAGTTTGCCATACTGCTCAATCAGGTCCATCTTGGACAGGATGTTGACGTGGGGAAGCTCCACGTGCAGCATGGTGGACAGGGAGGTACACAGCACCGAGATGAACTTGGCTGGGTCAGCGCAGTAATGGGAGTCCACGAGGTGCACTGCCGTCAGCTTAAAGAAGAGAACAGTCATAAGACCTAAATGCAAGGTGAGATCACTTTAATATTACACATCATGAATCAGGGAACATCATCCCCATCCCTGCATGTTTAAGAAGCTCACCCTGAAATTCCACTTGGCCAGCTGTGAGAAGATATTCTTGACTGAACTCTGGTGGGTGTAGAGCTCCACTTGTCCAGGACAGTCAAACAGGAAGTAACAGTCACTGTGCTGTTTCAGCTTCTTCTCCAACCAGTCCAGATTGGCTTCAACATACTCCATACAGTACAGGAGTCCACCATTAGGCCCAAGCTTCAAGCCCTCCATGACATCGTCCAGGGTGACCAGCTCGGAGATATCTACCGCACAGGAATATGGCAGTCCTTCATTGGCAGGGTCCATGTTGACCACAACCACCTTGCGTCCCAGGTGAGTGAGGAACTCCTGCATGCCTTGGCAGTAAGTGGTTTTTCCTGAGCCTGGGGGTCCAATGACCACCTGGCCGAAGCGCAGAGAGGGCGTTGCTCCAGACTGGCTGGACATGATTTCAGTGCCAAGGGGACTGGAGAGCTGTAGAGGATCACATTAGCCAGGACCAGGATGTCAGAGGGGCCACACTTTGCAGGGTATCAGCATCCCAGGTCGTTACCTGGCAGGATCACAGCTATTAGCATCAAGGAGGATGAGTAAATAAATCTGGGAAAGATCAATACATTCAGGTAAGTTAATGAATATAACTTCATAACTGTAGCTAATTAAAAGTTTATGTGGCGAAGAGAAATATAACTAACGCTAGCTGTAATTTCTGTTACGATATTGTGAACTTGTATTTACAAATGTCATAAAGTATTGATGGATATTTACCGTCTGCCGCCGTTATGTTTGCATGCGTACCAACGGCTGTTAGCTAACTGGCTAAGCTAATCGAAAGTACATCCGGGTTACGTAACTGCGGTGTCAAAATAAAAGCAGTATTTTTCATTTAACGTGGGTCACCTCACCTCAGTGATACTACTTCATGTATAGCTCTTTATGATTATGTTTTATTACTATTATTATTAGTAGTAGTATACATTCCATACATATGTGAAGCATTAATATATGACGTTTTTATGTGACAGTGAGTCAGAAATTTGAGACATTACATAAGCATATTACAAATTAAAAGACAAAAATCAGCACAAGTGGAATGAAAGGTTTGAAAAATGTTTTAATAGCACAGTCAGATAAATAAGTGAGTACAAAATCTGTAAAATAATAATAATTTAATTAAAGTCATCTTCGTGGTCCGATGCTGCCACCTGGCTGCCAGCCTCTGTACTTCATACTGGTGTTTGGTTGGCGTCTCAGCAAGGTATCACCTTCATCTATGTTTTTGGGTTTATCATACACTGTGGATATATGAAAATCTGTTCTGGGCTTTTTTACAGGATGTAAGACCAATTTCTCTCCATGATACCTGCAGAAAAAAAAAATGGCATCAGGAGAGTACTAAAAAAAAACACTCACTCGCATACCAAAATTTGCAGGCAATTATATTTTGTTGATTCTGTTCTCGTGTTCATACGCACCCAAAGCCTCTTTTGCAATTGGGATGTTGGCCTTCATTCTCAAGAGCGTCGGGAATCCCAATCTGACTGTGTCCCAACCCTTCGCCATCCTTCCAGCCCTGCTTTTCCATCAATCGACGGCCAAAGCCCTAAAAGGAAAAAACAACATCAGGAAATTGCTTTAGGCAATTGCATTAGGCAAGGGGCAAGGGTAGAAAAGATGGAGTCAGATTATAGGCCATCTCTTTACCTTAGTGAACCTCTCAAAGCTGCCAATAGACTGACTGTGTCCAGACCTATCTTCAAGACCCTCCCTCAGCCTTTTCTCATACCGCATTCGGACGTAGTCACGGGCATCCATGTCACCTCCATCTGTGAGAGGAAGAGCTGGGTTAAAGAAACTCTGCAGAGAAACTTCACAGTTTGGTTGCCTTCGTCAATCAAGGTAATCACAGATGAGATACCTTTATCATAGTAAACGCTCATGTCCACATCCCAGTCGTCTGCCGTTTGTTCATCAAAATCTAAAAAAAAATGACAGAAGGAGACATGAATGTAATCAATATTTCACCCAGCAGATCACTTAATTCAACCAAAATAATTTCCAGCTAAAAATGATTCAGTTTGACTCCCCATAACCACGCTGGATTTTTCAATTACAAACATATATCATGCATACAAGTGTGGAAAACTGTATGATTAGTGTGTTTGTTGCGTACCTCCTTCTTCCTCCTGCCAGTACTGGGCGTCAGTGTAGAACACCAGGCCTGAGCCGCCCTTCTCCCACTTCAACTCGATCTCCTCTTCATACAGCCTCTCTTTGCTTCGCTCCTGGCTCGTTACATCTTCATGCAAAGCCTCGTGGCGCTCCCACTCCTCACAGTAGTCATCATCCTACAACCAACAAGATGAATAATTGACTAACAACACAGTGAAGGGATGGGATGGACAGCCTACTGATGCTAACAATGAAAATGCACTTATACTTGACATACTAATAACTATGAATGGATTTAAACCCACATCATCTGCATCTGACTGTGCATCCGCTTCCTCTTCTTTCTGTGGCTCATCAGTCTCTGTTGTTTCTGTGTGATCAACTAACTTCTTCCGTCCTGAGGGTGGAGCAGCCAAAGTGCCTGGTCCTGATATTTCATGTCCAGCAGCTGTTAATACAGTCTCCTCTGTGGCTGGAAGTGTCCAAGAGTCCTGATACTGGAAAGGCACATTGCCGTAACGGCGGTTGGAGCTGGTCTTGGGGAAAGTGAGGCCCAACTTCCGGATGAGGCGCGGAGGCAGTCGGCAGGACTGGATGAGCTGTAGGAACACTTTCACTGGTGTGCCCACATTCCCATTCTGCATCAGAGCAGGTGGATTTAGCTCGGATAAGCTTTTGAGGTCAGCCTCGGTGAAACACTCCGTTAAGGACACCCGGTGCCGCTGCTCGTACTTTGTTTTATACGGGAATGACCCATCGTCTGAAAGAATAACAAACAAATTAGATGTGACACTTCACGTCACAATTAAACAAGACAACACATTTCCAGTAATAAACAGTGCATAAAGAAGCCACGACATAGATAACATAATTCCTACACTCTAGTTTCCTGATTGAATATTGCATAACTGCAATTTTGATAATTAATTTACTGTTCAAGTCACATTTCAAGAGAAAAAATATCAATCATTTGGTGATTATAATTTCACAAATACCAAGAGACATTTGCTCTTCTTGTGTTCATATAATTACAAACTATATGGAACAGGGAAGAGGGCAGTTTTAAGATACTTTGGGCTCTGATAACCTGCGATAGGCATGTTCCATTATTGTTGAAGGACTCACAAGAATCAGATATTAAAGATGATAGTTAACATCAAAGCAACAGAGGCCAACATATCCTGACTGTTAGTCCCAAGCTCCTAAAACACTTGATCTTACACTTCCCATGATGCAACCAACTCCATAACCCCAGTTTGTAATACAGGTTTTATGTTATGGATGTGTAGTAGAGCTGCAACTATTAGTCGATTAATCGATTAGTTGCCAACTATTAAATTAACTGCCAACTATTTTGATAATCGATTAATCGTTTAGAGTCTTTTTTTTTAACAAAAAAGTGTCCAAATTCTGATTTCAGCTTCTCAAATGTGAATATTTTCTAGCTTCTTTAGTCCTCTATGACAATTAACTGAATATCTTTGGGTTGTGGACAAAACAAGACATTCAAGGACGTCACCTTGGGCTTTGGGAAACAGTGATCAACATTGTTCACCATTTTCTGACACTTTATGGACCAAACAACTAATCGATTAATCAAGAAAATGATCGACAGATTAATCGGTAATGAAAATAATCGTTAGTTGCAGCCCTGAACCCCAGTTTGAAATGCAGGTTTTATGTTATGGATTTGCAGTGTCCAAGCAAAGATTATTCTGTTACTTTCTAAGGCTTTCTATTATATACTTTCTATTATAAAACGTGTGCCCCTTTAATATGGCACAACATAAATACGTTAAATCCAGACAGAACGAGGAGTGGTCTCGTTGTCCCCAGATCCACGTTGGGTCGACTAACAGCTCAATTAAAGGCACATTTTAAGAAGCACATATATGATGTCTCACTAACCTTTATCATTTGAAACTTTTACTCTTTTGATAACACAACGTCTTGACAGCCAGCTCCCCTTCGAGTCGATCCAGTGATTCCCCGCATACATCCTGACGAATCTGTCCGCGTCTTTAACGTGAACTGAGATGACACAACAGCACGACTTCGCCGCCTGCTTCTTCTTCACGGAGCTGGGTTTTGTTTCTTGGTCCGTCTCCGAAGATTTGGAGCTGCCCCCTTCACCTTCTTCACCTTCTTCACCCTCTCCACCGTCACCAGTGTTTTCGGGCTCCTCGGACCCCCTGAGGACCTCCGGTCGATGTCGGTAGTGGAAACACTGAAAACCGCCGCTTTCTATGAACTGACTGAAATAATTTCTCAGGTCCGCGGAGCGAAAGGCTTCAGGAATGTTGCTAATAGCGAAATACACAAAAGCAACGGCTTCGGAGTCCGCCATGATTGTTGTTCTTTTTTTTTTTCATGGACAGCAAACGTCATCGGGACGACGTTCGAACATGACGTCACATCCGCTTCCTGAAAAAAGCTAGAAAAAGCTATTGCACAATATTTTTATATTACATCATTATACAGTATATTTTATGTAAAACCATGTTACTTATTTTATACATAACAATAGTCTAGATGTTGTCTCTCATATGTTTACAACTCTGACTTGAGGAAAAGTATCTAGCTCGCGAATACATGCTCAAATTAGGTGCTCAAATTAGGCAAAAATAAATAAATAATGTAAAAAATTAAAGCAATAACGACAAAAAAAAGGGACACATGGGTGCAAAGGTAGCTAAATAGACACTAGAGATTTTTACAGGGACCAGAGTCCAGATTTTAATACGTTTACTGTAACAGTCTTTTTCTTTCTTTTTTACTTTCTTTATTATTTTTTATTTCTGTGTTATTTCTCATAATCTCACAACAAAAAGAACAAAGACAAGTAAGAAGTTCCATGAGAAAGATATACAGATAGAAGATACATTTATCTCCATGCTCAAATATAATAGTATGGTTTGGTTTTCTGAGTTCTGTCTTTATATCATCTGGTATCAAACCACATATCCTTTTGCACTACCCACATTCCCAGTATAACAAAGTCTTTCTGTTTGCACTTTAATTCAAAACACTGATATTACACATTATATATATTTTTTGTATATATATACATAACTGTATATATTCCTTGTAAGTATAATTTAGTTTTCCTCTTTATTTCTGTCTTTAGTGCTACTTTTATAGTTTGTTTATATTCTATTCTAATTTAAATATTTGAATATCTGCTTATACATCTTCCGTGTGTGTAGCATGGAGGGGGTTACAACAACAACAACAAAAAACCTTGAATAATGAATCCTTGATTCATGAATATCATCTCTGAAGGTTTAACTATATCGGCATGTTGTTGTTATTTCTATATCTTCACCATGAAATTGTTGCACTCCAAACTGAAATTCCCAAATATAACCAACAAATTATATTTTGCAGAGATTAAAGTGACAGTGATGCAATTTCAGTGATGACCAAAAACCAGCTTAGGGAAAACAAACAAGCAAAAAAATGGAAAAAATGGGAGATACCTTAGTAGAGCCATTATTAAGAGCGATCCCTCTTCTCGGTCAGCTAGGAGGGGTTCACAAAAAATTTACATAAAGTAATAAGAAACCCACACACCAAACAGAACACTGATAGTGATCAATGAATACATTCAAAGTTAAAATACTAAAAGGAGAAATTAAACCGTGAGACTCAAATTGCGGTTTAAAGACTCTGCAGTCTGGCTCAGTTTTTAACTTTACATTAAAGGCAACAAGAGACTCCTTACCTGTTTGACCTCATTGAAAATGATAAATTAATATTTAATATTAATATTTAAGAAAAATATTAAAATCTTTCACATTAGTACTTTTTTTTTATTTATTTTTTTACCTTTTTCAGAGAAACAGCCAAGAAATGTGTTCAGTCAGAGTTCATTAACCCAGAGGCTAACTCTACACGTGGCCTTCACCTCTGCTTTTATCATTGTGTTTTGATAGTAATGGGCAGTAAAACCAGACCTGGGTGTCTGGACCCTGACATCACTTTACACATCATATTACACACTTACTGTGCATTAGTCACAGCCACCCTGGCTTGTGGAAGCCCATGCTAATCCTCAAGAGTGTCATACTGTATATGTTTGGAAATCACAGATGAAAAAATAAAGAATTAGTGTTGAAACCAACATGACTTTACACACATGATTATACAGGTATGTCAGGAATTTGATCTTACTTATAGGTTTATAATCTTACAAGACTTATAATAATACTTATAATCTTACTTTCTAACACATACATCATATAACCTAGAGCGCTGCTATGTACCAAATATGCTGACTGTGCTGGAAAATAAAACAAAGGTTATGGTTAGGGTTAGAAGAGAAGACATCTTTTCACTGACATACCAATATCACAAACAGACACCATCATGGGTCATTGCACTGGAGATTTTGGCCTTTGAAACTTTCATAAAATAAAGATAAAGCTTCACAATTAAACCGTGGGGCTCAGTATTGTTTATGCTTTTTTGGACACCAGTGCCAGTAACAATGCTTTTGTCATGCCTTACAAGGGGGGAATATTACAATTATTTTTATAAAATGAAGAACTTCTCAAATGCCTCAGTGTGTCATTTATTCATACTGGCCTTTATCGTGCCTCATGCTGTCTAGTGTTTGTAATTTTTGTGTGTTTCTAAGGTCTGTTGTTGCTTTTTTTTATTGTTTGTTTCTTTTTACTGTTTTTATGGTCTTATTTTTAACAATTTTACTCTTGTGAAGCACTTTGTGACCTTGCTTTGTGAAAGGTGCTATACTAAATAAACTTTATTTACTTACTTAACACAAGGCAGCCATAGAAGCACTTTGTCTAAATGAAATACAGTTTATGATTAGCAAATATCACTTAAATGTCAGCTTTTTGTTACTCTTTGCAGTACCCAAAAAGGTACTGAATTTTAGCATCGTGCTAGTTTAGTATGTCTGCTTTTCCAGGTACTACTGTGTCAACATCAGAGCACGGTCAAGCAGTACAGTGTGCCATTGCAACAATCCTTATCATTTGAAGAGATTAATTGATTTTTGAAACCTTGAAATATTCTGGTGTGCAGATGATCAAAGGTTGGAATGGTAGTTTTATTTTGATGTGTTTAAGTTTGCGAACTTTATTTCAAGTGCCTGGAAAAGGAGGCAATTTTGATTTCTCCAGTATTATATAGTAAATCTTTTTTTTTCAGCAATTTATGAATTTTGTTGTAGACAAGAACATGACATTTGATTGAGTAAATTATATTGTTTGAAAATATACACATGTACGTTCTATGAATTCTGATCTGGCTTATATGAATTTTTGGTGTCTTGTAGGCAGTGGTGGACTGTACATTTATTTAAGTACATTTATCTAAGTACTGTACTTATGTACAAATTTGAGGTAGTTGTACTTTACAATGAGTGTTTCCATTTTATGGGACTTTCTACTTCTACTCCACCACATCACAGAGGGTAATATTGTACTTTTTACTCCACTGCATTTGTCTGACAGCTTTAGTTATTTTAGTTACTTTGCAGACTAAGATTTTACACACAAAACAATGAACTTATAAGTTAATAATAAACTTATAAAACATAATAATGTTAATTCTTCATGTTTTATAAGTGCATCATATGTTTTGTATGTAAAATCTTATTCTATATTAAGTTATCCAACAGTTTATAAAATAGTTCAGTTCCACCTCGACCAACTACAACAGTAAAATTCTAAGTACACATGAATGCATCGGTAATAATAATGCAATAATACAATATATATAATAGTAAAACAATACTTTTGCTTTACTTACAATACATTTGTACTTGTAGTTAAGTAATATTGCATGATTTTAACTTGTAGTGGAGTATTTTCAAAGTGTGGTATTAGTACTTTTACTTAAGTAAAGGATCTAAATACTTCATCCACCACTGCTTGTAGGTTAATAAAATACATCTCTTTTGAACCTGAAAGAATGATATATAAAAACGGGAACTGAATTCCCAAAATTTGAATTTCAGGATAATCTAATGATTTTTGAAATGACGCCACAGTGTAAGAATAACCGTCACAGTTTGGGTTGATGACCTTGTGAAAACGAAGCCAGGCAAATGAACCTCCGCTGTATAGTCAGTGGGTCACGGTCAAGTGTCATGCACCGGACATGGTGTCCATTAGGTGGTGAGAGTTCAATGACCTGGGGAAACTAAAACCAGAGGAAAAACCAAAGTCAGTATTCGGGGGGGAAACTTACAAGAAAAGCAAACTGTGTTTCAGCAGATGAGGGATATGCTGACACAGTTCTCATCAAAATTATCCAGTGATTGACATATTAAATTGTTATTAGTCTTAGCTTGATAATGCTATTACAGTCAATAGTTTGTATGTATTTTAATAATAATAAATAAAAAAAAGGCTTGGGCACTCCTCAGGTGCCAGCCATTACATCATGCTTAACCACACCTGGACTGTTTCGCTGGCTTGATCTCAGAATACAGCAGTTGCTCAAATTATAGATTGAAGGACATTTTATTTTTACTGTCTTGGAGATAAGCGTCTGTCCTCCGTGTCCGTCTCTGCCTGCTCCTAACCTCTATAAATACAAGCCTTATCACAAAGCGTTTACGACTGTCAGCGTGCCTCATGAAGCCTGAGGTTCTGCTAAGTGCATTGTAGGTCAAAAGGATCACATCCTGGAACATAATGTGTTTCATCATGCATTTGCAGCTGCGGCCCGTCACGATTTAGCTCCTGTGAGTACAGACATGTCACCTCTAACATGATTCATCACTGTAGTGTATCATAATGAGATCACTCCAAGAAAGAAAACGAGGCTATGAAACCTCTTCTGGAGTATTCTTTGAAGGAATGAGTAAAGAGACTGATGAAGTTAAACAAACATTTGGTGACTGGTGCTGCCAGTAGTGTCTGGCTTGTAATCTCTTTATTGCAGTCATTCACTTTATTGACTGACCTTGACTCCACTGCTCTGTGGTTCACTTTTTCCTTTGCAACTTCCATCCTAATTGATGGTTTCAGGCTTCTTGGCTTGTACAGCAGACGTCCCTCCAAAGGTAAAGAGCATGATATGTTAAATATTGTGTCACCTGTCACTATACAATGTGTTCAACACTTCAGTTGATTTGTGGCGCCAAATGTCCAAGCCACAGGAGCCTATCATCGAAAATGTGCTGTTTGTTTATTTGTGACAGTAATAAAGCAATTTGCTTATCAGTCTGAAAACCTCTGTGCCAGGCACCGGGAAGATAACAAATTAGGGTAAACTCAACTTTAAATAACAAGTGGAACATTGTACCACCTGTTACAGATGCCATAAACTGGAATTCCTTGAATTTTCTTGGCCAGGTTTTATTGTTTTAGAATAAAAACAGCTATCTTACAAAGTCAGTTTGAAACATAACAAGAAGAAGACCCTAAACCTGCTGTACTGACAGTGAAATATAGGCTCTATCTATCAATCTATTGGGCTTTTATAACTAAACTAACAACCTTCACAGTGGTATCAATCCATCTATTCATCAGCCAGCCACTTCGGTTTTTTGTTACATCATTCTGAATTTTGAACCACTTTGGTCCAATATCTCAACAATTACTGGATGGATTGCCATGAAATTTTGTACAGACTCTCTTGGTCCCCAGAGGAGGAATCCTACTGACTTTGGTGATCACCTGACTTCAGTACCACCATGAGGTTCACATTTGTGTTGTTTTTTAGTGTGTGAAATGTCTCAAAAACTATTGGATGGATTGCCATTAAATTTGGGACACACACACGTCCCCCTCATGATGAATTGTCATAACTTTGATCCCTTAACTTATTATTCTAGTGCCGTCATCAGGACTAATCTCCAATTCGTCCAGCGCTTTGATTTATGACTAAGAACTTTCCCATGAGCCGTAGCTGTACTTCTTGTTAGCATGATGGCGTAAGCATTCAGCTCAAAGCGCCACTGTGTGGGAGTACAGCCTCATAGAGCTGCTAGCATGTTTGTAAACTCGTTACAGTCTGTATGTTGAAATTGTTGGGGAAATAACATTAAGTAAATAACACAGGAAGTGTAAAAGATTATTTCTGGTCAACATTTTCTGAGGCTGGTGGTGGTGGTGGCTATTGACCTCAGTATTTCTAAAACCCTGGCTACGGATCGGCAGAGCTGTTAGACAAGCCATGTTGGTTGATTTTAATTGGTTTCATCAATATAAAAGACAGATAAATTAAGACTGAAATTAGACAGTTTTATACCACCAATTACCACCAAATTAGGTTTTCAAAATTCCAGTGCCATTCTAGGATAGCTTGAAATGAACCAACCTGCTACACCTCATGAGGACGTAACTCATAGGTCAATGCTCCCTCTCTGCTTTGGCCTCTTTCCAGCTCCCCAGGTGTGAGCTGGCAGTGGGCAGGGACACAGCGTGGGGCTGATTACCTCCGCAGTCCTTGGTAGCTTGGTACTGCCTGGGTTAATGACACCGGTTACGAGATAAGGCCCAACCCTCTTGATATCCAGGCATTACTCCACCAGCTCCTTTTCATTGAGAAAAGCTTATCGGTTTCCCAGGGTTATTCCATCAGTCACCTGGCAAGGCATATAGTTGTTTTTCACGGAGAGCGTATTGACAAGTCAAGGTCCACTTCACGGGGTGGGTTGGCCTTATAAATACAGGGGCACTGCAGGACGCAGCAGTAGTACTCACAAGCTCATGAAGAGCCCATCCTGTGAGAGGTCACTGACATTTAACTACACAGATCTCCACAACCTATAAAATGGATAACAGGTGTCATTGTACAGCCAACAGCGACAGGCTTTTGAATCCTATCCTCTACAACATCCTGAGCCAAATGGATAACAGCAAACCAAGCCAAAACAGCTTCAGCTACAACTCAATACCTCATAGATGCAACTGTGAGCTGCGACGGACAGTGTGCTTGAGAAGGCCCTCTGAGATTTGCAAAGAAGCTTCAGCAGTTCTGGTTAAAACCGTCCATTTCATGAAGAACCTACCTGCTTTTAACCAGATGCCACCGAACGACCAGTTCTCACTTCTCAAAAGCTGCTGGGCACCCCTCTTCATTTTGGGTCTGGCCCAGGAGCATGTGGACTTTGAGGTGACGGACACCCCCGCTGACAGCATGCTGAAAAAGATTCTCCTGAACCATCAGGAGAGCCCCAAGATGGAGAGGGAGCAGCCCACCATGGCCGGTGTCAGCAAACTCAAGTCCTGCCTCAAAAAGTTTTGGAGTTTGGATTTGAGCCCAAAGGAGTATGCATACCTCAAAGGGACCACAATATTTAATCCAGGTATGTATTCATCTGATGTTGTCCAT
Source organism: Oplegnathus fasciatus (assembly GCA_003416845.1). Taxonomy (NCBI): domain Eukaryota; kingdom Metazoa; phylum Chordata; class Actinopteri; order Centrarchiformes; family Oplegnathidae; genus Oplegnathus; species Oplegnathus fasciatus. Next base: position 170,740 of record NTHP01000102.1, read on the forward strand.
AACAAAAGGAATAGAAATATTTCCAAATTGATTCCTTTGTTCTCAGGGGTCAATTTTTCTACCACTGCCGAATGAATTCCTGCTTTATACGTGCACGTAACCCTAATTTCTTTTCTTTACATTCAACAGATGTCCCGGAATTAAAGGCAGCTCTGTTTGTTGAAGGCCTGCAACAGGAAGCTCAGCATGCCCTCAGCGAGGTGGTCCAGCTCCTTCACCCAGGGGACCAGGAGCGCTTTGCTCGAATCCTCCTCACAGCCTCCATGCTCCAGAGCATCACACCCAGCCTCATATCTGAACTATTCTTCCGGCCCGTGATAGGCCAGGCCGATCTGCTGGAGCTGCTCGTCGACATGCTCTTCTGCAGATAGAAGAGGGCTCGTGGACTTCACATAGCCTAACTATCCTGGAGAAAGTTGAATCCAATGTTTTTAACGGTGGTGATGCAGAACTTTTTGACGACTAACTTTTGTTGACAGTGGACTGCTCAAAAAAGCCAACAAAAACTACACGAATTGGTGAACATGAATGACTTGTGTTTACATTGAAGCTGAGGTCACTTTAGCCCTGTCTGAAAAGATTTTATCCGCTGAAGTGGAAAGATTTGACTTTCCACATAAAGACAGACTGTACCCACTGTTAATATACTGCATCTTATGTTGAAGATCTTTTCATTTTGTTTCAATGTTGTAAATAATCTGCATTTACAGAACATTTCAAATAAATATATTTTTGTACATGAACTCGATAGTGAAGTTCTATGTCAATCTTTTAAACGAGACTCCCAGCAGACCAAACCTGACACAATATTTGTTTTACTATATGTGCCAGGTATTGCACGTGATAATCACACTCTGTTCTGAACATCTTCATTGCGGCAGTTCATTTGGCAGGTCCATCATTACTGACATGTTGTACAGCCAAGTGTTGCTCAAGCCCATTTATTTTAAATTCTTGTCAAGATGCCAAAGACAGCGAATGTGTCAGAGTGAAATGTGTGTAAAAGGATGCAAGAGAGACCCTAAAAAATATGGTGATTATGGGTTTGAAATAATATGTGGTATAGCTTCAATGAAGCTTTGGAACAAGCAGATCCATAAGCAGAAAATATATTGTAATACAGTCTGACAGGGTTTTTTGCCAGGGCGTATTTTTTATTTTGACATTGGTGGGGACATAGAAGCGTTCCGCAGGGGGAAAAGGGAGTTTTTTAAATTATTTTATATGTTTTTTATATAAATAGTATAGTACTCATGGCCACGTATTTAAACAATGCATGATTGCGTGCTTAATAGACCTCTTAGTATACCAGTGCAACGACAATGTAATACAAAACAAATATCTACAGTTTTTCCCACAGGATTTTGTGAGACTGTGGTGGGTGGACCTCAGACCCTCTAGGGGGGTCCGGGGGCATGCTCCCCTGTAAGAAAATTTTGTACATTTTAAAGTTAAAGGCATCAATCTGGTGCACTTTGAACGCAAGACTGAAGAACTCTCTGCTCTAGTAAATTATTTAATCATAAACACATTGGTTGTATAGATATGAATGATGATGACATGCAGGGACAGACTGGGAATGAAAAATGGCCCTGGAGTCAGAAAGACTCAGACTGGCCCACCAAACCCCCCCACACAACCCACACCACACTTTATGTAAACAAGATTACTGAACAATACTTATAACAATAACTTTAATAAAATAGATGTAAAATAGAACAAGGAGAAGGTGTTGCTCTGAGGAGGAGGGTAGATGCACTATCCTCAACCTGGATGACTAATTAGTATAACGAGTACATTACTATAAAATTATAACATTAGTATAATACTACTATATTAATTATATAATGTTAGTATATTCTTATAAGTTCACCTTTAAGTTTTTTCTCTTGTTGTTTGTCATATTGCTCCAGTCTTTATCCAAATAACACTTAACAGAGGTGGGAAGGGGCAGGGCCCAGGTAAAGTTA
>NTHP01000102.1:173247-220204 GCA_003416845.1 Oplegnathus fasciatus
ACTGGACCGGACCGACAGTGACTGACTGGGAGAGATGCTGAGAGATGTAATACCCAACCGCAGCCCACTCGCCCGGACCAGTCAGCCGCACAGCACTTGGTTATTTTTATTTAAGCGGGGGCTGGGCTTATTTAAAGTTGATTTTGCTTTGCATCGGACCCAATTGTCAAGCGGCCCATCGGGAAAACTCCGGTCCTCCCGATGGCCAGTCCGACTATGTGTTTGTGTACCAAATACATTGAATAGACACTGACGGACAACAGCGGTCATATTTTAATTATTTGATCAAAATGATTGCTAGGGACAATTCAGTAGTCGCTGGATATTGGTAGGGACACGTACCTACCAAATTCTACGCCACATGTGCCTGGTAAACTCACCTGGTAAACCACCAGTCTATTTAGTATTGCATAAAACTCATGTTGAGAAACCACAGCTGACTCATGCATGCTGTGTTCTTCGTCTTGTTTTACCAGATTGTTTAAACCAAAGTTAACTGTCAGTATTTCTCCGACTGTAGACTTCATAATCATGTGAAAGTTGTACCACTTCACACCAAGGTAGATAGACTGACCAATGTGGTTAGGTCATGTTTCTATTATGACCACAAATGTTGAAGCATTACAGTGTGTAATGTTTTTTTATGTCTAGTGATACTTTGTCTCCCCCTCATGGAGAAGAGTGGAAGCCACATGTTTATTCTGAGAAACTCTACAGATGCATAAAAAGTGCATTTAAACTGAGTCCAGCCATTTTTTTGTTACACACACAAACATTTAACAAAATAAAAGCCCTAACAAACCAATTATCATATCCTTTATGCACAAAAGTAAGTGGAAGAAATGTCTAAATGCTACATCAAAAATCCAAGTTTGCTGTAAACAATCTCCAGGCCATTTCTGATATAGAAGAAGCCCTCTTGATTCATCCTGGCCTGTGGTATGTTAGTTGTGAAACAGTGAGCCTTTACATGACACCTCATACAGGTAAAACAGGAATGTGCTGGTGGGGGCAGAAAGCCAGAGGAAACGGGGTTACGCAGGGCAACTGCAACACACCACAGAGAAGCAAGTCTAAAAGCTCAACATTTGGCACAGAATTCAGATAAATTGCTCATTTGTAGTTTTCTGAGCTTTATTGAGTAGACTTTTTTTTTTACTAATAAGTCAAAAGTCTTTTTTTTCCCACCTATTTTGAGCACAAATCACATTGTTTCAAGAATGTTTTAGAATCAATCTCTGGATGTGATTGTAGCTTTCTGCCTTATTCTGTGCTGTTTCAAGGTGCAGACAATACTTTTCTGACGTCTCCAAGGCTGAAAATGAGACATATTACTGAACAAAACATACATATTCCCTTAACACAAAATAGCACCAGCTGCAACAAAACTGTCATCTAAAGGGTAGACTACCTTAAGACTGATGTGTATCTTAAAAATATAAATTATTGGTAAATATAGTTCAATTCATTTGACCTAAAAAAGACTTCAGGATAAGTTCCTGAAATTAGGCTGCTCTTCTTCTCTCCTTTGCAATAAATGACAAAGACAAACCCCAGGATTTTATTTCCTTTTTGTCAGAACCAGCCAAACAAGTTCCTTCTTTTGCTGAGGGCGGAAAAAGCCTGCCTGGTGCAACACAGTGACCTCGGGGAGATGAGCTTGACAACAATAATCCAAAAGATAAAGAGGAAAAGTAGGCTAAAGAGACAGAAAGCCAGGCGAAGGAAAGACGTGTTGATATACGAGAGCAAATAATTTGTTGAGAACAAATGGAGCTGCTTATATTAAAACTACATGAAGATGTTATTTTGGCTTCACACAAAGCTCTGCCGGCATGTCATGTTTTCTTTAAGATAAAATGAGAAATAGATGACTTAAACATCACGACTATACATATAAGAAGGATATGTCCTTATTGCAGACACACGAAAAGCCATAAACAAGCATTGAGATTTTTATTTTGTTAAAAACAGGACTTATCTGTGGTTAAAAAACTGTGGCCAAATGCCACAAATCGACCCAGAAAGTAACATTGACTTAAAAATATGTACATCAAACATCAAAATATGGCTTAACAACGCAGTTTTCAGGTCAAAACATGCTTTGAAGGAGTCTAAATGGCAGGAGTCAATAAGCCCATACATACAATACAGTGCATGCACAATGGCTTGCATAAACAATCACACAGACAAGAATGAGGACGGTTATGTTCCACCATCAGTCTCTATCCTCTGGCCTGACTGCTAAGATTGCATGGAGTGTAGTCATGTTTCTCTAAACACTGTATACATTAAAACTTGCATCATCTTTCCATGTGTAAAAAAACAACAACATAGTGTCCTCAGTGGGTCATTTGCTGCTAAAGTTAAAGGTCCATGAATTTAAATGACACTCCAATAGCAAACATTAGCCAGACCACTAAAAGGAGAAGTACAACCGTCCAGGGTAAAAGGTGCTCCAGTCAGTAACAGCAAAATAAACGATAGCAGAAGGATAACATTGTCCATCTAGTTGGCTACATCATTCGTCAGTATGGGTACTTTAGTTTCTGTGTTGGCCTTCAGAGAATCAGAGGAGCGCCTGAAGAGTCTGTTTCGGTGTCATGGTGGTAGGGCGAGTAGGCTGTGGTGGTGCTGGAGGAGTACGCTGTGGGAGAAAGAGCTTTATTTAATGCACTGAGAAGAAAAACAACATGACAGTAATAGAAAAAGCCGATGCAACAGATGCTATATTTCATGCAGAAACCGGGACGCTGACACATTCCCAGGCCGCTATGCGAAAGTTGTGGAAACACAATGTGGTGTACCCTCATTCAAAGACATGTAACAGGAAACCCCGTCCTTCTACCAGCCTCTTCGCAGAACAAAAAAAAAAAGAAGAGGCTGCTGCACGGTAATCCATCTGTAACCCAAGTTGTTCGCTAAAATTACATAATAAAACGACGGGGACATTATGTGGCATATATTTAATGCGACCTGATCTTCTGCTTTAGCAGGTGGTGTAGTGTGACCGCTGAGCTGGAGGGGAGAATGAGGCAGATTGATGGGCGGGTGTAAGGTGGCAGATGAGGGGAGGAGGCGGCTAATGAGCGAGGGATTGTAATATGCAGAGAAAAGGGGCAGGAATGCAGGGCTTTCACTGTCTGAAGAGTGGTATGTTACTGGAAAGTAGAGAGGAGGTGAGAAAATGCCTGCAGCTGCAGCAGGTACAATGGACTGCAAAGACTGGGCCTTGCACACTGATTCACCATAATTATACCTCCATGACCAGGACAAATAAAGACTGTAGCTCCATCAGCACAATGAACACAATTAGTAATAAAAGTAATAAAATGTGCAATATCTCTTCCACTAATCGCACATTTGTAAACTCTGGTGCTGATTGATTCTGGATCTCTTACTTCCTCATATGTGCATTTACATTGACCCAAAGGAAGATGTAAGTCATGGAAAATCCCCACATGTACTCACTTCTCCCGCTGTAATGTCTCATTTTCCTCGCCAGCTCATCTGATGGCGTCTGCTCCGACACTTTCACTTCTGGAACTGCGGCGTGGGACAAAAAAAAGACAAAATGAGCGCGAGCAGACGAGGAGTGTCAACAGACATGAAAACATTTTAGAATTAATCCGGTCATCTCTGCTATTGTGCAATATGTTTTAGAAGATGGCGCGTACCTGTTCCAACATGCCTCAGATTAACCAATTATTATTAGGTCATTACCTGTAAAAATGCCTGGCGTATTAGGGCTTAAAACTACGAGCCAAACAAAAGATCTTCAGCAGCGTTCCAACAGACGCTATGAGTCATTTAGGGAAGCCAGATCAGATGATTGGTATATTTGGTATGTTGCAGGCAGGTGGAGGTGAAAGGAGTTGTCACGTGTAATCTTATAAATATTTATACAGCAGTAATTAGTAATGTTAATTGTTTTTTAAAATGTGGCATGATATTCTTACAGTCACTGCTCATGAAAGTGTTGGTCATGGTCTCGTTGCCGCTGTCGGGGAGAGTCCCGTCGCTCCTCCCGTTGGGACGCTGCCCCGTCGCCTGGTGGCTCTTGTTCCTCTTCCCCTTTCGCGTGCTGATGCGGATGACTCCGTGCACCAGCTTGCACTCGGCCTCCTGCTCCTCCAGGTTGTAGTCCTGAGCGATGCTGTAGATGAGCTCGCTGATCTCGTTGGTCTTGCGGGAGAACGAGGAGTCGGACGTGCACTTGGCCAGCTGGTCAATCTGGTGCAGGGCGTACAGCTCCAGCAGCTTCTTGGTGATGAGAGAGTCAATGTCTGTGCCCGTGTCACTCAGGTCATCCAAGTCATAGTCCTCACGGGATAACAGGCTGGTGTTGCTGACAGGCCGCTGGCTCTCCCCTTTGCCGGGCGTACGGGTCCGTTTGGGGGCAGAAGCCGGGTACCTTACTGTCTGACCTGCGATGCGCACATCCGGGTAGCGGAAGCTGTCACTTGGGGGCAACCTGGAGACTTTGGGAGACTTCTTCGACTCCAAAGGGATGCCACAAGTGGGATTGGTCACGGCCATGCCATTAGGAGAGAGAGGCTCACTACCTGCTTTAGGGGGATGGTCTGTGGAGCTCTCGTTAACAGGCAGGCAGGGCTCTCGGCTGCCATAAAATCCACAGGTCAGTACACAGCAGATAAGAGCCTTGCAACCACTCCAGCCCATGGAGGCACAGGAGCCACAGGCATGTCTGCTGGCAGGCGTGCTGTCTGCTGACCCGGGAATAAATCCTATAGTCTCCGAGCCCCGTCCCGTGCCATTTCTTGGGTGGCCTCTGCTGCGACCGTACTTGTTCTCTGAATACCGGGAGTGGTCAGCGTGGTGCTCGTGCATATGCTCCCCATGAGGATCCTTGTAGGAGTCTTGGCTGGCCGTGCTCTCCCTGGATATAGTCCGAGTCTGTCTGTACTTCTCTGCCCTGGAGCTGTGGTGCTTGTGGTAGCGGGACGCCTGGGGAGCCCCTGTGCTGTGGCCAGGCATGGCTCAAAATGCCTGGGACCTGGTGTGGGAGAGGCATGTTTAAAAATCATAACCAGGTGTAAACCTCCCCTTTTGTTGCCACACAGGCTTGCAGCATTAAACGCACCATGGCACATTAAAATAACCCGCATTTGAGACGCCCGTAGTGAACACTTGGCTTCCAGTAAAGAAGCCTCCTCTGAAACTCAAAATGTAAATAAAACTGATTGCATTGGTTGCTGGCCTGATAACAATTTGGCCCATTTCGTCGCGCCCTTAAAGCTTGTTTGGCCTACAGTGAATGTGCAGGAAAACAGTTCACACCAAAACCCATTCAACATTTAACCGTTTTTAATTTTACTCACAAAACGCTCACTTACCGCATAAGAGGAAGCACTTGTGGTCGTCTTTTTATCCCAGATACCTGTGTTCAGCGAGCAAACCGCGGAAGTCTCAGAGAGAAAACTTCTGCTAGCGCCTCAAACACAGAGAGAAAGACTTCGATTTCGACCGCCCACAGATTTCCAGGTGACTTCGCCTCCACGAAATAACAAAGTTTGCACAACCTGAAGTCTCGTGCCTCGACCGAACAATACGACTCGGCCCGCTCGCGTCGTCGTCCTGTTTTTTTTTTGNNTTAAACTCAGTCTTGTGTAGCCGATAGTCTCCCAATGTTTGGCTATTACCTGCGGCTACAGCTAATCCCAGATCCTTCACCCACCCACAGGTGAGTCGTGACGTCACGCGAGGCGGATATAAACGCGCAAAGAAGGAAAGAGGGAGGGGAAAATAATAGGAGACAACAAAAAGGGGAGCAGGGAGTAAAAACAGGGAAATAAATGTAATAGAAGGAGAAAAAAGGAGAAAATGGCTGAAATTTGATCAGAAATTAAACAAAATTTTTGATCTTTCCAGTCAGATTATAATTTGGTGCCATGTGATGCAACATAACAACTGATGGTGAAACTCTGCATTGTTAAAAGTGGACTTTCTCGTATGTGCACACACACACATACAAGGTATAGGTCTGACAGGCGCACAGAGGTGCACAGCTGCAGAGCCAGCAGGTGTTTTCCAAACAATATCTTTCATTCTGCCCTATTTTCCCCTCTATAGAAACACTTAATCACCCACTCCTTGCATTGAAACAGTAAAGGGCCACCTCACCCGGGAGAAAAATATGAGTCTGTATGAGAGCTGTGGTTTCACTGCAGTCACAATAAAACAGGAGCACAAGAACATTAAATACATGAAAAGTTTATTTTTATTTAGAATAAATGGGGGTACAAGTTTCATATCATACAGTAGCTTTAATATCTATTCTAATATGATAATATAGATCACATCATGAAGTCTGACACGATAAAGACACATTTTTATTTTACTGAAGCTTACATCTTATAAAGGCCTATAATGAAATTTACTGTGTGTCATTGGATTACAATCTCTGAGGTCAACATACATTTTCCATGCCATTGAGCTACCATCTACGTCATTTATCTTTCTGGCAGTAAGATAGTTAAAGTCATGATACTAATACCAAAAAGCAAAGAAACCACATTTGTTGTTGTTTTCAATGTTTTATATTTTTAGAAAATTTAAGGTGAATTTAAAGATGCAATGCCTCGACAAACAGAAAGGCACTTTTAAGGTAAAAAGTTATTACTGCAGTAAATCTACCGTCATGAACTATTCACATCTACATCTTCCCTCCTCTTCCTTCTAGCTGCATTAAGAAATCATCATAGGTGGAGAGGTGGTCACCTGTTTGACTTGTGTGTCTGTAGGAACCTGAACAATACAGGTGTCATTTGGCAGCTGCCGTGGAAGAGCTAATCCTAACTGCCCCTGTGCCCTGCTGCCACCGTTACCCGCCGAGATGTGCCCCAGCCGGGGGTCCGAGTCGATCTCATATCGATAGTGGTATCCCTCCAGAACGTCCCGACATGCATCTCTCATGTCATTGATCCACTTCTTCATGCCATTGCGGTTCAGGTAGAGCACAAAGAGAAAGACCATGCCCACAAAGCCCAGCACCAGCCCCAGGAAGACATAGGATGTCTGCAGGGTGAGGTGAGCCACCTCCGCTTGGACTGGGACGACACATCCGATGGCCTGGACTCCGAGCCCTCGCACCCTGGTGTCACTTAACCCTCTTGGTGAGGCACACCTGACAGCGTCCACATCCACCCGAGCTCTTGATTCATTCAGCCAGGCCACATAGTCGTGGATCTCGCAGGAGCAGGTGTAAGGGTTGTCACCGAGAAGGATCCGTATGTTGCCGAGCTTCTCCAGCTCTTGCAGAGCATCCGCCCTGAGTGTCCTGAAGGCGTTGCGTGTAAGGTCCAGCACCTCCAGCTGGTTCATGCCGGTGAAGGTCCCACTGTAGACAGCTACCAGAGAGTTGTTAGTGAGGAAGAGCTGCTGCAGGTTGGGAAGGTGGGAGAACATCCCCGGGGGCAGCAGGCCGAGGTGGTTCCAAGAAAGGTCGAGGCGGAGGAGCCCCCCGAGGCCTCCCCAGCGCAGAGCCGTGGTGAGGTCGGTCAGGGCGGTGAAGTTGTAAAGCGAGCGGCTCAGGTTGAGCTCCTGGAGGGGACTGCCGGGTATGCTGAGAGCCTCCGGATGGATGAGAGCCAGTTGGTTCCCGCTGAGGTCCAGGAAGCGCAGGTTGAGGAGGGCGGAGAAGCTGTGGGATGCCATCTCTGTGATCCTGTGAAGAGCACTAACACTGTAACATCTGTGATATTTCATGTGATTTTCATGCTTGGATAAAACTCATCTCACTGCACAAAGTAAACAAAAGAAGAACACAGTCAGAGAAATTGACTTTATTTATTTATTAGATCCACATCAAGAAAGTTAGTCATATTATTCAAATATGGCTTAATATGCATGAATGAAACAAAATAACCAAACACTGACATTCTCACCTATTATTGCTTAAAATGATATTGGTGACATTCTCCAGCTCCGTAAACGAATCAGGTCCAATCTGGCGTATGTTATTCCCGGTGATGATGACAGTCCTTGCATATCCTGGAATACTTTGTGGCACCGTGAGCAGATCCTTGGAAACACATTTCACTGTGCGAGTGACGGCAAAACACTCACAGCCAAGAGGACACCCCAAGCACTGGTATGGTGCGTAAAGAAGGAGTCCCAAAAACACTCTGACTGCGAAAACACACATCTCTAAAGTAAAGCCAATTAAAAAATACAGATTTTAAAAAATGTAAACACACAGTATGAATTACAGCAGAAAAAAATCAACTCCACGTGAATTAATACGTTTAATTCTAAATACAGCTTTTGTTCTCACAAAGTAATCAAATGCTGCAAAGAGCGCTCCTGCTCCAGCCCCTCTGAATCTGCTCCACTCTGGGAATAAAGGTTCCCGTAAATTGATGGGAGTTCTTATCACGCAGAATCTGCAGGATGAAAAAGGTGCGTGGTTCCCTTAAAGGTACAGAGGACGATCGGGGCATCCACAGCCTGCGACCTCCACCACAGCCTGCCAGGGGAGACTTTGTATACAGCAAAATGAAGTTACAGAAACAAGACATATTACACTGATGAGAGATAAACAATAATAAATAACACCCTTTTGGCTACATAACCTTAAAAACAAATCAATAAAATACATAATACATAATGTAGTGTAGTATTGCTTATAATTTAGAGTTATAGTAACATTCCAGCATGAGGATGCAGTTAGAAAGCATTCAAATTCTGTCTGGAGAAAAGCAAATAATACATGTTAAAGACTTCATACATGTCTCTTAATACACCAGAGGAAAGAGGATTGAAGGGAGGGGNGGGGGGGGGGGGGGGTATTTTCTACAGCACTATACCACTATTTATCACACGTGGGTCCTACATCATTCTATCTTTGGTAGCGGCTCATATCTCTTAGACAAATAATTGATGAATACTTTCAGCATTAAGATTTCGCGATCCATTTTGTGGCGATTCATCACAGAGATGTACATTAGCCAGTCTGGAGGCACATTCATCACTGCTGTTCTTGAAAAATACATGTCTGGATTATGTCTGTTGCTCCACTGTGGTGTCATCTCATGTTCCTTAATATTCCTAATAAGCAAAACACAGAACCCCACCATGTGAAAAACAGTAATGGTACATTTTGAAGAGATGTTTTGTAGATGCTGTAGCTTATTTACCTCACTAAATCATAAACACTTAAAAATAAATAAAACATAAATTAATTATTGATTCCAAAACTACCCATAAACAGCGACAGATCACTAACGGACAAGGAAGTGCTGCATTTGGATTTTTTTTTTTGTACAAATGTCCAATCAAAAAACACATCATTCAACAGCCAATGATGATGCAGAACCAAAGTCTATGAAGTCGTCCAGTTGAAGCGCTCGCTCCACTACTGTAGGTTGAACGTTAGGATGAACGTGGCGAGGACTCCGGAGAGCATGAGGAAGGGAAGCCAGGTCTTGAGGAACGCTGCCCAGCTGAAGGATACAGAGAGGGTAATGTGTGTTAGAGTAACATCTGGATATAGTGAGTGTGTGTATGTGTGTGGCAGAGAGGGTAAAACACCCTCTCTTTGTATATTGTTGGACAGACAAGGACATGTGAGGTGTGTTGAAGTATCACATGGTCCAATCTCTGTACTCCCAGAGGCCCACAGCCCCCCCTTTGAACGCACCCTGGCCTGCATCATACTGTCCTTTTTTCACCCATCCGGCACAGGGAGCCCCACCGGAGAGGTGACCTTCAGTGGTGACACAGAGGGGAGGCGCTGCTGTCAGTGATGAATTACACGACTCCCCTTCTGTTTAAAAGACTCCTGTGCCATGGGAGTGTATGTGCAGAGGCAGCACAAACTATGACGCCAGCGATCTCTATGTGGGTCAGTGGAGAATAATGAGGGGGGGCTCTCTGAGCCATATGTCTCTTAATGCTCACGAGCGTCCAGCAGCAGAGCAATTTAAAAGACTGTGTACATGTTTGTGAGAAAGATGCTGCAGATGTGTTTGGCCCAGTATTGTTAGCAACCACACTTTCTACTTCTGCTTCTTCTGTCTTCTCTGTGTGTACAACACCTACTGCACATCCGATCCCCCGATGTTTCTATCTTATTTTTCCCATTTCCCATGAAAGGTTGTTTTTGTGTGTGGAGTTTTTCCTTATACTAGAGGGTAGAGGGTATATGTTGTACAGACTGTAAAGCAGTTTAAGGCATAGTTTGGGCTATAAAAATACAATCGACTTGGTTTGACCAACCAAACTCAAGTGAGGTAACAAACAGCACAAAGAGACTGTTTAATATAGACGTGTGTCCTGTAAAGTGCTGCATGCGCTGCGGATGCAATGCCATGAGGCTTTGATAGCCGTGCCTGGGGACAGCTGCAGCTCAGATGGTAGAGTGGATAAACCATTAGGGTTGGTGGTTCAGTCCCAGGCTGCTTCTGTCCACATGAACAAGTGTCCTTGACCAAGACACTCAACCCCACAAGCGTCTGACAAATCTAATGTAATGGGAGCTAAATCTGTAAAATGTTAAGAAAGTAACTAATAAGTGTTTTTATCTTGGATAAAATTATAAGGTGTTCAAATATTATTGCCCAACTTATGATAGGGCAAGAAGATCCCAGTATCATGCTTGAGCAGAGAGACAGATTAAAGCAACAATCTATAGCAAAATATTGAAAGCCTGTGAACAAGATGCTAACCTGGAAGTGGGGCAGGACTCTGGTTCTACATGTGGTCTGTTCTTATTTTATACAAATGGCAGAACGAGGCTAAAAACCCTTACCTCACATGTTTTCCATGAATAAGAGACAGCGCGCACAGGTTCACCATGTTCCAAGACGTGCTGTTGTCGTAGCGCATGAGGTTGAGGGCCATGGCAACGTGGGAATGGCAGTTATCTAAGCACAGATTGTGCTTCAGCAACACAGAAAAAGTTGTGATTACTACATGAACAATGATGTGGAAATGTGTGTTAAAAATCCTAAATGTTGTCTTACCGGCCTGCATTTGTATTCCTCAGACGCGTCGTGCACTGCTTTGTCCCACGTAGCAGCACCACTGCCGCACACTTTGTCCACATCAAGCTTCCAATACCTGGTTTATTAGTCAACAATCAATCAATGTGTTTGTTTAAATGTGTGATTAGGTGTGATCTACTTGTTGAAATACTATTAAAATACAATGTGTTTGATTAATGAACTTACTTTGTTGGTCTACCAAAGCCCATGTTGTCCTCCTGGAAAAAAAGAGTCACATTTGAAAACATTTAATGAATCATACAAGTGAATTCAGCTCTGTTTGAGTGGGTTTATAGATGCCATAAATCATTATGAATTCAGCAGCTTTACTGTGCACATCAGAAAATCATCTCAGATTAAAGGTTTTTCATTTCTGTCTCACTGGACTGACTCAGGCTGTCTGAGGAGCAGGGGCAAAAAAAATAAAAATAGTACCAGCTGCATGCGGTGGGATACCAGCACGCAGAAAGTCGTGATGCTGCATGATTATGGTGAAACCGTTCCAAACCCTGGTTAAGATTGAAATTGTTTTATTATGTGACTCAGATTTAAAGTATAACTACTACCTCCTCTGTAATAAAAACAGACAGGGAACTATTAACTATTTAACCATTTAGAGGCCCTGCATAAAGTTTTCTCCACCCTAGAGGGCACTTCATCAAGTTTTCTTCACTGGAAAGGCACCCTAGAGTAGGGCTGGGCGATAAAACGATCTCAATACGGGTTTTGAAACAATTTTGGCAGCCTAGCGGGGCCCCAATGTTACCAAAACAACTATTGTCAAAGGAATTTGATTTGATTGTAGTCACAGCTTTTAATTTTATTTACATTATTTTAATACATTACAAGGCAAGCTAACTTGTATTGTTTTATTAAGGCAGATACAGCATGTTTGCACTGTTAAATGTTTACATTTAGATGTTATTCAATATATTCTTCTATCACAAAATATATTCTAAACCAAGCCATGTTTGCACTGTTAAATGTTTATGTTATTCTATTTTTTTTTATCTTAATTAATTATCTTCTAAAGTTTAACTAATGAACCCTCTGGTTTCGTCAGGCTTCAGTCATTATCAGGATACTCTTCAAACTGGCAGCATTATCAAATTATATATCGTGATAGATATCAATATTGATCAATATGAAAAAAATTATTGTGATAATATTTTTTGCCATATCGCCCAGCCCTACCCTAGAAGTTTTCTCCACTGGAAAGGCACCCCAGAGGACACTTTATCAAGTTTTCTTGCACATTTAGGCCACCATAGAGGGCCCTCATATTTTGTCCACCATAGGGACATCCAAGAAGGCACTTTTGCTGCGTTTTTCTTCTCCAACATGGAGCCACCAGGGGGGGTCGATCCCTGGCAACAGTGCTGGACTCTGATGCTGAGCCATTACACTGAAGTGAACTGTTACATGAGGTAAAACTGCCTGTTGCAGCTGATAAATGCATGGATAAATTGAGTATTAAGAAAAAGTCGATACCCACCGAGACAAAGTATGATCCAGCAAAATCCCGTATGATTCCTGAAGAGGTGCATATGCCCATGTGACCGATGAAGGGGAGCACCCACCTGCAGGATGCACCCAGAACACAACAATACATCGACACATGAGTCAATTCGTGTAGCATTATTGTGAATAGATACTGTGCAGTACATTTAGTGCTGTCATTTATTAGAAAGGAAACAGATAACATGAGATTTAACCAATATAAATCTGCTTCGTTTCATCTGACGTTACGTTAGCTAAATAACAACCTGCCGCACGAGCTGTCGCTAAGCTAACTAGCAAACAATATGTGTTAGCTTCTTACGATAAAATGGGAATGGGCGTCCAGACCACGCAGTAGGGGTAGCGGCTGTTTTTCCTGTCGCTTTTCAAGAAGTCACCGTGGTAGTTCATCATCACGTCGGTGTCGTCCGCCTCCTCCGCCATCACTGCCTGGAGTGACAGGGGGAAGACACTGACGCACAGCCGGCGCGAGGCGGCGTGAAAAGCGGAAGCGCGCAGTAATCGCCTCCGCGGATGAACCGACCGTCGGTCAGTGAACGCAACACTGTCTATTCGTGTGGCGTTTGGGGACCGTATTTTAATTAGATTTAATAAGTACTGCGAGGCTCCAGTCACCAAAGTTTCTACCAAAACAACTATATTCATTATTTTTTCATCATTTGTCATTTGTGTTTATTTTCAAGCCGTTATTATTATTATTACTGCGTACATTTAGGATGATAAAATATGAATATGGTACTGAAAAGCAAAGATCCTCATCTGCCCAGCTGACATCTGGTATTTTACCACTTACTGTTGAAACTGGACTGATATAGAAAATTATCAGAATTAGCAGAAGTGAATACTAAACAATACTACTTCTTTGGTAAGATAAAAAACTGCAGGTATGTAGTTAGCAGTTCTTTTCAGTGTACAGTTAATTTGAAATTTGTTATTTCAAACAATATCTATACTATATAATATCAGGGTTTTTTCTGCTCTTTTGTTTTTTGTATTTCTATTACTGGGAGATGTAAGTTTTTGCCATATGTTTGGTATGACAGAAATAAACTCACTGTTGTGTGATTATTCTTAATTGACAGACATGTCTGAGCTACCCCAAAGACAGGACCAATCAGTTTACAGTGTAAATCAAATATTATTTTGGAACATTCATCAAACAAATAGCTCGTTTTTCAGCCTCTGTGTCGTTTCAGCCCTATTTGGCACCCAAACTCACAGGCTCAGTCAGCCGGGAGGTTTATCACTGTAACCTCCACTACTCCTGAAGCTAGGTCACCTCATTACTGTACAGTATATGGGACATGATATGCTCCCCTAACTACTCATGCGTGTGATGTACTGTGCTCATATTTGTTGCCTAATAGTCAGCAAAAGCAGAGAGTGGAGCAGACACTGATGAATGGGCAGGATATCAGAGAGTTCATACCGTAGCCTCACCTACGGTACGTCTTCCCAACCTAGTTAGTAATATGTCAGTGCTGCTGTATCTGTTGTGTAACTGTTACACTAAAAAGGACAAACAATCCATCATTGATGTTTCAAGAACAAAATGAATACAGACAAGAAGGTGTTCAATAATTTTATTCTTCACTTTGTTTGCAACAAAGGTTATTATAGGATTCCTCAAAGAAAAACAGAGTATCTCAAATTAATGAACAAAGTAAAACACATGGAAGCCTAGTGTTGCATGTTGTTGAGGACCCATTCCTTCACATTTACCCTATTTGGGGGCAAAGAAGACACAGTGAGCCGTTTTCCAAGCAATAGATGGGATGGCTCGGTGACCCTTTTTGCCCACAACTATGGTCAGAGAAGCCTCATGCAAGCAGGACTCAGCGCCTGACTGCAGCAGAGGACTAGTGCTAGAGCCACGCAGCTAGTAGGCAGGAACTCTATCGCCACTCAATACTTAGCGCCCACTTGCCATACACCACAATTTAGCATCTGTGTCCCACTTATACCCAACTGAAATTTCACACTGACATTTCATGCCAAACGACATTTGCAATCAATGGGACTTGATTTAAAACAAAAAAAACTGTATTAGAAAGTTATTTTTTTTACAAATATTTCTTTTGTTGATATCTTGTTGATCTTGTCAACAATCCACTGTAGTAAAACCTCTTAACTAAAA
This sequence comes from Oplegnathus fasciatus, assembly GCA_003416845.1. NCBI lineage: Eukaryota > Metazoa > Chordata > Actinopteri > Centrarchiformes > Oplegnathidae > Oplegnathus > Oplegnathus fasciatus. The sequence goes on from NTHP01000102.1 coordinate 187,912, forward strand.
GGAGCACAGTATGCCAACATTATGTTTCAATGAAACAAAGAAAAAAAAACATTAATCCTTGGCCATTGAAATTATAGATGGCAACCTTTGGCAGAAGAAACCACTTGTTTTTTCCGACAGTTATAAACTAAACAAAGCTTATAAATACATTTCATTGGAGTAACACTTGCGACTTTCACAACTTGGTGAGTGACAATTAATTCCAGGCTTCCTGTGACCAAAACTCCAACTGAAAACATGATCAAGTCTAACTCAGAATCAGTGACTTGGGTGTGCAGCCTTTCTGAGATGAGCGGGCACTAAGACTCTTAGCTCCAACTGTAGAGCAGACAGGAGATGCAACAAAGCACCGTCTTCCGGTCTGTGATCCGATCCTCCACGGAGGACACTGCGGCTGTGTGGCCGCACTGACCTGAAAATAGGTCGCCTGACCGCAGGATTCTCCCTCTACGTGTTGTGTGTCTCTCCAACATAAACCTGAGGAGGGATAAGTGCTGAACTCCTCCTTCTTCGTGAGAAACTGGGGAGTGACGTGGAAGGTGCTCTCCTCAAAAGGTGTCCCCCTGCCACTGCAGGGTGGAGGGAGAGGCTGAGGTGTTGTTGGTGCTTTGAAGGGGCGAGATGGGTGTTTTCTCCACCCTCCATGAATTCCTCTCCCCAAAGTGGTCTCCACCAGTCCTCTCTTTGGACAGGGGAGGGCGATGCATAGTGCAGAGATGTGACATGACATTCACTCAATGTTTCTGTCAGACAGGGGGGGAAATTAAGATTCAAACAGGAGCTGGGAGAGTGCTTTGCTTCCTACATCCATTCAGTAGAATGGCTGACAAGTTTGTTTAGCTTGGCCGACACTGCACTTGTCCCTCTGAGCTGTCTTCGTCATCTGAGCCGTCTGGGCCAACGCCTCGCAGGCCTGTGATGCGATAGCCCATGTTGAGCAGCATTACCTCCAGGGGATCAGCGTTCATACGTCGCTGGTTCGCCTGAGCAGCACCGTCCATGTCTTCCACCACTCGCCCGTTCTCACTCTCGGTCTGTATTATGAGAAAGTAGAGGGGAGGAGATAGAGTAAAGGTAAGAAAGGGATACAGAATCAGCTGTAATGGTAAAGGATGTTTAAATATTTTTGTATTTTTCATTTTTGTTTTTTGGCATAAGCACCATGACATGACAAATAAATTATAAGAATTCAGTATGATTTTGGAATTATGTTATGAAACCCCAACTTTTGTCAAACCATAACAAAATATATATATATAAATACACAGAACTTTCAGCGGTTTACCTCTGGTCTAGGGTTCCATAATCGCACCACGGGGTCAATACCACTAGTAGCCAGGAAGCAGTAGCTGGGGTGGGGCTGCAGGCAGTTGACTATGGACTCATCCCCCTGCAGGATCCTCACCAGATTAGTCGTCTCCTTTTCCCAGATAAAGAAGGAGCCGTCGTCGGAGCCGCTGACAATGTACTGGCCTTTGCTGTAGAGAAAAGGAAACCATTCAGACCTGCCTGACCAGCTATGTTCCTGGGACATGTCGGATTTACGAGGAATCACAGAATTGTTCCTACGAGGACTTTCCCAGTTCTGGTGTGAAGGGTAACTCTGCAGTACTGTATTACATTCAGATGGCTCTAGTTATTCACACTTTCCGAGGGCGGGGAGGATGGAATGAAATGAGGGAGAAAATCTTTTGTTAAGCAACATAATATGAAGTTTGATTAGTGTTTCACAGTCTCATACAAAAGTGTGGACAGCTCTACGATACTGTTTTGTAAATGATCACCTTTTGAATTGTATGTACTATTTGCATTCTGTAAAATATTTTGGTCCTCTTGATGTTAAAGTGGATATTTGAAACTTTATAAAGAAATGTTTGACTTTTTCCCCAATCACAAAGCCTGGTAGATACAGTACCTAGAGCCAACATTTATGAATGAGGGAATGTTTTTGCTCTACTGATTCTCTGCTGTAGATTTATGGTTCTCTGTCTTAAGCTACAGAGCTCATGACTGCCCCCCAGTGAAGCCTCGGCAGACTGGGAGTGAGATCTACTGACCTTCCAAAGAAGTTGGCCTCTTTGATATCAGTGGTGGTGTTGCAGTGACCACAGTATCTGTGCTTGTAGTCAAAGCTGCGCTCTCTCAGCACCAGCTCATCCTCAGGGATGGACTCCTTCCGACTGAACGAGTGGAATCGAATGGAGCTGTTGGCCTTCTTATCTTCAGCTGGTGGGGGAAAAAAAATCATACTTATTGCCACAGAGGCATTCAGATACATTCACAAATAAACAAAGGCTGTCTGTTATATAAATACACATGAATACACACATACGACACAGCTACTTACTTACAGTACCAGCGTCTAAATCTAAAAAACATCTAAAAAAGAGCGCTACAGGCAAATTAGCCAAGTACCAATTCACTCTTTTGTACCTGATTCTGTCTTGGAGAAGAGGGCAGCCTTGATGTCTTTATCCAAGGCATCACAGGCACTACTGTGCGCCTGCTCTGGAAACTTTCCTTTGAAATCATCCAGACACTCCAGAGCTTCGGACACATACTTCAGCTCAAACAGACACCGTGCCAGCCTGAAGTGAGCCTTCAGATGACCAGGGTTTAGAGTCAGAGCCTTCAGGCAGTCCCTGAGGGCATCATAATGGTCTCCATCCCTGTGAATCACAGATGTAAACATTCGCTTGAATAGCCTTTAGCAGTAGATGATGAATCATTTCTTTGCAGTGATACGATGACACGTACCACTTGCGTTTCATGTAGGCTGCAGCCCGGTTCCCATATAGCATGGCGTTGCAGTTGGCCTGATGAATGCCTAAACTGTACAGCTGGATGGCCTGCGTCCACTGCTGCCGTGCAAATGCATCGTTAGCTTGTTGCTTTATCTTCTCCAAGTGAGGAGGGAGCTCAGTAGAACTAACACAAAAAGAGCAGAAGAAACGTAACTTGAGTGTGTGTGTGCTCAAACCTTTAAAACTGCCAATCTGTGTATGAAAACCAATCAGGGTGAAAAGATAATTACCTAGAGCGCATCTTGCTTTCGGCAAATCGAATATGGCTGGTTGGCAAGTGAATTCCATTGGAGACGCCATTGGTTGTCTTTCCGTTCTGTACGTCTCCTGGGAAGCCAAAGTTTCAGAAATCAACAATACATCGATAGATATTGTACTTTATGTACCTCTATGAGGCACCATTCAAGATCTTTTGTTAATACAGATGGCACAGACTTACCCGTTGATGACTGGCACTTTTTTGGAAGCAAGAAAGTGTATGGCCTCTGTTTAAATGTCAAGTCAAACAGATACACCTAGAAGAAATAAAGCAAACGTTTAAACACTGAAACAGAAATTAATTACTCCGCTCACCATTCCTTGTTTGTTCTAAGAAGCGTTACCTGTTCCCCACCCATGTTGACGAGTAGCTCAGTGCCATCTGGACTGAAGGTGACATAGGTGGCCACCAGGACCCTCAGACGGTTATTGTAGTCTGGGAGTTTCACTGGCAGGTGCCCTGGAGCATTCAAACAGAGGGTGATATTATTCAAGCACATCCTTCACAGTCACTTTCCTGCAACCTGCACAGCTCCTGATGTCAGTACTATATAATTAGAATACAAAGGTGCTCATTAAATAAATTTGATACCAGACAATTCAGCCATATAAGCACCTGCAACATAATACTGCCCAGCTCCATCTGGGATGGGCTTCTGCCGGTCACAGAACGTGTGCACAGCTGCTGATGTGCTCTGACTCATAGATTTCCTGTGTGAGGAAAGAAAAAACTTAGTTAAAACCCAGAATGGGCAATGTACCACACTTGAGTGGTTGCTAAATAATTATTACCACAGAATGACAAAAACTTAACCAACCTGTAGTTGTGAATCATCCTGATGTCATAAAGGCGAACAAAAGGCCCATTGGCTCCCACTGCCAGGTAGTTGTTGTCCCGTGGGTTGACAGCTAAACACTTGGCCTCAACCAGCTGACCACAGAACTCTGTCAGGTCAATCAGCACCTCGGAGCGTTTACTGCTCTCCCTCAAGTCATACTGTCTGTAGTGAACAAGGAGAAAGTGAACATATTACCTGTAGCAAAATCAGGCATTGGGATATCTTTTGATTAAATTTATCCCTGGTTTCTGACCTGATGATGCCATCCTCCGCAGCACTCCAGAAGGTGTTGGGCCACATGGGTGCTGTGGCGATGCGTTTGACTCTGTTGGTATGATCAGAAAACATATGGATGGTTTCCTTCACTGTCAGGTCGTGCACATGGACCTTTGTGTCGGCTGCACCTGTTACCAAAATTCTGTCTCCGGAGTGAGGGAGGAACTGTATGGACAGACAAAAACACCAGCATGAACTGATAAGCACAGCCACAATGTCTTTCGGTAATCCAATCATTGCCAGTAACCACAGATTAAAGCATTACAAAGGTGCCACCTCCACATTATCTTACACCGTAACATCTTTTTCTCCAGTATTTGACGTAATTCCCAAGCTTTCTGTCATGAAATGAAAACTGTAATAAAACTGCTGAACAGCTTCGACGTAGTAGAACATGTACCGGACGACATGCCACTCATTAAATGGCCAACAGTGCCACCTAATGTACAGGAAGTGAACTTGTATCACGGAGAGCATTTGATAGTGACTAGGGTGTGATGAGGCAGAGCAAAGTGTCTAACCAGCAGAACATTTTTGCATACGACATCCAGAATGTGAATTGCTGTTTACGTTGCAAATTGTGATGAGAATCGCGATAGTGAGTTGAAGTTAGACACATGTGTTTACATGGTTAAAATGGGAGTTCTCCTATTATCTTACTCCGCCTACAAGCATCAACACAACCCGAGTATGATGTTTGATTGGGCTACACCTTACTCGTACCACTGCCTTCATCACATTATAGCTAAATTATCACTCTGTGTGTAAACGAAGCCACTGTAAATGACTTCAGCCCACTTTCCTTCCAGCCATTCAATACATCCATCTTACATCTTATCTCCTTACCTTCACAGAGAATATATTTGCTGCATGACCTGTGTGCATAGTTGTAAGCTTCTTGTGTCTGAATGGATCCCAGATGACGGCATGTTGATCGTCTGAGCCTGAGGCCAGTAAACTGAATACAAAAAGAACCCAGGACAAGTCAAGCAACATTTGTTTGGGCTCTTCACTACTAATGCCATTTAAAACCGTACACTGTGAAACAGATGTGCAACAGCGGACTCACTGTTTGCATATGCATCATTTTTTAATTAGATAAATTTAAGTTATTACCTATAGACTTTGGGGTTAGGCATTAGGACTATTTTGCCATTTTTTCCCGCCAATTTAGTAATTTATTTTGGTGATTTAAATCAATGCCTCCTTGTGCACTGAAGGTGTCAAGTGTGAGGCAAATAATTAACTGCTAAAGAGCAATTTTTAGAACTGAAACATAAGTAGAATACTAATTTTATATAGACATATAACCCAGCCACAACAGGCCTTCACTGTACATACAGTGTGTATCATATACCTAAGAATAAGAGTTTTGGCATACTCGTATAATGATGTAACCCAGCCAGTGATCCCAGTTCAGACTATAATTGCAAATAAGGTGAAACTTTGTTTTGTAGACTTACTCTCCTTTTTCGTTCCATTCCAAACAGTTCACACAGCCTGTGTGGCCCTGTGGAGACAGACGAAGAAGACGTGCTTATACAGAGAAATATCTTCTCAGTCTGCATGCACACACACACTTTGCTGCCACTAACCTGAAGCTCAGCCTCCAGTCCAAGTCTCTTGATGAAGGGGTCAGTCACATGATAGGACCTTTGGAAGCCCGATGCTCTCTTGTCCTGAAGACATGAATCAAAGCCTCCATCACACTTTTGTACATGAGAAAGGATAATTACAAAAATGTAAACAATCCTTTTGGGTGGGGGAGAGTCTTTTTTGGGGTTCGCCCCACCAAGATCCTTCCTATATATGAGAAACACTTCGTCTGATCACTGGTCGGTTGAGCTCCTTGGGTGCTCTGGCATTTGTTTACTCACTCTGATCTGCCTGTGCAGGATGTCTCTGGTGATGTTGACAGTAGTCATGGCCTCGCCACAAAACATAAATTAAGGTCTGGGCTGGAGGTTCCAGGGGTCAGAGCTCAGATGACATTTACTCTGTATTTCTCGAGAATGAGCTGTTAAGACAACATTAAGATAAGGAAGGTAACACAGGAAGGACACTTATGACATGATTTTACGATGGTTTAATTTTATTTATAGATCAAAGGTAAGAACAAGGTGGTTCACAGCAGGCATGTGAATTAAAACAGCTGAAACACAAGCCTGTCATTTAACATTAGCTGGTCTACAGACTCCAGACAGTGGGTTTGCTCCCGTCAACGAACACAAACAAGGCAACTTCATTAGCTAACTAGCTAATGTTAGCTATGCAGCTCTGTTAGTATTATAATCGGCTGACTATTTCGCAAAACACTGACATTTATTTACACGTTAAGGCGCTGTTAGCCTGCCAGAACCGTTAGCCACCTATGCATCGGGCCTTTAAGAGACCTGTCGTTTCCCCCAAGTAGCTGGCGTTAGCGCATTTGCGTTACCTTGCTAGCTAAACAAAACGTCCACTTCCAACATTTGCAACGCTTTAATTGTGATTTACGAGTGCTGAATAAATCTCACCGCTTTCCTTGAACTAAAAAGGCATCTGTCAAGAAATGTCCATTTAATAGACGTGATGAATCACACTCTATGTGAGTTTGTTGACAGGGTTTCACGCTAATACCTTCTCTGACTTGAACACAAACCTCCTCCCACTGAGCGTATCACGCAACTTTGATCCGCCAGCTAAAACAGACCGAACACTTCCGGTCCCTGTTCATTTCGGAATAAAAGCACGCTCCCTACAAATCACAGCTAACATTAAAACAAACGAAAGCAATTAAGCTGCAAAAAGTAACTATACAGTGTTTAATGTGATAATAGATTACAATTCTCATCTCTCATTTAAATAGAAACGTTATTAGATTCAGATAAATAATAAAAAAATATAATCAACAAATAAATTATGACGTAATATTATAGATTAAGATATTGATCCCTGAGGAAAAAATTCACAAGCTACCCAGCTGATAAAGTATATAAAGTAGTTGAAATTAGCTCCATCTTTACCAGCTGCAACATTAAAGTGATGTACACGTTAGTGCAACATATAATTGAATAATGTAATATTTATAATTCTGAAATGAGCCATTCTACATTGTGAGTACTTTTACTTTTTGTACTTTAAGTAGGTTTTGAATGATGCTAATACTTTTGTACTTTTACTTAAGTAAAATTTTGAATGCAGAACTTTAACTAACAGAGTAACAGTAGAGTATTTCTACACTGTGGTGTTACTACTTTTACTAAAGTACAAGATCTGAGTACTTCTTCCACCTCTGCTAATCATCTCTACACATTGCACATATTCTTTATGCTCGTGCTGTGAACTTTTGCACATTCCTTATTCAATATTTTGCACATTCTTTCACAAACTGTATAGCTCTTATATTCTAAAAACAGATATATTGCACATATTTTTATTGTAAATGTTTCTATTTTATATTTATGTTTCTTAACTTTTGCAGTATTTGTTTTTTACTTTTTTTTTATTCTATGTGAAACCTTACTTGGCAATAAACCTGATTCTGATTCCCCCCTCTCATTTGAATAGAAACTAATTAACAGAAGTTTTTTTTACTGACATGTACTTTCACAACATGCCCAAGCAGTGTGAGGAAAAGTTTTATTGTTAATTAAGAAATAAAATGGGACACTCAGCTATATGTACTGGTCACAGAGCACGAGAAAGAAAAATGCTTATACAGCAAATAGCCAGACAAACAAAGGATGCATATTAAAAACTTGAGCTGACCACACTTCAGTGTCAGCTTAAGGATATAAAGATTAATTGAATGGGCTGAGTCAGATTAAAACACAGGACCAGGTTACAGTATATCTGAGCATAGTTAGAGCATTAAACAAACGTCTTTAGTGTTCTATTGCATATCAGAGGTGGACAAACTGAAAAAAGTGTCTCTTTGCTCGGTAGTAAAAGTAGAAGAAGCTGGACTTGTCATTTCATAACACAGAAGTTGGTGGAGGCAAAACCAGAGGATGAAGAGCATGTTCATATTCTACTTTGCATTGCTTTGGAAATGATGTTTTTGATATGATTTTTGTGTAAGACCCCATGACGACAAAAATCCTCAACAACTAAATATAAATGTTAATAGAAACTGTTTTTTTCTTTCTCTGCCCAACTACTTAGAAGTGTATGGACCTCCTTTTGTGCAACATGAATAGGCTCTTTTATATATTATTTCTTTGTTGTGTATTATTTTTTCTTATTTAATATAATTAAAAACAACAACTGGTGTTGTCTCAGAAAAGAAGTGCCACCTTATAAGCAACAGATTTAATAGATGTATAATATATTTACATTTTAGCAAGAGAAAATAAAATATCTTACAACATTGTGGATCACAGGGTGAATACATAAAAGAGAAAAACATGACTCCTATTCTTCTTTGCAGTCTGTCTCAGCTCTTTTCTACTGTGTTATTTTCACTAAAAGCCAAGGCCCAAACACATGTTCTCTAAGGCGTGCCTTCAGCACCAATGAGGCAAACATCTTGGACTACTTTCAGTGATATTTTACACATCCTGCGTTTGTGATGATGTATTAGTACTCTGAGATTCAGCAGTACAGAAACACCTATCAGTGATGACAGAAAAAAGATGTTCTCACACTAATCATGAGGCCTTACAAGAGCATGGTTTATGATACTTTTTTAATGTATATCAGATAGCACTTTTTTTGCATATGCATGTGGATTCATTATTAGTTAATTATTTTGCATAATTCATCATTATGTGCCAAGAAAAGACAGAATAAAACAGATGTTGCAAGTAGTTGTATTTCATCCACTGCAAAAACCCCCTGACTGGCAGCCTATGTGTCACTCGAGGTCAGGTATTACAAATGTTTTCATCAATGTCCCAACTTCCTACAACAAACTGATGTCAGCATTTGTAGTATTTTCACTTCTCTGTCACCCAAAGCTGTTCTGGTTGGTGTAAAGCTGAAGTGTTTAAATTAAGCCAATAGGATCAGTGGAACATATTTTACCATGTAGTATAGCTAATGAAAAATATACTAATAGTCTATTGCTGGTTACCCACTACACCTTACATTAGCGTACACCTGACTCAGTGTGTTACATTAACGCACATCTTTTGGACTCTATCTCTACAAATATTCTTTATTCTTCAACCTACTTAAATACTGTGAAAATGTGCAAATATTTTTGCACATTCCTGCACAAATCTGTACAGTTCTTTCATTTAAATAACAGCCATATAGTACATATTGTCTATATCTTTATTTTATAATATTTTTTTCACATTTTGTTGTCTATTTTATATTTAAGTTATGCTTCTGACTTGCAGAAGTTGCTTTCACCTTTTCTTATATTTTACTTACTTTTACTTACTATGTTTATTGTTATGCACCAACATACAAAGCTAAATTCCTTGTATGTGAAAGCCTACTTGGCAATAAATCTGATTCTGATTCTAATTCTGGTTAGTATAATATGCCGCCTCTGTAATAAAAATATCATATTTTTTGCATTTAACCTTGTAGTATTTACCTCAAAGCCAATTATTATTTTGTAGTCTGATTAAATATATCATAAAACGGTTTAATAGGTTTTTACACTTTTGAACCCTTATTTTCTAGGTTATTCTAGCAATCTCAACGCACCTTGGTTAGGTGCGTTCGTTTTGAGTGACTGCAGTGATTTTTGGTCATATAACAGAATGAACCCAGTCGTCTTTTTGTTGCATCAGCAGCAACATTTCAAGAAGACTCTTAATAACACTGCTACACTAGTTTCTGCGCTGTAGTCTGCAAATGTAACTCCTGCGGTTACATAAACCTCACAGGCAGGAAACCCTCAAACGGTTCCTCAGACAACACGAAGCGTCACTGTTCAACGGGCGGCGCTGTGACACTAAACAAGCGGCCATTGTGTCTTTGATGGGTCGTCTGCCATCAGCGGGGATCTGTTCAGTTGGCTAGCGGAACAACAGCAGCAGCAGCAACGGATGGTACAGATTCGGCTTCGGTTGCCAGCCTCAAACCGAGATTTGTTACTGCATTTTGTTTTTATATGAAGCAAAAGGTAAAGGCATTTTTTAAATCAGCGCCGGTAGCTTAGCTACAGTAACGTACGATAACAGAGATTTGTAACGTTAATGTTAACTCAAGTAGCTAAGCTGTGTTAGCTGTTAGCTAGCTTGTTAGACGGAAACGGATTTGTCACGGATTAGCTAAAATGGTTAACGGTGCCGAGCATCGCAGTGCCACAAAATTAGACGTTATGGCGAAGAAATCATAAAGACGTTATCATTTAAAAACAGCCTAGACGTGGGTAGCTAGGATTGCCGCATTTCGCTAGCATCCTAACATTTTAACAGATTACATTTAACGATTAGTCACGTTTAGCTGGTAGCTTGGTTAGCGAGTCATTTCCTTTATGAATTAGCCAGTGAAGAGGATTAGTTAGGATGCATCTCAGACTGCTTCTGTCCATCTGTAATCCTTATATTCGCTTGCCACAAATAATGTACAACTCCCTGTAGCCTCTTAGAGCTATAAATGTTTGTGTAACACATTATGTAACGCTAAGACATGTGCTCATGTTGTTATTTTTGTTGCTACCCAGAACACTATGTCGAGGGTTGTTTCTGGCACGTTGAGGGGCAGATGAGTTTGATGGGTGGACAAATCAGTCAATAGCTAACAGCTGTTGTGTCCAAGGCCATTGCCGTTCTGTTTATATTATACAGTATGCAAGAAAGGAGGTTTTGTTCAGATCTCAGTCTCTAGTTTATCACAAAAATCTTGTTACCACTGTTATCCCAAATCTTAATAATACGTTGTCTGATATTTGCAAGAATTTGGCCTGTGATCATTTTGTCAAGTTGGTAATGTGATTGTATGTGTTTGCACTATATAATGATGCATGTTTTTCCTCATTTCAATCAGGTGACATTGTCTTGTATGGAATGACAACCTCACAGAGATATATTGAATCCAAACCAGCGGGTAAGTTGACACTCAAATGCAGTCAAAATGCACAAAAAACTGTGTGAGTTCAGCATGTGTTGATGTACTCCTCCTCCTCTTCCTCTCCTCTGCCATTGTCCTGTTTCTCAAATCTACATTAGCTCGGTTTGCTGACATGGAGTGGCAGACACCAGCTGTGTCAGAGAAGTTTCAAAGCCGTTTTGGCCGCCGGCCTGGAACATCGGACAGCGGGGACACTGGACTTGGCACCTCAGCATCTGACAGCGCAGAAGGTGATGACTTTTGCCTGCTCTTCCCCTGCCTGTGGCGTGTATTGTGTAACATTGTTTTGAAGTTTGTCTGTCAGTGATGGTGCTCCAGTTTGCACTCTGGAGTTGGGTGCTTTAGTGGTGGCGTGTGTTCTACAACATGGTGGTTTATTATTTAACTTCTGTACTTTTTTTAGACTGGTGTTTAAGCTGACTTTAAACTTAAGGACACTCGTATAATAAATAATGTAGATTCAACCACAACTCCTTTTTGTGCTGCGACTGAAAAGACTTTGTCTTCACGATTTTGTTGTTGTTTCTTAGGCTATTTATAGAGTGAGAGAAATGTTCACGATCCACTGTGGGCGCTCGGGAGATTTTCAGAGGTAGATTAAAGTCCCAGCCAAAAATGCCCCAAGGCTCTGCTGCACTTCTCTGGTGTTAAGGTTAATTGTGAGGATGGGGTGTTGGGATGCCAGGACTGGACTACTAAATGGAAACTGGATCCTGCCTGTGGTGCAAAATGTCACATTCACTTTTTTTTTTGCTATTATTGTTTTTTTAAAAGAGAATATTCCACTGGGGAAAATGTGAAATCTCACTGGAGATGGTGTGTGTGTGTATGTGCTATATTTATACGTGTACACACAGAGTGGAAAGAATAACAGACACGCTGTATCAGAAAGGTTCCATGTAATGGCCGGCCAGCTGGGGTGGATGGTCCCATGAGCAGCAGGGAACACTACAAAATAATGGACTAGACATTTATCAGAAGTGTATCAACACTGTAGAGTTTGAACTTCACAAAGCTGTTATTCGTGTCAGGGCTGCCAGTTGGAAACTATTCATAACAACTGTACACAGGTCAAAGGTTTACATCAAGTTACATGTATGTGTGTCGGCTTCCTCGAGGTCGTCCTAAGGATGCCTTTAACGCGTAATGTCTTTCGCCAATTGTTAAACATAGTTGTGGATCTTTAATGGTGTGGGTAAAGATCTCCTGGGTGTAAGTACTACCTGTAATCACTCTGAACAGTTGTGTAACAGCAAAGGTATATGCACACTCCTACATAAACTGATGTGTGTTTTAGAGCTTTCCTGAACACTATGGTGGTTTAAAAGAGCTCTGCACACCTCCTGTCACCTGTCCAGTCACCAGATAAACATCAATAAACCTGAAAGGGAAGGCGTAGAGAACAGTTAGTAATGTTAGTAGATGCATATCTTCTAAATAACTGAATATGCTTCATCTTGAGGTATCCAGAGTTCATCCTACAGGCACTGAACACACTGTTCACTGAGCTCAGGGCCTGTAATACAACATTCCTCGAAGGATTGAAGCTGCATTCAAGCAAATGTTGTCCCAGCTCCTTATTAGATTCTTAATATTAATCAGTTGTTAGGTTTGCATGATTTTTTTCCAACCCTGTATATGTTTGTGTAGTGTGTGTGGTGTATTCTTTGGATACATTTCCTGTATAGCTGTTGTCATCATGTGGGCTTTTTTATTAATGTAATTACATTTTACAGGCCTCACTTGTTTAGTTACAACTGTTGAACATGCTGCTGGTACAGCTTTGTCCTGGCACTTAAACTGACAGCCGTGCCTAGCAACATGACAATTAGCCAAATTTAGCCACAATAATGACCTGTTGTAGATATACTGTAGAGCATACTTTGGGTGTAAAATAAACAGTTTTAGAATACCAGACTTTTTAAAAAAAAAATACAACAGGAACATTGTTTTTTTTAGTTTTAGTTGCTGGGTGTTCATCAAAACATTCTGTTTTACAGCTGCAGGTAATTGTCATTATGTTATATACTTTCCAAAGGTAGGAATGTTTGAGCAAACATCTAGCAAATGTTCTTCTTACAGAGCAGTTTAGACTTGTTCTAGCCAGTCATGAATCTGTGGAGCCTGGAGGCTACTTTTATATTTGAAGTTTTAACTTCCTGAAAGCTTGATGCTGTTTCCATAATATTCTTGCCTTTTTAAGCAAGTAAGTAAGTCATTTACTAATTATTATTTTCCTCTGCTATTGTGAAGAGTTTCTAGTTTAATGAAGTTGTGGTTTCAACTGAGCACGCCATTCAGTCTTTGACTTTGGATGTACACATGTGTGTTACAGTGGGAGGAGGCAAGGTGCTTAAATAAGCGGCACCCACAGATCACTCTGTAACTTGAGAGGTGGGCTATAAATACCCCTAACCTTTCCTGTGTACGCCTGTTTGTGTGTGTTTGCTCAGAGCTTGATACAGACTGGTTTGGCTGTTCGAGGACAATACGGCTTTGGGCACTGCCTGCTGCGACGCTGTCAGTCTTGGCTTCAGCCGTTGATTTGGTACTGTCGAGAAATGCAGAGGACAGACTGTTGTTTTGATTTAAAGCGCTGTGCAGCTCGGCTCACCTCAGTTCAGCTTTAGAAAAAATGCCCCAGCTAATAACATGTTTGTTGCGTTCGAGTGAATGCCAGATTTCAAGACTTCAACAGGTCTCTCAGGTTTGTAATGCTGTTGAAATCAGAGTTGTGTAACTTTGGATTGTGTTGGGACTCATGGAGATGTCTGTAGGTTGGTTGTGGTGATCTTTGCTGTGTTCCTGATGTTCTTTGTAAGCATAATGTGATCCCTGTGGTTTCCAAATGAAGACGGTTAACATTTTTGTGCATGTTTAATGGAGCGAATTGGGTGTGTACTGTGTAGAGTAAACGGAGGGTGCTTATCTTAGCATGTTGTTAGGGGAATAATTACAGGAGGACCTTTTAGTTAGATTATAATTGTCTTGCATGTACACTCAGTGACATGGCAACTAACACAAGCTTTATCTTGTGTTGTTGCTACGCAGCAACATATTGTTTTTGATAATCATGTAATGCAGAGCTTTTATTCTATGCATTGGTTTAAGTCTATTATAAGCCTATTCCCTGGGTTGAGTCAGTCAGAGCCAGTTAATTCTTTCTGTGGTGACACCTCATCATCAAAGTAGGCCACCCATAAACCCTGCTGCATCTACTTTACATCACTGACTGAAAATAGAGGAAATGGCCTGCAGGAGTGCTCTAGATATTCTGCACTGATTTAACAAGGACTATCTGTATATTGAATAGTGAGAGAATAACACTTAATGACATTTCTAACAACTCTTTCTTTTTTTGCTCTTTAAAGATTTCTGCAGTTCCAGCAGCAGCCCCTCTTTCCAGCCCATCCGTAGTCAGATCCCCATACCCACTGCACATGTCATGCCATCCACGGCCGGAGCCCCGGCCTCTAAGCCCCAGTCGTGTGTCCAGGAGGACTCCCTGTCCTCTGCTGAGGGTCACAGGTCTTCCTCTGGCTCCAGAACCCCAAGTGGCTCCACCTCGAAGTCTTCCTCTCTGTCCAAATCAGCATCTTCGCCCAACTTGGATGCTCAGGCTGGTGTGGGAGGTGATCCCGTGGGGCCAAAGCCAGACTGCCTGAGCCGCTACCGCAGCCTTGTCAATGGGCTGGACCACTCGCTTTTCCCTTCAGAATACACGCGAGTGGATGAGGGCCAGAGGTTTGACACTCCTGCTGTGGAGCCTACGCTAAATCAGTCAGCCTTGCTGGGGGGGTTATGCCCCGATGTCAGACTCCGATTACAGACGACTGGGATTAGAGACGCCTCAGACTGTGTGTCTGAGGCCTACAGAGGAGGCATGGAGCACAGCTATAAGGTTCTACCTGAAGCTAGGCCTGGGGTTCCCGGCACAGCAGAAACCTCTAATCAGAGGGGCAGTCAGCCTGGTGCGGCTGGATCTCCTGGAGTTTATGCAAACCCTCTCAGCCTGCAGACACAGGCTCTGCTGAGGGAGCATGCAGGCTCCAAGGGTTATGAGCCATTGCGGCAGGACAGATGTAGTGAAATGTCCAGCTGGCAGCAACAGCAACATAAGCAGCAACTGGAGAGTTTACGTCTGCAAGTGGAACAAATGCAGGTAAGCATTTATCCTAAATAGAAAAGCATACTACACTGGAGGTAAAGAAACACAGACCTGGGTAGATGTAGAGGTTTTTTTTATTTGTTTCATAACTGCTCTTTGTGTATCACAGTATAGAAGGTAGCCATTGATGTCACTCTTTCACACAGTACCTCCATTGGGTGGGAAAACAAACTTGTCTTGGCTGCTATTAATAGGATGAGGTAGATTCTCTGAGGAAAACACCTTGATTAGATCAAGGACACTAGAGTAAACATGTGGGGCAGTCGGTTGGACATTGAAATCTGGCCCAAAATTTGGTTCATTACACATATGTAGGTCAGCATTGGAAAAATAGCGTTCCACTAAACAAAGCCTGAAGCCATACAGACGCCTTGTCCTATTTAATAGCAGGACTTGTCAAGTCAATCAGCAAAATCACAATCACAAGAGCTTAAAATTCTGGTGTCTGTTGTCAGGTTTATTAACAAAGTAAAATTTTATTGCATGTTTATGTCAGAAAATCCTTTGTTAGATCAACATGAGACAGCTTGTAGCAGCTTCCCTTTTGCAGCTCGTAAAAGGTGTCAAAATTTCAGCAGTGTTTTTAAAAAAACAACCCCATGGCAGATGCTGACCACTCTGGAGTGACTGTTGCCACTTCCACGCACTGTGTGCTGACACTTTATCACTTTAACACAATTTTTTTTTTAAACTTCTTACTGATTTGGGCAGAATATTCAAATGCAAAATCCCATCGGAGCCATCAAGGTTTTTACTGTAAGAATAAATCGTAGAACTTATTGCAAGTTTTAGTTACGATGATCATTCAAACACTTTCTCATAAACTAAATGATCAGCTGATAAAGCTGTGAGGGGAGTATTCATTCATTCATTCATGGTGCTGAATGTATTCTTCAGGGAACCATAAAACACAGACTTTTGGCAGTGCTTTCTGTGTGTGTATCTGTGACTCTCAGATGACTGCTGTGGTATAAGAATAATTAGATCAGGTGTCAGTCTAAGCAAGGCTAGAGGTGATTCCTGAGCTGTTTGCGTTTTGTTTTGTGCGACTATTTTTGTGTCTCTGTCAACACCTTTATTGCATTATGCACTGTACACTATTTATACTGTGCTGAGATAAAGTGGAAGGATGTCACACGGTTTATTTATTTTCAGGGTTAAAATTATGCATTTGTAAATCTTTGTGTCTCTCATCACCATCGCTTATTTTCTCCACATGGTGCAGCTCTAACTGTCACATGGTTTTTGTCTTTTTGTTGCAGTTAATGAGTGCTGGAGTGGGTCAGTACCCATCTCTGTATTCGACGCCTGTTCACTCAGAGTCTGGCAAGTGGGACGCTCTGGTCAAAGCCAGTGAGAGTCTGCTAAAGGAGAAGGAGCTCATCATTGAGAGGCAAGTATTCCTCATAGTTTTACTCCTCTCAGTCTTTTTAATTATAATGAAATTCTCAATGCTTTGTGACTTAATACTGTGGTATTGTGCAATTTTTAGTCTTTCAGTTATTGAAGAACATAATATTTGGTCACACAAAATATTATGTTCTGAAAATAGTGGACAACAGATTGTTTTTCCACAATGTTTCTGACTTTATTGTTCTTGTGTTGATGATGGTTGGACCTGGTCGTGATGCAGACAAAAGCAGCATATGGCCCAGTTGGAGCAGCGTCTGAGGGAAAGCGAGCTGCAAGTCCACGGAGCCCTCTTGGGCCGGGGAGCTTCTTATGGTGATATGTGTATGCTGCGGCTACAGGTTAGTGGAAACATGCAACAGCTCCCACACTGAGCGCCCTGTGTTACACTGTCATCCTCCGATTTACCCTCTTACCCTCTTCGTCGAAACTTTTCATGTCACATGGTGTTTTTACAGGAGGCTCAGAGGGAGAATGTGTTCCTGAGGGCACAGTTTACTGAGCGCACAGACTGCGTTGCCCTGGAAAAAGCAGAGGCAGAGCGCAGACTGGGGGCAGTCGAGGCCGAGACACGCCGACTGACTGACAGCCTGAAGGAGACCTGTGAGAGACATGCAGAGGAGATGAAGAAACAGGAAGAGAGGGTTTGTGCTTCCTTCCTAACGTACAGTGTTGCGAGCCAGCCAACATGAAAAAAGTGGCGCGGAGAAGTTTAAATGACGATATGTGTGCACAGATAGTTCATTTTGCCTCTATTTTAGTGGCATTTATTGGTTGAGAACAACTTCTGTACTTTGTGTGTTTACAATGAAGAGAAGCTGTTAAAATCCTGTCAAATTTGTCTGTCAGACAGATATTATAGAAACAAAACACGTTCTCGCCTTGAGTTTTCTCACTTGCTGTGCATTTCTGAATGAGTGTAGCAGCTTTTACTTGTTACTTTTGAAGCATATTACCCCACTTACCACATTTCCCTATTTGTGCAGATTCGCAGTCGCGACAAGCACATCAACAACCTGAAGAAGAAGTGTCAGAAGGAGTCGGAGCTGAAGAGAGAGAACCAGCAGCGCATTGAGACTCTGGAGCGCTATCTAGCTGACCTGCCCACCTTGGAGGACTACCAGAGCCAGAACAAGCAGGTTAGGACAGCTCTGCTTAAATTTCATTCATTCTTATTGGGTCTGCTCTGTTCTGCTTGGGTCAAGTGTGTAAATCATTAAAGCCGGACATGTGTTCGTCTTCTTCATCAGCTTCTAGAGGCTGAACAGCAGGCAGCTGAGCTCCAAGAGAAAGTACGAGAAATGGAGGCCTGTGTAGAGACGACACGCTCACAGCTGCGGGAAAAAGACGCACAGCTGGAAGAGCAGAAACGCAGGGAGAGAGACCTGCTGACTACCATTACTGAGTATGCATACACACACAGACAACAACGTACCATCTTCTCATTGGGCATGTTCATTCAAACAATAATAACTCTGTCAACAACATAATGTGTGTTCTGTGTTTTTTATTTTTGTCTTCATCAGTATGCAGCAGCGGGTACAGCAGGGCCTCGAGGATGGAGCCAGACTGCCTTCGCTGGATATCGAGAGGCTCAGAGGAGAGAACAACGCTTTGAGAGAAGAGCAGCAGAGACTCAAAAAGGTCTGTTGTTATTTGTGTGTTTTCTCTTCATCTGGGTACTTGAAATACTTGCGGGGCAGATTTTATTTGAATACTGCTTTTATTCATGAAATACAATTGGGGCTAAGGCAAAACATTATCACTAAATGCATTGTTGATGCATTGGTTGAGCTTCTCGACCAAGAGAACCAGTAAATTGGTTTAAATTTACCTTGCCCAAATATTATAATGCATAAACTCTTAATTTTATTCAATCTAATTGTAGTTTTACTGTTTGTATGTTTGATCCCAAATGACTTCCACTTCAAAAAGTTGATCTGACTGAGTGAGCTTAGAGGAAGTGTGTGTTCAGTTAAGTTTGAACCAGTGAGAAGTGTTCATTTCTCTGGAAGGAAGTGTATTGTGGTTAAAGTGCGTAGCAGCAAACTCTCCATCAAAGGGTAGAACCCTTAAATCTCCTCTAAGTCATACATTTTAGTCTGGTTTGTCTTTGTTTTTAGAGCGTAGCTACACACACACACACACTATTCCCATGCAGCTTAAGCCACAACCTCCCAGTCCTACAGAACAGGAAGGAGAAATGTAATTTGATATTAAAATGATAAAGGAGCGGGAGTTGATTGTTGCATTATCTCCAAGTAGGAAGTTGTTTTAAAGCTCAGTTCTTCTTTTTGCAGGTCATTGAGAAGCAGCACCGGATGATGGAACAGCTTGGCTCCCAGATCCAGGTGTTTTATCTCTTCACAATGAGCCTAAATGATTTGTGTGGTTACCGTCCTGCTTTGTAGTCTCTTTCATTTGTGAGTCATTAATTGTTTCTGTCTGCAGGCTTTGGAGGAGCAGATATCTCAGGAAGAGAGCAGCTCTCAGGCTCTCAGAGAAGAGGTGTTGGCCAAAGAGCAGAATGTGTTGGAGCTCCACACAGCCATGAAGGAGGTGAGATAGACTAATCCCCCCTAAAAAAATGATCCTGTTTCTTAGCATGGCACGCAGAGAACCTGTGAGTCCTTAATGAGCCTGGTCAGAAATTGCCTGACGTTGGACTTTACTGTGTTTCAGCTGTCGGCCCAGAACCAGGAACTGATGGAGCAGAATCTGACCCTGCAGGAGCAAATGAGCGATCCAGAGCAGAGGAGCACGAGCCAGGCCTCCTCTGCCCTGCAGCCAGCTGGCACTCGCCTCACACAGAGGCTACATGTAGAGATTGCTTCCTGCCTCAGTGACCTGCGCTCCCTGTGCAGCATCCTGACCCAGAGAGCTCAGGGACAAGACCCCAACCTCTCCCTGCTGCTCGGTCTCACATGTAAGCGCCACTTTACTCTTTCTCTTGTTGACGGTAGAGTTAAGGTTCCTCTTTCGATGTAATAAATCGCTAGAGTGGGGGAAGATTGTACACGAATCAGAATCTTTTTGTTTTTCCAGCGCCCCCACCAGTGGCAGAGCAGACCGAGGACTGGATGAGTCCAGAGGTGCTGCAGAAGAAGCTGGTCGAAGCTCAACAGCTCCGTCGAGACGTCGAGGAACTACGCAATGTAATACTGGACCGTTACGCACAGGACATGGGAGAAAACTGCATCACCCAATAACCTCGCCACCCAGGTGATGGAAGAAACTTGCGCAAGCCCCTTTCCGCCTCTGAAGCATCTAAAACGGGCTTGTCTTTCAGTTACTGAATGTCAGAAAGAGGACTGGATTTTAATTTTCTTAAAATGAGGACAGAGGAAAGCCCAAATGGTTTAGCTTCTACTTCTCTTGACCGACTGTGCGTCGATTCTCAAGCCGCCTGCCTGTAGCTCAGATCCCTCCTATCCCCCCGGTGAGTTCATCTATTTCAGTCCAAGGGCTAACAGAAAATAACTTACCTCTAATACTTGATCCTTAAGCATTGTGTGTGTTTGTTTTTTAATAATGATGACATGATACTGTCAGTTACCAAACAGTCTTATACTTTTTGTTCCACTCTAGTGGAAAACTATTTGTGTAGAAGTCCCACAAATATAATTTATTTAAATCTTAAATTCCCTCTCGAGGGGAATTTTTCAAGAAGTGGTTGACAATCAACTGAAAATATTTTTAATCTGTGCTTTTAACTGAATTCACAAGGAAATGTTACTAACATGCCATTATTTAAAATGGTGAACACTGTAACATCGGACTCTGCTGTGAGGTATAAGACTTGACGACTGAGGGGTTTAATACCAAATCAGCTTCTCTCACACCAACAGGCCTCCCAACAGTTTTATTACCAAAGAAACTCTGGTCGAAGCAGTCGCGCAAGTCTGTGAATGTTTGTGAATGCTTCTCTCCGCTGCAGGCCTCGTTCTGAATGAATACCAACATGTGCCTTTCTCTCACGTTTGCAACCACGATGCAAATTCATTTTTAGACCAACCACAAAGGGCTGTTTGCAGCTGACTCTTCCAATACGACCTTTCTCTCAGCGTATATCAACCAGTAGGATAGTCGATACATTCCCTGACTCTGAATGTAGCAGATAACTTTGGGCCACATCACAGAGCTTGTGGCCCCTACACTGTTTTTTTTTGTTTTGTTTTGTTCCTGTTTGATAAATGAAGTTAGTAAAAACTCTTTTAGTCTGTGTGATGTTTGCAGATTAATAACTTCACAGTATACTGTACATTTCAGGTTGATAATGGCTGACTGGCATTCGACAGAGTGGTTAACTGTTAGATAAACGTATGACTGAGAAACAGTATTAATCTTCAGTATTATTTATTTTTTTCTGTTTGCATTGACAACTCAGTGAGTGCTCCAAATGTGTTGCTGTAACAACGTGCTAATGTGAGCAAACTTCCACAAAGGTGTAAAGGTCCCATGAAGTGGCTTTTAGATCATTTTCTCCTGTGGTTTGTGTTTCATAGAAGATGTTGGGGCTGCTTTAATGATAGCAGAACTTTAAGATTGGCAGCAGTCATTGAGGATCCTTCTCCAGGTGGTTGAGGGACATGTTTTAATCCCACGTGATGATGATGATGGTGGGAGGGGCTGGCTGGATCACCCCTAAATCCCCAATCACATTGTACTGGGACGAATTTTATATTTGCCCTGAGCGCAGGAGAAGCCATTTTTTTTAAAAACTTGACACTTTAGAGGAAGAGAAAGGGATTTTAATATAAAAATATGCAACAACGACTTTTTTTTGACAAAAATGTGTCCAGAACAACACACCCAGGGACGCAAGCCATTTTTCATTTCATGGGACCTTTTTAAAAACTCGGATTAGCACAAGATTTATCTTTGGAAAGTCAGGCTCCGCATGCCTTAACATCTCAAATGTTTTTGCAAAAGGGAAAAAGATGTTTATATTTTCATACTTTTGTCCTTGTTTGTATTTGCATATTTTAGAAATAAAGATTTTCAACATTTTGTTTTGTTTTAATTTGTTTCGAATTGCATTTTGATTGATGTTTAACTATTGTATTTTCATCCCTTCTGTGCAGAAAGCCACGAATACCAGCTTTCTATAACTGGGGATGCTCCAATTCGATATGCTTGATCGGTATCAGCCGTGATACTTCTCTTATTAAGCAGATCAGATATTGACCATGTTAGTTAGTTAGTTAGTTAGTTAGTTAGTTAGTTAGTTTATTATCATGTAGGAAATTCCCTTTGCGTCTGTGGCAACTGTCAGACAAATACAACCACAACAAAAGACATTATAGTCAGACAGACATTGAACAGCAGAGTGCTCCACAACATCACCAACAAGGATCAAGGATTTGTTTCACAGAGCTAGACTGGAAGGTATGAAGGATCTCTGGGCACGGGTAGTCCACAAAGACGGTACCCTGTACCTTCGTCCTGATGGAAACAACTCATATTCACCAAAGTCTCACCAGACTCACAAGAAACTAGACATATTAACAGTATTATTAAGTTTATTCTTGTTGAGTACAGACTGAAAAACGCCAAGTAATAAAGCAGAAAGTTAGAATACTCTCCACAAATGAACAACAGGAGAGAACCAGTGTATGTCTGTCCTCTCCAAACTGTTGGAGCTTTGCATGAAGTATAAGCCTCTGCTGTAAATGACACCTGTGTTTAAGTCCCATGACAGTGTTACATCAATAACTGTCCCCAGATATTTGCATTCATTTACAATTTCAATACACTCACCATTAATAACTACTTGATGGTCCTTCTGCTTGGTCTGAAATCCAAAATCATGTCCTCAGTTTTCTTGGTGTTTAGCTGAAGAAAACTGACAGATATAAACAAACTCATCCAGGATACTGTTTCATCCTGTGTCATCAGCAAATTTACATCGAAAACATCAGATGTGTTAGCCCCACATTTGTTTGTATAAAGAGTCAATAGAGCTGGAGAGAGGGCGCTCCCTTGTGGGACCCCAGTGTTGGTAATAATAAGGGAGGACACTTCAGCATTTACTGTAACACACTGTGATCAATCAAAACAGGACTCCACCTATCTGATGATTCTACTATTCACCTCTAACTGTAACAGCCTTTCATTAAAATATGACATGACAGGATCGATCCACATAAAATACAATTTCTTTTGTCAGTGTCGTAAAATTCAGTGTTTTCTTCTGTTAGTTACATTCATTCAGTCACGGTGGACCACCAACTTTCAGTTTTTAGAGGCACAGCAATCCCGGTCCTCATGTTAAAGTAGCATAAAAATGATCCCAGCGAGTTCCAACACAACGAGGTGTACGGTTTCTAAATTTGGAAAAAAAAGAGAGCACCGGCAGTGGAGCGGTACTCGGTATGAGCACATATCGATACATCGGGAGAGAAAAAGTTGGATCAGTGCATCCACATCTGTAACGCTAACAGGAGCTTCTGTAACTGAAGCGTGGAAATGTCAGTGGGTCAGACATTTTGACATGTCACAGTAAGAAAACACAGGCAGCTATACGGCTGTTTGCACCCGGCTCCATCATCCCCTGTGCCTCAGCTCCACAAAAAACGTGAACCCTTGCTGCTACTATTTTTAGACTTAGTTGACTTATTATTTTCAGGGTTGTTTTTTTTTCAGTTTTCAGTCGCAGTTTGGTTAGGTTTAGGCAACAAAACTACTTGGTTAGGTTTATGAGAAGATCATAGTTTGTGTTAAAATAGACCCTTTCACAACATAAACCACATGTTAGAAACCTTAAGTATCTAATGTGTGCCCAGGTGCAAATAGCATTGTTGGCTACGGACACCCGGGTGCTTGTCTCTGCCATACCATATACACCCAGGTGTAAATAGCCACATTGGCTATTCCATCCCGGGTGCAGATAGCATTGTTGGCTACTGACACCCGGGTGCAAGTAGCACCTGCCTAAAATGAATGATGGCTGAATTCCATTTAGCTGCTTCAGTTTCGGGGTCCTGGTGTTGTGCATGCTGCCTCACTGGAACACTTGAATAGAACGGAGCCATCGTAGTGTGAGCTTTTTCTACTCTGACAAGTCAAAGTGTTGGCTGTGAAAAAGGCTGATTTAATAAAAACTTACAAGTCGTACATTTTTATTTTAGTTTATTTTATTGACTTCAGTCGGTGAACGAGGGCGTTGCCTCTTTCGCAGCAGCAGAGCAGCATTAGTTGTGAGTCCACATGATTGGAGCGTCTGGCCATCGTCATCGTAGCAGCCCTGTGGATACGCGCTGATGATGTCATAACCAGGGAGACCACCCCCTCTGTAATGAATGAAAAACAAGCAACCAGTGTCACGTGTTAGACAGAAGCTGACAGAAAGACACTTTAGGATGTGGTCTCACTCACCTGTGTTTGTCCAGATGCTGCCGCAGGTGGCCGATTGTTTCAGATAGGCACATTTTCAATATATAAGTATGATTCCCGTCTTCTGACTTCACCTTGAGTGTGATGACATCACGGGCGGACGAAGGCCGGTCGGGGCCGAGTGTCTGCAGCCTGTAAGGCGTAAAAATTCAAACACGCTCAGACTAGCCTGAGACTCCTTTAGGACGTCACAGATCTGAATCCTGCAGCCCGCCACAAGCTAACGAGTGCTGGCGGTCCATGGTGACCTGCCCTATTTTTCAGACCAGTGCATATAGTAATCTCCACAATCCTGACAATCAGCCGTTGCAACCACGTCAGCATTTTAATCAGCCTGTGCATCATGTAGCGTGTTCTTGGATCTAGTAATTCCTTTAACCCCATAAACCCTGTTTTTCCTTGTAACATCTACATGATTGTAAAGCTAGAGAACGATTTGACAACATCATACACACAGTACATCTTGTATCCTACGCTGAGTGACTTATTTAACCCAAGATGCAATATTTTTCATCGCTTTACATCTTACATTTTATAGTTTACCCAAAGTTCAGCCAGACATCCTTTTGTATCTTTAGAAATGTTGGAATATCTTCCACAATTTAAAACACATTTTTATGGATTTGAACCGTGCTTGTTTGCACAATATGAGTTCGTAATGACTGATAAGTCGGTTAATTGTCAGTCATGCTTACATAATGGATGACAGCATTTTTAATACCTCTCTTTCATCGCTTGCAGTGCCGGTGTGTCTATGAGGATCACTGAGTTGCTGCTCTGGGCATCAGATGAACCCTAGAGAAAAGTGCTTGTTAGATTATGAGCATACAGTAATGAGTGTACAAGCAAAGACAGTGTATATAAACACACAAGACTTATGGGTAGAGGTAGGGATCTGTGGAACGAGCTGGATCCTCTCTGTTTGCTGCTCACCTGCAGGGTGGCCCTCAGCGAGTCCCTGATGTCAATCACACGACCAGCCTTTACCACCGCCTTCGGTAACCTTTTCAGGAACTGATCCATGCTCAACTTCCTGCCTGTGGCCAAAAGAAAACATGAGAATGAGAAAAACTGAGGATTTCCACCTCAGGTGTGACTTTCAGGAGCATCAGTGTGATGTTTGCAGGACAGACCAGGTATCTGAGAGCTGACTGCATTTGATGATTCGTCTTTTTCCCCACGAACAGCCTGTCCCTCACCGGGAAATCTATTCCACGGCAGCCTGAAGATAAATCCCTCATCTCGCCTGTCATGAACCTGCACAAAGAAATTATAATAAGAAGCAAAGTCGCACATTTGCACATCTGCTCACAGACAACGGAAACAAACCTCAAAAGGCACACCATCTGGAAATCTTTCTTGAAGCTCAGATGGAAAATACCCGTCCATCAGGTCTTGCATGCACTGCTGCAAAGACCAAAGAAGGAGGATTTGAACCACCAAATATTTAAAGTTTAAAGTGTCACATTCTGTCCTGTGCTTAGTAAGCCAACCTGGGTGCTGTGCTCCTCATAAGAGCGGAAAGGACCATCGAACATGACAATGCCGTTGCTGTAGAGACTCAGTCGAATAGGATCCTTTTTTGCCAACTGTGCCCCCGTGGCTGTCGACTGCACAAAACACTCTCCCTCCCCTGCGAGGACGTTCAGCTCCTTGATCCTCTGCAGCACGAGGTCAAAGTTCATGCGGAAGTTCCTGACCGCAGAGGTGTCTGCACAGGGAAGATACCCAGCGTGTTGGGAATCATTTTAAGTAGAAGACACGATAAATGTTCTTTTTAGGAGAGCTTGAGAGTCGATAAAGAAGACAGGAAACTACCTGGCTGCCAGAGGCCTCTCTCTAAGTTATGTGGCTGCTCTCTTTCTGCCGAGTCGCTGCTCTCGCCATCTCCCACCCAAATCAAACCATAGTCATTCAGAAAGCTCTGTGAGGTGGGGATCAGCAGCTTTCAGCATGGAGTAATCACAATATAAACACATGAATGTAAAGTGTTATTAAATCAACTTACCTCCATTTCACACACTTGATTCTGCAGGTGTTGGCACCTTCTTTCAAGATCACGTGTACTCTCTAAACCCACACACAGGAAAGATAAAGTCCAAATCGAACCCTTTTATCCAGAAATTCAAAGTATATCAAACTCTGTAGATGTTACCTGATTCTTTCAGAAGCCTCTGTTTGTCCTCCAAGACTGAAATCCGTTTATCCTTGAGAAGAAAATTTAAAGTGAGAGTTTGATATGTTTGATGTTTGCTGTTCATCTGGATGAGGAGGCGTGTGTGTTCACCTTGCGCTCGATCTCCTGTGCTTGGCTCTTCACTGTTTTCTCCAGCAGGGTCACCCGCTGCATCATGGCGGACATCAGCTCAAAGTCGCTCGGTGGAGCACCTGAATATACTTCAGGGTGTTAAAGTACGTAAAAGCATCCTTTGCACTCTTAAAAATGTATTTTTTGATGTAGCAAGTTAAAGAAAATCCTACAATGTGATTAGATTTAGATTTTAGGTTGGAATTCAGTTTGTTTAACAATAAATAAAAGAAGATATACTTGGCTTTGGAATAAAAAGCTTTGTATTAACTTGTACCTTTCTTTAATGGGGCCTTTGAAGTGGAGGCATCATTAGCTGGAGTGTGAGAGGTCAGAGGAGGATCTGGATCAGAGGATTCATCGTCGTCAGCCAATGCTGCCTGAAATTCTGAAAACACAAAAATATGTGGACGTCAAAAAAGGGATTAAAAAAGGAGAACACACTCGTGGTTTACATGTTATTGGGAGCAGTTTGATATTTGTTGTAAAAATCTGTCAGAGTAGTGTGATAACCTGTAAGTATATTTACTCAAATACTGTAAATTTGAAATCCAGTACAGTACTTGAGTATTTTCCTTTCACGCCACTCCACTACAAATATTTGACAGATTTTACAGACAAAACACATGAAGCGCTTCCAAAATATAATGCTTTGTTACAGATTAAACTATCTAACAGTATATACAATTAGAGCTGAAACAATTAGTTGATTAATCATTTAGTTAATTGACAGAAACTATTTTGATAATCAGTCATTTTTTAATTAAAAAATACCAACCTTTCATGGCTCCAGCTTGTCAAATGTGAGGATTTGCTGTCTTTTCCTTTTAATTATTTTAATTACTTTAACAAAACAAGCAATATGAAGGTGTCACTTTTGGCATTTCTCACTATTTTCTGAAGTTTTACAAACCAATCAACCGATTAATGGAGAAAATAAATAGCAGATTAATCCATGATGAAAATAATCATTAGTTGCAGACCTAAATAAAATTGTTAAAAATAGCTCAACCAACTCCAACAATAAAATACTGTTTACACATTAATGCATATGTAATAATAATCAAATAATACAACATGTAATAGTATAAGTCACATTTTTCTGCATTGAGTACTTTTACTTTTGATACTTTAAGTGCTTTTTTCCTGATTATACTTACAAACTTTTACTTAACATCTTCAATTCAGGACTTTTAACACTACTTGTGATGGAGTATTTTTACCGTGTGGTATTAGTACTTTTACTTAAGTAAAGGATCTGAATACTTTTGTTTTATTAACCTGTCAGTGTTGTGTCTTTTATGTTTAGTATAACATTTAACAACCATACCTTTTAGCACATTCCTCCTGAAAGGCACCTTTTGTCTGCCCCTGCAGGTCAAACACAGTTTAATGTTAATGTTCCCCTGTACGTCCTCCTCACAGCTGCACACTAAAGTTTGCACTTTCCCCGTGAATAACCAACCATTGCTCCTGCAGCGGAGTGCGCCTCGTTTTCTTCAGCATCGACAAAGGTGAGCTCATTTTACCTGAGACAGGGCGGGTAAACTCCCAGGCCTAAATATCCCAGACTGGTTCCAGTATGGGCTCAGGTGGTGGCTCAGAGGGACCTCTTTAGTGTTTCTTCTAGTTTGTTTGGAGTCTGTTGCCATTAGCAACGCAGAGCGAGCAGTTGATGCAGTGGAGTGAGGGCTGGATGGTTCCTGTCTCATCCGCAGGAGGTCGCTGTTTCTAACACACACACACACACTCACACACACACACACTTGGCATGTGTGTAAACTTGTCCTATTTATTTTTTTAATCACTGGCCTGTGACTGTTTTTTGTTGTTGTTGCAAGAAATAAATAAAAACAAGCAGAGTTTCCCCCCAAAATGATCTTTTAATGGGACCAACTGATGAAATTAATGAGGCACTGTGGGGTTTTTTGCTTTAGAAAAAATATATTGATACTCAAACTCTCATTAAGTCTAAATATCTGTCACCACGCTGTCATGATGGTCTGGTTTAGTGACTGTGGAGCCTGAGATCCAGCGGCTTGTAGCCACTAGTGGGCCCGGCGCGGTGCAGCCATACTGTCCGGCTCAGCCGCGCTCTCTGCGGGAAGTGAGCGGGCATTCAGAGAGGATGCTGAGGCCTGCCAGTCCCACAACACATCCATCACTAACCCGGGGCTATTAGGCTGGTCCGGGCTATGGCTGCACCTATCGCGCATTTCGACGACGACTGGCCGATTTTGGGTGATCTGAGCATGGTTTCAGACCAGAAAGGCCGCGGAGCCGCCGCGGGGGAAGCCGCCGCAGCGCCGCAGCTCCTCCCGGGTGATGATGATGTTGATATCCCCGAGCTGCTGCACGACAGCAGCTTCTCCCCGGCGGACACCGGTGTTTTCAAGTCCATGGAGGACCTGGTGAACGATTTTGACGAGAAAGTATACGCGTGCTTCCGAAATTTTAACGCCAGGACGGACAGCATCGCTCCCGTGGACGTGATCGCGGAGGAGTCGCTGCTGGAGAAAGACCAGTGAGTGTGTTTTTTGTTTGTGGCCTGTTTTTTTGTAAAGAGACGTGGATGCGTTAACTCACAGCTGCAGGATGCATTCTGAAAACCACACAAAGACATGTTACCTGCAGAGGGACATTTCATTTCCAAGACCAGGAAGCCAACATTCATTAGAGAGGGTCATATTGTCTGTTAAGGGTGTGATGGGGCAGTATAGTGACAGCTGCACACTGCCACCATCTTTAGTCATCAAAACACACAACATAGGTCTGATTCACCACAGTCATAACAGACTCTGGAAGTGTACGGAAAATTATTTACAGATTTAACCAATCAGGTGCTCTAATATCGGCATGCTATCGGTATCTGCCCCTAAATGGCTCTTAAAAACAGATATTGGTCGATATGAGCAGTGGTAGAAATATTCAGGTCCTTTACTCAAGTAAAAGTACCAATACGACAATGTAAAGATACTCTATTACAAGTAAAAGTCCTGCATTTAAAATCCTACTTCAATAAAAGTATCATCAGCAAAATGCACTTAAAGTTGTAAGTTTACAGTTATTTAAATGAAACCATGTGAGGAGTTGAGAGGGAGAAATGTCTCTTTGGTGGAACTGCTTAAGACTGCTAAAGAGGCCCCAACTAGACACTGTTTACTTGTGAGGGCTCACAATGAACCTCTGGGTTCATCTTTAATAAAGTTTTATAAGCTCATCATGAGTTTTTTTAATGTAAAGTATTCATCTAAAAGGAAACTAGCTGTAAGAATGTAGTGGAAGAAAAAGTGCAATATTTGCCTCCAAAATGTAGTGAAGCAGAATATAAAGTAGCATAAAATAGAAATACTCTTTAAAGTAAAGTACAAGTATCTCAAAATTCTACTCAAGTACTTACTTAGTTACTTTCCACCACTGCCGACAAGTAATACTTTTGTTTTTACAGCTGATACTTGTACTTTCTGGGATCACTTTTATTGTAAACCCACATTTGTGTTTGTTTTATCATCATGAATATTGTTATCGCAAGAAAACAACAAACATTTTTGTCAAATGTGAGGATTTGCTGCTTTTTTCCTTGCTGTTATATAATTGTAAATTGAATATTTGGATTTTTAACTGTTGGTCGGATAAAACAAGGTATTTTAAGATGGGCTCTGATAAATTATGATGAGCAATTTTTTAAAGTTCTTTGGTATTTCATAGACTAAATGATTAATCACTTGACCTAGAACATAATAGGCAGATTAATTGATAATGAAAATATTGTTGTATAGTTGCAGCCCTAAAATAATTGTAATGCAATATCATCCACCTTTACTCCGCCCTACGTGCAGTCAGTATCAACAGATAGCTGGGAAAGTTAAATATAATGGTATTGTCGTAAAACTTCATATGAGCACATTACCATTCCAAAGATATTTAATGTGTTTAGTTAACAAACAGAGTGTATCAGAGTGAAACCAAAAATTAAACATTGTCACAGCACTCAACATGAGTTCAGTGCTGCATCAGGAGGCACCACGCTGCAGCTTTGGGCTTTTGTGATGCCTTCAAATGTCATCATCCGGTGCACTTTCAACTTGATAAGCTCTGTCTGGGATTAAAACTGTTTAATCTGATTGTGACATTTGTATTTATAAAAAGTGTTTCTGTGGCGTCTTTGTACAAACAGTCACCATCAGTCACTTGCTACAAATGTAGGTTTGTTTTCCATAAATTGTTGTTATTAAAGGCACTCCTCTAGCACTCCTTGTTAGGGACCGTTGTTGCATGTTATCCCCCTCTTTCTCCCTCCCCACTTTTCATGGCAAATAAAATAATCTTTTAGAAAAAAAAGAATGGTACAGATGGATGAAGCAGAGGCTAAGATATCCTGACTGACCCTAATATGGGTCAAACTCCAAAAACACTGGATCCTACATTTCCCATAGTGCAATTCAGTAGCACCTTTTGTTAGACGTCCTCTGCCTGGTAAATCCCACGTCTTTCAGACTCCATGCCCCAGTTTGTAACGCAGCTTTCTTTCTTTCTTTCTGTTATAAATGTGTAGTCTCTGACATCGTTAGGGATTTCTTTAATTTTCTGAAGTCTGATTTATTTTTAGTTATTTTCTCAGACTTAACAAAGCTTTCTCCAGAGCTACAGAAGACATTATTCAACTGTTTTTACAGGCTGAGTAGCTCCCCGTATGATGAGTAAACTGAACTTTAATTACATCAGTATAATTTTGCTTTTTAGACTGAAATGTTGTTTGACAAGACTTAATTGATCCTTCGTCCTCCACAGAATCTGGAACGCTTTGACCAGTAACTATGGGCGCGTGATGCCGGTGGATTGGAAACAGTCTCGGACGTGCTCCCTCCACATCCCCACATTCAACCTGGAGGAGGACAAACCCGTGAGTGGTTCTACCCCTCCCATACCATCTCTGCCCCACTTTCCCTTCAACCCCAGCCCAGCCCTCCCTCCCCCGCCAAATCTCCCTTCCGTTCATCTCACAAATCGCAAATATTCATTGTGCCAGGGTTTGATTAAATTCCCTCCCCCCTCCTTCGCCAGAGAAAGACCCATGTCACGGCGGAG
This sequence comes from Oplegnathus fasciatus, assembly GCA_003416845.1. NCBI lineage: Eukaryota > Metazoa > Chordata > Actinopteri > Centrarchiformes > Oplegnathidae > Oplegnathus > Oplegnathus fasciatus. The sequence continues at coordinate 219,472 of NTHP01000102.1, forward strand.
CTGTCGGACGACGAGGAGCTGAGGGAGCAGCTGGACATGCACTCCATCATCGTCTCCTGCCTCGCAGACGAGCCCCTTTTCACGGCAGAGCAGGTAAGTTACATGTAAACCTCCAGTGTGGTTCATGCCAGATGCAGCCACACGGTGCCAAGACTATAAATGCAGAGCAGCAGCTGAACATGGCTGAAATCCCTCCATGGTTCCCACAGAGATTTAAAAACTGATGTCCACCTGGTTACTGTGAGTGCTGCCTCTCTGATGTGTGTGTTGGTGCTCTGTGCAGGTTATTGAGGAGATAGAGGAGATGATGCAGGACTCTCCTGACATGGAGGCAGAGCACAATCCCTCTCAGTCAGACCTCTCGATGCTCTCCCTGGACGTCCGGCGGGCCACCAGCAGCCCCAGCTACGAGTCCAGTGAGTGTCCACTGATCAGGACCTGTTGTGGGGCAAATAATCAGTAACATATCATGATACACTCTCTTGTAATCAGTACAAAGGAACCAATATATCGCTGTCTTTGCAGTATTTCTTTAATTGTATCCTGTGATTCTTTGCTTGTTCAGTTTCATCTTGTGATTTGTTATTGATACAGTGGTATCGTATCAATATCATGATGCTTTCTCTCACGATATGTTCTTCATAAAGTCTTTTTGTAACTTTGAGAATAAAAAAGTGCAGTTCAGAACTTCAGTACAAGTTCATCAAAATTAAAGGAAAACTCTGGTGATACT
>NTHP01000102.1:220614-271543 GCA_003416845.1 Oplegnathus fasciatus
CATACACCTTCCTGCTGCTGCAAATACTCACTAGAGCACAGACTGTGTATGAATCCGCAGCTTAAAATAGTCCCCAACAAATACGCTATTTACTTCTGTTTGAGCAACATTTGCTAAAAACTACGGTGCCCAGCTGTTTCAGGAAGTGACTTTTATTAAAAATTGATCTAAATATTCATGACCAGTGTTTAAAGATTAATGTCTTCAGTAAGAATGAATGAGATTATCTGTAGGACAGCCACAGACGAGGCAGGGAAATTATTAAAAGACACATCGTCGGTTTTGGTCTTTTCATGGGATTTGTTGAATAAGAAAAACCTAAAGTAATGCCCAACTTGTCCTTTAATCTTATCAAAGCTCTTACACCATTTGTTTTCAATGTGTGGGACTAATTTGATATTTTTTGTGGTGAATGTAAAACTTGACTTTGCACAGATTGAAAAGCTCGACCTTTTACATCAGATCTATAAATCTGGAAACACAATTTTTACATTTAAGTTGTCCATAAAATTGACACTTCATAATGTACTGAATAAATAATGCAGTATATGATGGAGCAGTTTCCTCTTATATGAAGTAGTTATGGGCGATGGATTCATGATAGTATGGTGTCACAAGTTACCCTGTGACCCCTGATCAATGAATAATAATAACTGATGAATGAAGGATCAAAAAACATCAACGACAGCTGTGTTTTGTGTGTGTGTCTGTGGTCCAGGGGTGAGGAGCCTGAGTGTCGCAGAGCTGAACGAACGTCTGGAGGAGACGGAGACGAACATCCGGAGGTTCTCGGAGGAGCTGGTGCAGCAGCTGGCGCTCAGAGATGAGCTGGACTTTGAGAAGGAGGTGAAGAACAGCTTCATCTCGGCGCTCATCGACGTACAAAACCGACAGAAGGAGCACCGGGAGCTGCTGAAGAAGAAGAAGAAGCTTAAAGGCGGAGCTGGGACGTCGCAGGAGAAAACACTCGGATCAGTGAGAACTTTATTCTTTCAGCTCATGTGAAATGTTCAGATAGTGGAGAGGATATCTTAAGATCTTTCTTTTCCACCATTTGCTGCATTTCTTGCTGTATTTGTTGTTCTAGTTTCCTGAAATCTTTCTCCCGTCCTTGGTCACCCCCTCGTCTTACGTTTCTCTGCTTCACTTCCTTCCTCCTCAGCGCTTCAGCGTGGAGGGACTCTCCTCTGTCATTCAGAACAGCTTCCGGCAAACTTTTGGGAGCGGGTGCAGTGAAAGACAGGTTTCTTTGTGTTTCTCTCTCTGCTGCTGAACTTCACCTTTCTGTTTCCTGCATTGAAAATATACACTTTGATATGAAGTGAAACATCCACTGCAACACCTTTATCTCTACAATCTTCTGTAGTTAAAATACATTTTCTCTCCTTGTCTTTCTCATCGATTTATGATGGTTTATAGTATTTGACCACAGTCATCCCTTATGAGAAAAAAGGACATCCTCCTTCGCTTGAGGACCTCCAGATCCTGACTAAGAGTAAGTTTCTTCATCTGTACCAACGGTTGAATTTTAGTGGCTGTGATGATTGATCCATTCACTCCTCATCTGCCGCTCTACAGTTCTACAAGCTATGAGGGATGACAGTGACAAGGTGCCCGGCCTCTTAACAGACTATATTCTCAAAGGTGAGCTTTCCTCTTTTTTTTTGGTTTATACTCTGTATATGTTGGTGGTGTGATATGTTGACAGTGTGAATCATGTTTCACAGAAGCCAAAGTATCAATAACTGATCAATTGTGACTGAGGGGATGTAAAGTTAAAGAAAGTTAAACAAATTTACTATAAATCATCTACATTTAAAATGACTTTTGGCCATTTTTTATCACATATCATAGCTATTTAGATTTTATTTCCTCCATCTCAGTCATTGGTTTCAAAATCATCTTGAAAAATGCTTGATACATGCGATCCATCACTGTGAACACGTCATTAGTTCTTTGGTCAAGTTACATCGCTGTTACTTGGTATTGCAGTTAAGAGCAGGTGCTACTTTGAAGAAAATTCAAATGTTGGTGTCGAAGGACACAACAAAATGTTAAATCTGATCAGTTGGCTGCCATGAAGTATGGCTTTTATATGTTGTATTGTTGGAAAATCATTTGCAGATGAAAAACAATAAACAGATATTCAAAGTGTACAAAGCGAAGGTCTCAGATGTTGCAGTTCCTGTGTGTAACTGCATTACAATGCAGCTGTAAATGCAGATTTCCATGTCAAGCAAGTTTCAACTGCAAATTGACTTTTGCACTGTACTGAAATCAGCTACCTCATGAAATAATAGCCATTAATGTAAAATACATATGATTTACATCAAACAGCCAGTAAAGTCCTTCCTTTCACACACTTTCTCTTTTCATCTTTTACTGTTTTCTTTCTCTACTTCTCATGATCTAACTTATTGCTGCCTCACGCTCGCTAGCTCTGGTGTGAGCGATGGACGGAGAGGTTTGTGACACATTCACATGTGATGTGCACTGTTGTGGTGTTGCTGCTCACGTTGGGAGAGCGCCCCCTCTCTACCACTGAACTGTAGTGCAGTCTGACCCTGATGTTCTCCTCTTCACTCCCCCCCCCCTCCCACACAGTGACTGGCTGCAGCGTGGTTGATCCCTCTTACTGACAATGACTCACGGCCACTCACATTTACCCTGCAGTTAATGTTTAAGACACAATTTTATGATTATTAGACTGCATTTGGTCTCCAGCTGCCTGCAAGTATTTGTCCTCACCTACCCTACGTCAAATATGTTTGTGTTTCAGATATTTAGCACTTACTGATGTGATAACTGATATTTCCTTTTGTTTTTCCTCGTTTTTATCTCCCACTTTGTAATTTGTACTGATCTCCTCATGCTGAAGCTTCATCCTTCATCACTCACAGCTCTGCTAACATTAATCTCTACTGTTATTACAGTGCTTTGCCCGACGTAGACCAGAGGAACGGTGCCTAACACGCTGCAGAGGCTTCAGATTTACCATGGCAACAAGATGAAGAGGACATACTGGGTTTTTTTGCAGACATGAAGCACACTTAATTTATTCCTGCATGTTTTTACCTCAAGATGTGTCTTTTTTCTCTGTTGTTTTCTTCATTTATTTGTATTTATTTTGTGTTGGGCATTGTGATTTCGCAAACCTTGTGTGTTCCTGTGAAGTTTGACTTCTTTTCAGTGTTTTTTAATTTTTCTTGCCCCGTGAAAGAGAATCCTAAAAGTGATGAATTGTATAAGACGTATAGATACACCAGCAGAGGAGCTGCACTGTTTGAAAACTGAGCTTTGCTTGTTGGTTATAAGTAAGAGCAGAGCTACAACTGAAGTGCTTTACTATCCACTGAGCAATGAACAAATGCACAAAGCACGTTGAACACAGAAGGGAATTATAAAAAGAGTTTTCGGAGCATCAAAACTGTTAAGTGTAAGCAAAAGAGTAAAATAGTATTACAGCAGCACATGAGTCAGATCAGAGAGGTACAGGATACAGATGTGTAGAAAAGTGTTTAGTGAGTTAGTTACCTTAAACGTGTGAGCATAAACATAATATAAGTGCAAAACCATCATATAATTCAACACCACCTCCATGGAGCAGCAGAGTGTGCTTTCTCCTTTCATCTCAGCAGAACACAACATACGTCATCATTACTATTCTGTGGAAGATGAAATGTTGATGGTCAAGGCGATGAAGTCTGAACTGAGATGAACTAATTAACTAACTATGCATTTGAGTGAATACTGAATTGTGACCCATGCACTGTCTGTACCTTCGTGGCGCTGACTGGAGCTCTGAATCAGAGACTCGAGCGTCGACGTGCCTGCTGTGCACCGGTATTCTGTACACGAACAAGCTGCCTTTGTCTTTGCCTGAAATTTTGTACATTATAAATGACTTATTTTCATTGAATGTCAAATTACTGGACTTCTTACAGAACCTGCTCCATTGTTAATTTATTTTGTAAATATTTTATTTCAAATATATTGATAAAATCACACCCTCTTTGTCTCAATACATTTTATTTAATTTCACAACTGACATGCAAACTATAAACACACAATCATGGCAATAAGACGACATAATCAGAAACAAAAACACACTCAATCAGTGCCCTCTAACAGAGGTGTTAATCACATGTAAGACAAAACATTATAAAGTAATACAAAATACAAAACAAGAAATGAATAAAAGAAGTGTCTTTAAAAAATAAAGTCCCATTCTATAAATAAATATAAAATGTCTGAAAATTATAATAAAAATATATAATAACAATAATCCCTCCATATAATTTGATTTTCTATTACCCTTTTGACTTTCTTTCCTGCATATAATTAAAAATTTGATGCATATAAATGAGAATTTGATCAGTAACTGTTTGTTGGGATGTTATTTATAAAAGAAAGGATCAATATTTTTTTATTATAATACATGTTAACAGTAGGAGGCACGACTCAACCCATTTCAATCATACATTTCCTGTTGCAAGCAACAAACTTTCCCCACAGGTTTAAATTCAGATGTATTTAGGTGTAATGACCCTTTATAAATGTAGAATGTAATGTATATAGGAGACAGTGTGTAGCTGGGGAGATCTGGGAATTGAATTAGATTAATATTGAAGATGAATACAACACTCTCTATATATAATCAAGCTGTTTGTCTTTGAATATAATAAGGTTATTATCCAGTTTTTATATAAATGATTTGCAGGCAAGAACCAAGCTTTGGGTGTATTCGCTCATGTTTGGAAGTGGAGCTTCTCATTGCATCACTTAAATGTGTAACTTGGCTGTGAGGTTTGTGTACTCAGAGAGCGAGATGTGGGATCACGAACATTTAGAGGCACGGACAGTCAGCTCTCCTCATCGCTGGCAGAGGTCACTGAAGCTCTCTGGTGAAGGCCGGTCTTACAGAGAAGAGATGAAACAAATATTACATTCACAACAACATTTTCTTCATTATGTAAGTCTCAGCCACGCGTCAACTGCACCCCGTCCAGCTCACTGAGGAGATCCAGATGTGGGCTGTGGGACAAACCCCAAAACATCCAAACCCTGGCCTGTTGGAGCCACAGCAGAAACACAACAACAACAACAAAACATCCACAGTTCAATTAGTGAGCAGCTATGAAAAGGCAAAACTGTTTGTAGCTTAATGTGTATTTCTCTTAGGTGGCACAGACAGATAGATATCATTGATAAATATAAGTTATTCAAATTATCATTCAAAACACACACACACACACACAGATAAGGGCCTGCTGTGATTTATTGGTAACCTACAAACATCTGGAGCCAGAGTCATGCTTGTCTGAACGCTGTTAAACCCTCCACCATCCATCTCCCTTTAGTGTTTCCAAAGCAACACAAACGGTTGTTAAACATCTGTAAAACATTTGTTCTCTCCCAGATAAGATTTCCTCATTCAACTCTGCGCCACCACTCCGGGCGTGTAAAACACAACAGTCTGTGTGTCTGGCCAGTGCTTCAGAGCTGCGAGGAGCTTTCTGTGGAGCTGCACCAAAACAGTTTCTCTACGGTGGATTGAAAGTGTTTCTCCAAGTATTATGGACGCTAGAGGGGTTTGCTTGATGTCTTTTTGCCTTCTCCTGCTGGCACACTGCTCGTTCCAGCAGACCCCCTCAAAGAGAAGAAATGGCAAGAAAGGTAGGATTTGATATTAACTTGACATTGGGAATGAAAACAATGTCCTCACTTGTTGAATCCATGAATAACTTTTACAGAACAACAACACTGGAGAACTATGTGAGACTGCATTGTGCTTTTGAATAAGTTTAGCATTTTTTTGCTTCATTTTTCAACAGACTCTGCAAACAATGCTGCGATTGAGGAGCTGAAGAAACAGATTGATGACATTGTTCAAGAGCTGAATTTGCTGAAAGAGCAACAAGCTTTACAGACAGGTATTCTTCCAAAAACTGTTTCATAAATTCACAGATTTTTTTTCATGTTTATGGACACAATAGAGGAAATGTTGTTCTCCCACAGCTCAATAATCCACTAAAGTATATTTCACAACAGTATGTATGTAAAATGAAAAAGTCAAGATGGAGTGGCAGACTGTATCTCATATTTCAAACACCTTTCCAGTGATGGAGAGCCAAAAACAGACACCTGACTTTCTCCTAATTCCCCCCTCAGTTTGTCTGCGAGGCACCAAGATCCTCGGCAAGTGTTTCCTGGCTGACCCAGTGAAGAAGACTTTCCACGCAGCCAGTGATGACTGCATCGCCAAAGGAGGCAGTCTGGGCACTCCTCTGACAGGAGACGAGAACGACCAGCTCTACAGCTACGTACGCCAGAGCATCGGCCCCGAGGAGCACATCTGGCTGGGCATCAACGACATGGTGACCGACGGCCAGTGGGTGGACCAGTCGGGCTCCAGCTTGCGCTTCAAGAACTGGGAGACGGAGATCACCCTGCAGCCAGACGGAGGGCGCAGCCAGAACTGCGCCATCCTCTCCACCACGGCCAACGGGAAGTGGTTCGATGAGAGCTGCCGAGCTGAGAAGGCTTCAGTGTGCGAGTTCAACATCGTCTGAGGGTTGTTTTTTCTGACGTCGGCGTCACTCTGTGCAGATAAACACTCGTATGAACAATAAATGCTGAATGAAACATGTAGAGCATCAGGCACATTTATGCAATACATTGAAAAATAACGTTCCACATCTTTCTGAAGCCATTCAACTGGCTTCACACAGTGGTCTGAGATACAGTATGTCATTGTATAAGCTAAACTCACATGATATGTTACATACATTCAATATACTCCAGCATATTTTACAGCATTTTCATCAAGGTAAACACCACTGGATGGCTTGTCTTTGTTCTATGTATTTTTATGTCTCAATGCAATAAAACCTTGGTTTTTTTACTTTCTTTATTTCTAGTTCTGTATGTCACGTTATGCTGCTTATATTTCATGATATAATGTTAATAAACATTAACATGTAACCTTCTCATTGTCTCCTTCAAACATCCAACAGATATTATGGTAATCTTTTGCATCAGAGGGGAAAAAATGTTTTCTTGTGTAACATAAAAAGAATTTGGCTGGTACAACTAATAACAATAACTAAACAAACTCTCTTGGTTTTAGGTTGCAGGTTTACAGGGTCAGTGGGGTTCAAAGGTCACAAGCAGTCAAAGGTTTTCTTTCAAAATAAAACTCAAAAACACTGGATGAAGTGTGTTTTCTCTGGGCTCTGCAATATAATCTGAACACAGGCTGTCAGCTCTGAGGAAAGGGTTGGAGTTATTTTAAGCAAACAAAAACAACAACAACCAACATCAACAGAAAGGCTAAGATAACCAGTACAATGAGGATGACAATTTCTCATCACATAGTCCACAGTCAAAGTCAGGAAAATATACTTTACAGGAGGAGGAGCTCATGTGCAGGCATCCTCTACAACATTCCCTCCCACAAAGAACTACTTACTATCAAACCTTCTGGAGGTTTCCTCGTCCTACTTTTCTAAAAACATCTGTGCAGGAGACTCCCCGCTTCACGAGTACAATGACTTGTCTCCACCCACTCGTACTTTTTTCCCAAGAAAACACAGTTTTCGTATTGGCACTTCAGATAGTTAACCTCCCAAAGGAAGATTACATCAGATCAACATGTTTGGATGTCTCCATGGACATTCACTGATGTCAGCAGCAGCCTGTCCTCATCTCAGCCCCTTTAACACTCAATGTCAGTCGATCAGACTGTTTATGGTCATATTTTACATGGCTCTTAACCAAAAGAACTTGACATTCAGAGAGCAAAAGGACACTTTATTTCCTATTTACGGCAAATTTGAACTTTGTCTCCCTCTGCAGTTCATTTTCTGAACTGTAGGAGGCAAAATGGCCTCACAACAACACAACACACAAATCATTCAGTCTTTTTCACAAGTTTCATTGTAAAACTTGAATGCCATTTTTCCTCAGATGATGAATGATGACCAGTTAATATTCTAGCATCTTCTTGGTTGGCCAAAAGTCGAAAGCAATGCCCTAAAATAAAGATTTTTATCATGCTGTGTTATTATTTTCTCTCCCTGTTAATGTACAAACTGTTAAATTTTACAAAACAAAAGCTATAACTTGGTCAGGTTTGGTTCATACTGTGACCTTTTAGATCAGTGAGTCTGTCCTCACAACAACACATGAAAAGGTCTCGAGCGCTCATCACACTACACTTGTGTTAAATTATCGGTCTCACACGGTCTCTCTTTTAAAGGCTAACTGTAACTAATAACCAGATTCAGTCAACCAACAACGATACTGGCATCTTGAATCTTCGTGAGATGTAAACTGTTGCTCACAGACTGCAATTATGTGTGCAATTAAGGATTTTAGTTTCATGTCATCATCGTCCAGCAGAAGGGGTCTGTGGTCCTCAAAACAAATAGTAAAATATGGCTTCTCATTCATCATGATACACAAGTAGAAAACTAAAAAAGTCCATGTATGACCAGAGAAACAGATCACTGCGCTAGCAGCAGGTCAGTCTTGAGATTCCCAAAAATATGGGTCCAACAAAGAGCAAAAACACTCATTTTTTATTTATCTCTGGACCAAAAATGGCTGAAAACAAATTAGATCCTAAACTGTATTAGCAGGAGTGTATTGATCTCTCTGTAAAGCACATTTTGGTGTAATGATACTATGTATATCCATGCACATACACTGCTGTTGCAATCTCCTGCAATACAGGCCATCATCAGGCCATTGTGTTTTGATGATGCTATAAAAGTGCAGAGTATTTCAAATGCAGTGGAGTCCTCTCTATTCACAGGTTTAATGATAAAAATTAAAAACTCAGCATGTAAACAGCACACGTTTGCTCCTGTATAAACATCCATAATATGTACAAAATATCTCAAATGAAAAAATGGCTTAAAAGCAACACAAGATCTCCTCATAGTGGGAAAAAACTGGTATAAAGGGGATGATTAAGTACTGCTTTCAAAACCAAATGCGCCTTCATCTGAGATAAAACAAGGTAACAGCTGCAGGCAGGTTTGAACAGGGTTATTTTGTGTGCCTGGCTATGGTGCAAAACTACGCTCAGGGGAAAAAACAAAGGCTTCTTGCAAGGCTGAACATCAGGTAATCACACAGATGCCAGGGAATGAATATCTTGAAGTTCAAGTAGGTCAAGTGAAAAGCAGAAAGCTGAATCCAATCTCCTCCTCAGTTCCCTCCCTCCGGCTCCAGCCGCGGCCCCAGATTCGGAGAACGCTCCTCTTCACTTTGGTCCTCAGTCTGGTAAATATCATTGTCCACCAGGGATTGGCCGTGGCTCGGAGGCCTGACGGGAAGCGGAGGAGCCGGTTGAGATGCGGACCGAAACTTCTGGTAAGCCTCGACTGGCGTGTCATCGGCACCAGTGTCTTTAGAGACGAGTGGCTTTTGTGAGTCTGTGTTCCCTGTGAAGGGCCGGTATGTGTCGATCTCTCCGTAGACGCCGATCTCCCTCCCCTTTCTCAGCAGGTGCGTGTAAACCAGCGTGTCCTCGATGCAGGCGTACTCATGGGTATCGTCGTCTTCATGCGTTTCTGGGAAGCCGTTGTGTCCTGGCAAGAAGATGGTGCCGTTTGGATTGTAGATGGACACTTGTTGATTCAGCTTCTTCTTCTTCTTCCTGTTTGGGAGGAGAGACAAGACGATGAGAGTTTTATACACAGCATCTACACAAATATCAGTTTGATCAGCTAAGTCAGAAAATGAAGGGGGAAAAGACTGAGGCAGACACTAAAAAAATCCTACTTATAAAGTACAAATAATACAATTTGAGGAATAAAAGATAAAGCAGATGGACTCACCGAATCACCACACAGACCACGACCAGCACGATGACAAAAATGACCAATAGAGCAGCCACCACACTCAGGATGATCGTCAGCAGAAGGTCTAAATGAGAGAAAACAACAACAAATACAATCTTTCATTAATACATTCTGTCATGCACTAAGTGTACAATCCTTGTAATGAAAATTTGATATGGTACGTAAAACACAAAAAGAAATATCTGAAGGCTGAGCACAAATATTGATTAACTTCCTATACCTCACACAAAAGAAAAATAAGGGATAGTTCTGTTTCTGTTTCAAAATGTCCTCTTACTCTGGCTCTTCTGCAGGGTGATCTTGGTGACAACGCTGAAGTCTCCTCTGTCAGGCATACAGTTGGACATGTTGAGGAAGAAGCTCTCAGAAACGGTGATCTCACTCTCGGCCTCCTCATCCTCCCTGCGGCTGTAGTCCTCCTCCGGGTGGCCGACTCTCTGCACCTTGATGTTGGTGTGGCGGTTGCTGCACTTGGGCTGGCTGAGGTTGGCAAACATCAGGTGAGCCTCCATCCTCTGGGGAACAGAGACGAACCAGGAGACGGTGGAGTAAGACTTCATTCCTACTGGCCAACCCGGAGTAGCCACAAGGACGGGAGTGTCTTTCCTTGGAAACACGGTGAATATGTACCTTTCTGAATATGAGTGAGAAAGAAAAGAATATTAAATATCACTGAAAATGCATTTATTTCATTTATTTATTTCATTCAATTGAAGCTGCTTGTTACCTGATATCTCCTCTTTCAATACGACATTCAGCACAGGCTTCAGAGACGTCCTTTGTGCTTTTTGTGCTTTATCCTCCATGCCGGACACAGTGATGGACACGTTGGCGTGGATTTGGACCGTCTGTATGGCTCCCTGAGGGCAGAAGCGCCCAATAGTAGCGCCATCGTCTTCAGCCACTTCGATAATGATGCTGTCGTTGCACGGCTGCCCAGGTAGGGACTGTTTGAGGCGGCCCATGGGAGAGGTGAGCTCCACGGTGCCGTGCTGAGGAGGACGGAGGGTCCAGGTCACACTGCTCAGAGGTGCAGGGAGGCAGGTTGGCAGCTGCAGAGGCACCGACAGAAGGGCTGGGGTCTTTGGGCAGTCTTTGAGTCGACTGCACTCTGACATGAAAGCACAGGTAATTTAAATCAAGAGGGGTTCAGAAATGAAATGAGAGCTACAACAATTAAATAGTAATTTCAGCAAAATTACCAAAAAAAAAGCGTTTTCTTACTTCTACATTTTACTTTAACCCCCTCCCATTTATAAGCAGTATATAAACACTTGATAAATAGTTTATAACACACTACTGTATAATGTAGTTGTGAGAAGATAGTGTTTATTAATGTATTCGTCAACAACTTTAACTCCTTCTGTGGGAACCCATAAGTGGATGTTGGTGATAAAATATGTCTTCATAGGAGAAGTTACAATTGTTAAAAATACTTAAATCTGCTTACAACTACATTATAGTGTCTTATAAACCATTTACTAAATGTTTATATGGTGCTTATAAATGCTAATAGGAGGCGTTAAAGTAACGTGTTACCCAGTGATAACTAGCCATACAGGTAGTTTCAAAACCATAGAAAAGTGCATCGTCTCTTTCCAGAAACAATGTGTTTGATACTTTGGATAAGAGACAGACCGAGCTGGGGACAGTCTAAGTGAAACACATTTCTACATCTACCTCATCTACCTCAATTATCCAGATTAACAGGGACAACGTTTCCCGAAGACCACAAACAAATGTTTTTTTCTACTGTTTTGGCGCGGAGATAGATACCTATCTCAAACTCTGGACAAATTAAGCCGAAACTATCTAGATACCACTGAAAGTAAGTAAGAAAAATATCGTTTTTTATTGTAATTTGGGTGAACCGACCCTTTAACTTCCAACACAACATAAAATAAGGTCATTGCATGCTAATTAGGTCACGCAGAAGTCAATGGAGACGTACAATAAAACTTGTTAAGTGACAAAACTGGTTATACTATGAGGTTAACTACTTGGTGTAAGTCAGGGTTCCAGCGTTCACTTGAACATCAGATCCAAAGACTTTCCAATAACTTTCAAGGTCTTGTTTTGTCTGAGGTAAGGACAGAAAAGGTTTGGGGTAAGACATGATATTATTGAGCCACAAGATCTTTTAAAGTACAGAAATCAAGTTGAATAATGTCAAGGTTCATTCAAGGTTGCAATTGTATTTTTAAGTCTCACATACATAACATATCAAGAAGAAAACAGCATTAATAAAGATATATATAAAAATATTATATATATATATTCAATATAAACCTACACCATAAAATATTTGTTAGGATATGATATACTAATCCAAGTTAGGAAAAACAAGCCTCCACTAAACACTCAAATCTGGATTTACCTATGACTCTCATGGCGGTGACTTGAACGTCTTCAGGAAGACAGTCCTGGAAAGTCAGGTCACTTTTTGATGTGACTGTGATCTTCTCCTTCGGCACAGAGTTTACTTTCATCTCGCAGTCAGAGGCCGGTCTCAGCTTCTCAACGTGAAGCGAAAGGCCCTCCATTTTGCTCACATCCACTTTACATGACACTGCAGAAAACAGTACAATAAGACATTAACATTTCCTCTGTGTCTTTTCTCTCTTTCTGTCTCACACACAAATGCAAATGCTTGGGCCCGTGCATTTCAGCTGAACTCATCGCTCATCACAACCATGTCCAACAGGAATTTGAATCTTGATTTGACTGTTGAACGTGATTCCCCTGATCGTTGAAGGAAGTGTTTCCTGGAAATGTGCCACCGCTGTCATTCATGACTCAACCATGAGGCAATCTGAGAGCTCCCCTAACCTGAAACCCCAGGGCTCAAATAATGTACACGAGGCCCACTCTCCACGTCACTGTTTCATTACTCCTCCACACTCAAGCCGTCTCAAAAAAACAGGGAGAATTCTGTTAAACCCCTGACTAATGAAACGGAGCACTTGTTGTGACATGATGTGAAAACGGAAAAATAAGAATATTTATATTTAGTAATCACACGCCTGCTGCAACATGTAGAGGAGACACCATTCATCGTCTAAACTATTTTCTGAACAGACACGACCTCTGCGTGTTGCCCCTGTTCCCAAAGACAAAACCGCTTTCATTTTTAAACTGATAAATCAAATAGTTGATCAACACAAATTTTATCTAATATACTAGATAGATACATGTTTTGTTAGTTAACAGGTAAAACTTCCAACATTTGCTGGACATCTGCAGCTTTAAAGATTCAAAGATGAGCTTTCTTTTTCTAATTTCATGTCATTATGATATAAATCATTTGGCACTTTATGTCTGCTGATCAGATTAAGTAAGAAATTTCAAGATAAAACACTGGCTAATAGTAACTTGTCATTATTTTCAACAGACTAACAGACATAATACTTTAAAGCAGTAATATTTGATTTTTTGACCACTTGACGACAGCACAACAAGCTGTAAACACATTATCAGCGTATATATTTGATATGGCAAACATATTAGCAAACACTTGCCTGTTTATACATCCAGCAGACACAAAGCAACCTTAGTATCACTAGCCACTTGATGAATATTCATTCTCTTTTAGCTCTGGTTTTGCTCTCTACCAACTCCTAAAGAACCAAATATTTGGTTCTTTAGTGGCTAAATGCTCCACTATGGTCACCAGCTAGTTGCTAATTTTGTCTGTCTGCCGTATGGTGTTGAGCAGGTAGTTTAAACGACACCAGTGAGAGTGAACCAAAACAGCAAAGCTGTGGGCTGGAAAACCAAAACAATGAGCTAAAAGACGCTAAATCGCTCCCTAGAATTGAGTCGGTTGATAATTCTCTGTGCGTTCATCATTGCAAGCAATATCTTTCACATTACACATTTGATCCATAGTTAATACAATAATATGGATTATAGCAGCTTTAAATTTCAGTTGAATAATTATTTGACCCTTTAAATCATCCTTAGAAATAGTTTCATAGGTATAATATGGATAAAAACAACATCCCTTGAGATCCAGATCACCCCCAAAATCAAACCAAGGTCTATCTGACCACTTTTTCATACATATTTGAGATGTACACTCAGTGGCCACTTTATTAGGTACACCTGCACAATCTAGTGCAATTCAATAAAACAGCTCTGCTATAAATTCTACCTACAATAGTCACCTGACCTACAAAGTCAACAAAAACTGAACATTATAAACTTCGTAAAGGTAGAATTTATAGCAGAGCTGTTGTATTGAATTGCATTAGATTGCACAGGTGTACCTAATAACCATCTGAGCGCAGGTAAAAAGTTAAAGCAGTGATGCCTTCAAAGCCAAACGGCAGCATCAGGTGCAGATGATGTACACACCTGGTGAACTTTTACGTGAAGAAGACACCTTGAGTTTTAGGGACAGTCCAGGAGAACCTGTACGTCTTCTGTCCATCTCGCAGTTCCTCAGCGTCAGGGAGAAGTTTTCCCTCTGTTCCAGCTGGGGGTCCGACAGCCTCAGTACCCTCGCCCCTCTCCCTTTGGTGTGGTACTCCACAGCTGTCTCCTTCTTCAGACAGCGCGGCTGCTTGTGCTTTAAGAGCTCAACAGTTGCCTTGTGTTTGTCCGGGACCTGAAAGTACCACTCCATCACGTCATCGTCAGGAAAACTGTCCGGGTAGTTTGGAGAGAGCAACTCTGAGGACGAGGTCCCTTTTGGTAACACCAGTGTAATTTTGGCGAGAGCTATGAGAGAAAAAAGACACAAACGACAGTCAAATACTGTGATGTCTGAAACACGAGACATGAGACAGAGATGAAGTTATTCAGGCACCAAAATTTAAACTAACTCACATTTGATTTCCTCCCCGACAGACACATCAAACTGGCCGTTTTGCAGCTTCTGCCCTGCTGGGACATCCAGAGAAAAGCTCCCATCATTCAGTATCTGAGCACTCCGGATAGGCCCCATTCTGCAGTACTTCCCTACGGTCACGTTCCCTGTAGTCTGGAAAGCCTGGAGGGTGTAGCTGTGTCTGTCTGGACATCTCTCAGACGGATCAATCTGCCTGAGACCCGTGTTGGTGAAGTCTATTTTGAACGCTTTCGGCGCAGAGGCCTTCAGGTTCCAGGTGAACGTGTGGTTAAAATCCAGCAGAGGAAGTGAGCCGGAGTCAGCCTGGGTGATGTGGCTGCTGCACGACTTTGTGGTGCATTCTGAGAAGAGATGTTAACAGATTTTACAACAAATACTTCCACCCATACTGTGTTAGCTCAGCAAGATAATTAGATTCGAATAATCGTACCTATATTTCGCACAACTTCCACGCTGAATACATCTTGAGGTCTGGAGCATTCAAACTCCACTGAAACATTAGCGTTGCCTTTTAGCAGAAGGGATGTATTACATTGTCGTGAGCGTCCTGCCCCGGTGCACACTTTGCAGCCTTTGACCTGACTACTGCTGATGCTGAGGGTTGTGCCTCTGTCGGGGGTGACAGTCAGCCTCTGGACCCCTGGAAAAAACCCAAAGTACGAAGATTTGATCAAGAGAAAAGGGTAAAAACACCAGATTAAATCACCACTCAGATGTCACTGAAAACCAGAATATTAAAAAGTCTTGCTACATATTAAATAAATGCTTTTATTCACAGTTAACAAAGTCACAATGACTAACTGTGTTGAGAGATGAGGCGGACAGCTTGGCTTCACTCCTTCTATGACTAACCAGGCCTGTGCTGAGCAAACAGAGCCATGTTCACACACACAATAGCAACCTAATGTCAGCTCTCTATTGTCTCACATATACTGGTTCACACTGTATAATTTCTCTTTCTATATATATATATCTGTACATGTTCCTGAAGTGGACGCACCAGACACAACCTATCATCTGACACATGACACATCAGATTAGCTCTGGATGATGAGGTTTGTGCTCAACAAAACAGAAAACCACTCAGTTCAGTCATGAACAACAAGAAAAACTCCTCACTGAGACTACAAGATCCTTCTTTCAGTTTTGTTCTCACAGCTTACCCTGACAAAACTAATCAATACACTCATTAAAGTCATTCAGGTCCCAGCAATTCATCAGCTGCCATATTGGGAGTAAAAAGCAGAATAATAACAGCTTAGAGATGCTAAACAGCATAATTATAATGTCCTATAATTTGAGGAATAACAGCAGCTGCTCCACCTCAACAACATTTCAAAGTAAATCTGTCCTGCTGGTTAATAATTAAGCTGTAACTTACCTGATACCGTGAAGAAGGTGACTGTAAGAAGTAAAATCTGAAGATTGAACATTAATAAGGACATCCTGTTGCTCTATAACTTTGATCCTGAGGGAAATCAGTGGAAATCTGCGCATATTTCATTGCGTCTCATCCAGAGCTGCGACCTTCATGCGCCACATTCTCCTCTCGTTTATACGTGAAGCTCAGCTCGTAGTTGTTGAGACACAACTCCTCCACTTCCTGTATGTGTGAGTGTGTCAGGCGGCGAGGGAGTGTTAAAGCAGCAGGTAATGTAAAGGCGTGGCCGGGTCCGCCATTTTGACAGGTACAGAGTTCATTCATGTGTTGCGACATCCGTGATTTAAACAATAAAAATGAAAAAAAAACTGCTAAATCACTGCAGTTTAGTTATTTATAAAAACTATTATTTTAATGATAGCCTATAAAAAGCGCAGTGATAATGTGAGACATAGCACAGGTCAACATGAAGTCGTAGCTGAATAGATACAGAAATATTAAAGAAATGTTTTTCTAATAGCCTGTTATTTTTCTTTATTGAGATTAAACACTCAGTTGCCAGTTTATTAGGTACGCCAAGCTAAAAAAAATAAAATAATGCAGTCTAATAAAACAGCCCTGCCATCATGAAGGTTATCATTTTTTAGGTTTTGCTGAAACAGTTAGAGAGGCGTTGATTCAACTGTAGGATCATTTTTTGCTGCAGTTGAACTGTATTGTGTCAAACAGAGAGGTGTTTCTGTTATTTTGTCCACCCCACTTAAAACCTCCATGAAGGCAGGATTTATTGCAGGGCTGTTGCATTAGAGTGCATTCGTTTTAGCTACGTGTATCTAATAAACTGGCAACTGGGTGTATTTTTCCCATAAATGATCAATTTATCTCTTTAAAGCCTTTTTTTTTTTAGAGATAAACATCCACTCTGCTTTGTGACAAAAATGTTAAGTTTGCTGAATCAGTCTGAATTTGTCATCATCACAAACTGGTCAGCCCAGCAGGACAGAAACAGTGTTGTTGATGGATCAGACTGATGACTTCTCTCTTGACTGGAAAAACCACATAACATGCACTGAAACTAGGAAGAGGTGAAACTTTCTTTAGTTCTGAGGGGCAAAGCAATTCACGTGTCTGTAAATATTAATATTACAGAACTAAAACAACCATTTGTAACAGATGAGGAGTAATTCTCCAGATCCTTATCTACACTGAGCATGAAATAGAGAGAGAGAGGGACTGAGAGATGACAGATTTTGCTGATACAGATTTTACACAATGTGCAGCATTTATGCAGCTGTTATGAATTGCTGTGCATTAATCTGCACAACATAAAGTTCATAGCATTACCTGAACCACATTCTCAGGAACAGGGGTACAGTTTCTGTCCCCCAAGGTACAATCTACACTCTAATGTACCCCCTAGGGCTAATTACTGGACCTCAATGTAACTACCTTTTGAGGGCAAAAAGTACATATGTGTTCCCAGGCAGTAAAATGTACATATATGTACTGTTTTTTCTTAATGTTAAGGTACAATATCAGGAGACAGTGTGTGTTAGGCCAAATACCAAAAAAAAACGTTATGTAAAATATTCATTTTACTTTTAGATCTGAAGGTTTTACTGTTTCCTTATTTGTTTAAGGTAAATTTTAACTTGCAGGCTACGGTTGAGTAGCCTTGAAATAAAAGAAATAAAACAAGTGGAAGGTGCTGAATCCTGAGTACAGATACATGACTGATTCACACTGAATGAAATATTGGACCTGTTTTTCATGAGCAACATTCTGGCAATAAAATGGTATTTTTTCAGACAAACAAATCAGGAGAAAGTGAGTTTGTTCACGCCTAAGGGTACAAATAAGTACCCAATGTCAAATGTACAACAGCTGTACCTTAGGAGGGTACTGCCCCAGTGACCAGCCGTTGTACACCTAAAGGTACAAATTTAGCACATTATTTCTGACAGCTACTACTGCAGCTACAACATTAAAATGCTGCTCATTATGCATCAATAATTTAACACTCTGAAAGGGACCCTTGTCAAAATGAGTACTTTGATATTAAAGTACTGGTAATAATTCCATATCTTTGCTTAAGAAAATGAAGTAAGGAAAATGTAGAATTAGAGTTGTATTGGGTCATTTATACTGAGATAATAAAACAATCAGCGTCAACAGAGCCCTTTAGACACTGTAATTTAGTGATGTTCACAATTTACTTAATAACAAACTGAACACAATCAGTGATGGATGCAGAAGAGCCCTTATGGTCACCTCATCCGTGTTAAAATACAACTCTATGATCATTTTGGAGGCAGCAGTTTGTGCAGCATTATTGCATTATACTGACAGGTGTTTCTATTATTTTGTCCATCCCATTTTATATCAATGAAGGGAGCCTAAACAACAGAAACACACCACATCCTCCAAAATGATCAGAAAGCTGAATCAACACCTCTCTTAAACATGTTTCAACATAATATCCTTCATGAATGGAGGATTTACTGCAGGACTGTTTTATTAGACTGGATTAACATTATGTATTATGGCAGTGTTGGCTCAACTTGCTGTGTTCACTTGCAATGAGTCAGACGTAAATTGATTTAGGCTACAGAGAACAGGTCAGACAGAATCTGAGATATAGCCTATAATCAATTTTATTTTCATTTAAACCGCTGGAACATTAATACAAATACGCACGCATATTGAACTTGACATTATAAATCTAACAATATAAATATTGAAACCCTCTCAGTCAGTCATAAACAACATCTATTTTTCAGAATGTATGTGGGAAAAAAAAACTATTACATTTACTGTGGACATGACTATAGGTTATATATACTGCATGTGACGGCACACTTTAGAGTTCAGTTTTCAGTGCAAAAGTCCTACACATGGGATAAGGCAAGAACTTTCTAGAAAGATTAAAAACTATACAAACACTGTTTAAAGAGAAAAGTTTGCACAGTTTACGCAGACATAATCTATAGGAAGGCCTACAAGGGTATACAAAACACATTGGCGTTGGTCCCAGTATAGATTTCTATTGGCTAGTATAATCCATCATACTTTACCTTGGTTGTCCTAATGAGGAGGAGGTCTAATAAGGGTTCAAGAACACCCAAAACTAAAGCATTTCATCAAAAAGTTCCCCAAAGCTCCGCAATCATTCACTCAGGTGAACAGTTGAATGGCTACAATTATAGTATAGGCAGCACAGGCTAATTATAACAAAGATTATTTCAATTATCTCGGTCTCCTCTGCTCCATCCCGTTGGGCAGAAATCCTGCAATGATCGGGACTGGCCATATGAGAGCAGCAACACTCCACACGATGATGACCAAAGTCATGAAACAAGCCACAAGTGTCGACTCGATGGGCTTTCTGTTCAGCCTCCAACTTTTGTCCCCCTTCAGCTCGTCGAGGCTGAAATCCACGCAGCAGAAAGTGACCTGATCCCCGGTCTGCTGGCCCCTCGACCTGCCCTGACCAAACCTCCGGTAGCGGGACATCCCGCAGCCCACGCACAGCCGCAACTCCTGCTGACCCCCGGTGACCCCGAGGTGCTCGATGACGACAGGCGGGATCGCCCTGTTGAAAGCCGCGGAGAAAAAAGCCCTTCCGTGGTTGTTGGTGGTGTAGATGAGCACATCACACTGGAAGCCGAAGCTGCTGTCCCAGCGGGCCACCAGCGAGGTGGGCAGGAGTCTCTGGACGCTCACGTTGCACTGGGATAGAGTCTGCAGGGAGGAGGCGTCGGGCGAGGCGTCGCTCTCCTCCACAGACCTCTTGGAGAAGCGCACGTCCACCTCCAGGTTGGCCAGGAACCTGTTGGAGGAGTTGATGGGCGGCAGGAGGAGGTCTTCGTCGCTCCAGCCTTGGCATCGCTGGAGAAGTCCGGCCACCGCGGTCAGAGCCAGCAGGAGAGTCGGAGAGTCGTTCAGCATGGCACAGGGCGCGTCTCTCCTGCTCGCATGGTGCTGTGACGATCCGCAGGCGACGGACGAGGCGTGCAATGTTTGAAAATGCCAGTCACCGGTGGTTTTTAAAAACGCAGCTCCCGATGGAGAGATTCAATTCCCTGCCCGACTGGTATAAATGGGAACGTCCAGAGCCTGTCACATGCGCGCATCCCCCCTCCCTTTGGATATTTTCCTTCTGACTTGTTCTCCAAATGTGCCCTGCGATCGCTTCACAGGAGAGGCAGGCTGAGCAGCACTGCGCGCTGCCTTCATCTCCAGCTCTGAAGCTTCACTCCCCCTCTGTCACTTCAGGTGTGAGCACGAAAGCACAGGAGGAGTGGTGAGGGGAGAGCCTCCAGTGCGCAGGGACAGACGCGCCAAGTTCAACGACACATCTTCCAATAAACAACCCCAACACACACACACACACACACTTTCTCAATGGCATGAAATGAAATAAAATGACTGAATTTGCAAACAAAGTCCAGTCTTTAGTCTGCCAGGCTGACTTCTCTTTACCTCTTTCTGCCAGCATGAGAAAAGACTGAGGATGAAGCAAACAAAAATAAGTGGTACACTGTATTCAGACAGCCTTTATCAATTCACCTCACACTATTGCTTTGAGACATCATCCAGTTAAGTAGCCATACTGGAGGAAATGAATAGCACGACTGTATCCAGGATGTTAGAAATGCTGAGATCTTAAGTCCCCTCTTCTGTTCTCAGGAGAAAGATTTTTAATAGTTTTTCATATTTATGTATTAAACTCAACAGTTGTGTTTTCTGTAAATAAATTCTGCCATCATAAAGCTGTTTCAAAACCTTCTCTACACACAAGTGGGGAAGCAGTGAATCCTTTATGTATGTATTTATCTTGTTGGCTTAAAAGTAGTCAAATTTGAACATGCTGCAACAATAAATACAGGAATCAGCCTGTTAAATATCCACTATGTGTGCCTCCTGAACTGTAAAACACCCCTAGGTCCCAGAGGACATGAGCTCAGTGTCCATAGTGGGTGCTACAGCCGTGCATATGAGCTAGAAGGAAATAGATATGAAGTATTTCATGTTATTTTCCACCCTATTTAAATGTAATTGGGTTTTGATGTTCCTAAAAGCCACAATAAGCTGAGAAACATGACGAGATTTCAAGTGGCAAAGGTCACATCAGTGGCTGCTGTATCATCCGAGTGACTGAGCTAAAAGATCAGAAGTTAATCTACATCCTATGCAGGGAAGATTAACTTTGGGACCTTTATGTAAGCAGAGTACATTCATTGAGCTCAGCGTGAATGATGGCCACCGAGTAAGCAGCCACACTGGACCAGCAGGGGCTTAAAAGCCTTGCTCAAGAGCACCTCAGCAGCGGTGATGAGGTAAAGGCGAGTGCTGCGTTCTCACTTCCCCACCAAGATTTGTCCTACTAGTCCAAACTCTGCCCGTAAGTAGTTAAGATCTGAGAATAGCCTCAAAATGTACAGTTGTTTGAAAGTATTTCCCTCCATTCAGTGATAAAACATCCAGACGTCATCGTATCTCACAGTCACAGATTTGTGCTCAGTCTGCAATAATGCAAGACAGCAAGGACAAATTTCACACAAAATGTCATTCAGTATTTTTATTCAGTTATGAAATCAACTCTTCTGTGTGCTGTATGCACGGCCTGTTACTATGGTTACCCACAGTGACATACTGTAGGTAAACAGAAAAGACTGCGTTGGGTTTGTCCTTTAACTGTTATTCTTTATAGCTGAATGTCAGAGGTTATGATGCAGCGCACTAAAAGTTCAAAAGTAAAAGTTTCTGATGTTTGTGATGAGTTGAACATGTTAAATTCATGATTGTCAACATATATCACTTTACCCAGTAACAATGGATTGTTTTATTGAATTAAAACAACCCTTGTGTTGGGTGGTTTTCTATTATTATTATTATTACTATTGTTTTTATCCTTATTTGTCTATTCCATTTTATTTCGTGTAGTATTTTATTTTAATTGTCGGATTTTATTTGCCTCATTGCAGTCTTGAAACGTTTTAATCATGTAAAGCACTTTCTAACTTTGTTTTAAAAAGTGCTGTATAAATAAAATGTATTATTATTTTTATTATTATTATACAATAAATAAAAACATTGAGAGGTAAACCCGACAGTCTGTAATCCGTTTGCTTGTTTGTTCATCTGTTCTCTGCTCAGAGAGCTTCCTGTATGTTGGTGTTTGTTTCTCTCAGCCATGTTGTGCTCACTCTGGGGCAGCCAGACACATCAATAAACATGTGCCCCCACTGTGCTGCAGCAGCAGGGGTTTTGTACACAGTGTGTATCACCTGGCTGCTGTATCTGATGCTGAAGAGGACACAATCAACCCCCTCCCCTCCTTTACCCTACCCTCTTTGTGTTTCGGATCCAACACTTTATCACAAACAGCAAATCTGATTACAATTACGGCTCTGGACACAGCTGCAGTTAATCTCAATTTCGTTGTAATAAAAGTTTAAATATTAGGACCAGTGGTCGAACACCTGGTCCAGTTTGGCAAGGAGGGATTCAAACTGCGGTCACAGTGAGCCAGCATTGGCCCAGATCACACTGAGCTCAGAGTCAACCCTGTCTCCTAAAAAATTACGTTTATGTAACTCAGAGTTGAACTGGACAAAACCTGATGATAGAAAAATGACTGAGAGGCCAGGTCTGACCCTCCTCACCCTGACAGGACAGCACACATGAAACGTTTTATAACGTTAACGTTGTTTTATACACACCTTTTTATCAAAATGCTGTTGCATTTATTCAACCATACTCAAACCTATTACTGGAGATATCTCTAAATATATCCAGGTATGAGATGTATTGTATCTTTGCCTGTAACAGGTGTGTGGTCAGAGCTGACATTTCACATTTTACTGCCTTTTTCAAACATAGAAATGTTTGCAAAATTTGCACACAATGCACTCTTGACCTCACATTGTACAAAATATTAGGCATGCCTTGTAATATAGTACAACATTTTTTTAAACAAAACATGAGGTAGCATTCATTGCAAGGCTATTATATTTCTATTATGTTTTAGAGGTGTTGCTCTTATTGTGCCCACCCTCCTGAAGTACCCCTTCCTCATAGCGAAGATAAATCCTCCCCACTTATCAATCACTTAACTGTCCATGCATGTTGCTTCTGGTAAACACTTTTTCAAGGTTGACATGGCTTATAATGAGGAAATAATTATGCCTTTTACCACTATACTCTTCCTAACAATGTATACATAATGCATCAGAAAAGATAATAAGCCATTACAGACAGAATTGGGTCATTGACCAGAGGCAAAATCATGATGAATTATTCTCTTTCATCTTTGCAGGCTGGGAAATATGAATGCCAATTGTATGAATTGTTTTCTTCGGTGCTGTTTAAATGGTGTAATCTGCTCTAGAGGCCTGCCTCCATGTATTTGATGTGAGGGCCAGCTGAAGTGAAAGACGCTTTGGCCTTAATTTGCACCTGAAAGCCCTTGCAGACTAAAGTCCTCTTGTCTCCGCGTGATCATGACAGTGTATTCTCCTCAACATTTTTGCTTTAAAACAATCATGTAGTTGTTTGTTTCTCTTTCTGCACACTCAGACATCTCTCTGGTGCTCACAAACACTCCCACACATTTCCAGAAGCTGGTCCCTCCGCATCAGATATGCTCTAGACAATGTAGTAGTGAACAGAGCAAGAAAATGTAAATGACTTTCTTGTTCATTAATTATGCTATAAAAATGTAAATTGCTTTGGTGACAAAAATGCAAATGGGACTAAGATAAAAGTCTCGTGTGCCGAAGGAGAATGTATGAAAGATTCATTTTCTCAAAATGTGGCTCTTTATTCAGGAAACCAAACGGAGGACCTGTTAGCGGCTCCTGGCTGGCCTTCAGCAGCTCTGTGCTGGATCAGACACCATTAGTCTGACCCATCGGCTCACACAGACAACTGGCTTAATTAGAAGTTGAGGATTCGGTACGCGGATCCTCGATGTCCAAGCTCCCTCTTTTACATCTGAGTCTGGTGAATCCCCTGTCTGTCTCCAGGAGTCCTGTCACACCACCAATCACTGCCAGGACTCATCACCAAGGCAACAAAACAGCAGTTTCCCTCGAAGCGGAGGAGCAGTGGGGTGTCGAGGAAATATACAGTCTGTTTAGTTGATAATAACAATAAAACTAACATCATCATCCTCATTATTGTCATGTTCGGTGTCAGCGCCGAGAATATTGCAGGGGATCAGCACAGGCACAAATATTCATAACGCTGTTGTGTTCAGGTCCTGTCTGTCAAAAACAACCCATGATGGTCTGTCAGAGTGCATCACACAGCTGCAGCAGACAGTTTCTTCCTCTCTCATTTCTCTCTCTGAAGAAACAAGACTACCTGTTCAGGTGGTCTGCAAAGACTTGGATCATAAGATACAGAAAAGGATTTGATATATCTTTGGGCTTTGAAGCTAAGTATACCAAACATTTTGCAAATTAAATCATATAATACTTACACACAATGATGGATAAAGTATTCATCGTTTATTTAAAGGGGAACTCCACAGACTTAACACATGAAGTCGAGTTTACTCATCAGGAGGAGAACTGCACTAAACTGTCTTCTGTGGCTCTGAAAGGAGGTTTCTAAAGTCTGAGAAGGATTTTCTTGAGAGATTTGAACAGTAAGCGTGTCACAGACTTGGCACATGGAGTTTGAAAGATGTGGGCATTTACCAGGTAGGGAGGGTCTAACAAAAGATGCTCCCAAGTTGCATTATGGGAATTGTAGTATTTTGGAGCTTGAGCCATACTTGGGAGTAAAAGTCAGGACTGGATTCCGGTGTCGATCTGTTGTCTTTTTTTAATCCCAGCTTTATGGAAGTGCAATGCTAAATCACTGTAGTACCCCCTTTAAGTAGAAGGAGCAATTTTAAAGTGTAAAACTGCTTAATTAAAATCCTGCATTAAAAATATACTTAGAGACTTATTATTAGCATAATGTACCTTAGTATTAAAAAGTCATTATGCAATATGTCTTCTTACAGTGTTATATTACATTACTGGATTATCATTACTGATGCACTACGACTACTATTATATACGACTGTGTAGTTTCATTCATTATAGTGCAAAGTTTTCTAGTTTTGGATGAAAATATGAATCTGAAAAGTAACTAAACTTGACTGTTATTAATGAATATGCACACCCAGGAGGACTCCCTGAAAAGCAGTGCTGATAGTGTGTGGATTATACTTGTATTCAATTGTATGAAATTGAACTCGGGGTCAAATAAATAAAGTGGATTAAAAAGTGCAGTGTTGACTCTCTGAAATAGTGGAGTAGAAATAATATAGCACAAAGTGGAAACACTCAAGTTAACTGAGTAAATGTACTGAGCTACTTTCAACCACTTCTTGTACTTTAACTGTATATTGTTCTGTCTTTGTGTGATTTAATATATCCCAATTCCCAATCCCAATCTCTATATCATTGTTAACCTTTAAGTGAGAGCAATTAAAGTGCTCATGAACACATGTAGAAATTACATATTTACTCGAGGACGTAACAAGACAGCAATTTAAAAATCAGTTTATTCGTATCTTAATGGGATTTTCACCCAAGCCTCTCTTACAGCCGGTTTGAGTGCATCAGACTGTAGAGGGATCTGTAGAGGTGAGGAGTTGTACACTAATTAGTAACATTAATTGACAAGGAGCTGCTCTGAAATCAGGCAAAGTGGATGGGCAGCCAGAGAGAAGACATAACAAACGTGTAATTTTTGTGGAACAGCTTGTCTGTTGCAAAAGCTGCATTTTTAAAAAAATCTCAAATGAGAGAAAGGATCTGGATCAGGATCGGGAGAGTGATGCTGCCTTAACAGATTCTTTGAGATCTTTTGAGCTCCAAACCTGCTCATCTCCTCTGTACCTCCATGTTTCTCTCTGAGGCCCTTTTCTCCCATGAGAACAGATAAGTGAGGGACACGCGGGGCTGTCAGCATGAAACAGGCCCTGGAAATAACATCACACTTATCAGGCTCTCTGAACCACGGTCAGAGGTGTACACGGACCCATCAGCCTGCTCCTCGCCGGTCTTGGGGAGCTGAGATGGTGTGAGATTGCTTCTCTGAGGCACCACCGAGCCTACTTCTCATTGAAGCGGATGTGGATTGTGAATCACACACCCGTCCACGAAAAGGTCACCTTGGACAGGTAAAGACAAGTCAGCCCCCCACCCACTCCACCACTCCCCTCATCTGCTTTCTACCTAACGCATTGCTGCTCCGGCTGCTCTGTGTGGTCGTTTGTCATCTGGTTCTCTGCTGGTGAAATGCAATCGTCCTCCGAAACAGGGAGAGAGGGGGTGATTACCATGGGTTGTTTGTCACGGTGGGAATAGGGGAGGCGGATGTGGGTGGAAAAGGAGGATGATTGGTTGCTTTCAAAAGTGATTAGTTTGAAAAACAACAGAGGCTGCTTGTACCTGAGACTCAAAGGCGATGTAGCAGTCCAAAAATGCACAACTTTAATGCAACCAAAAATAAATGATTAAAAGACTTTGCTATTACACTGAGGAATGATGCCATTTTTTTAACTGTTAATTAGAGTAAAATATAAAGAGGTGGAACACTGAGACAAAGCTGGCAACTGGAAAGAGGACGAGACTTTCACAGAACTGATTCCATGTTTTATTTCAGTGTTTTGTTTCTCCACAGATTTCCAGCAATAAACAGGCTTTGCTCACTCAGACGCTCCCCGAGGACATCGAGCCTCCATCTGCTCCTGTTATATGATACCCATCATTTTTCCTCATATGTCACGTTGTTAGAGGACCATTATTTAAAAAAAAAAAAATATTGACCCAGAGCAAATAACACTGAGCACAGACCTCACAGCATGTGATGAGGAGAGAACTTGTGTGTTGATTGAAAACATATTTTGTAAATTTAGGCTCTTAGTAAGAGTGAAGGGTCCCTATACGTACACAGAATAATCTTATTTCATGTGAGAGATTTCCGTCTGTGTGTTCTCAGTTTGAAACGCATGATATGACATACTTCTGTACACTAATAAGGATTTTCTTTCTGTTATTTATTCATTTCTTGCTCTTTCATTTGACAGTGACAGTAGAGGTACAGACAGGAAGTGCAGGGAGAGAGAGGGGGACATGCAACAAAGGTCTCAGGAATGTTGCAGTTATATGGTATCAAATACTAGGCCGTCAATCGCCCGACCAATTAGGATTTAGCAATATTCGATCAATCAAAATCTGATGACAGTTTTTTTCTTTTTGGCATTTTTGCCTTTGTTGGATAGTTGACAGTAAAAAGGCAGACAGGAAACAAGGGGAGAGAGAGGGGCATGACGTGCAACAAAGGTCGAACCAGGGACGTTGCAATAATTATGTGGCATGTGCTATCACCATTATCTGGGTTTTTAAGGGCTATACTGAGATATAAACTTGACAAGTTGTGGTTTCACAGGGAGTAGCCGGGTGCAGTGGTCTGTGAAGTACAACTCATTTGTAGAGTTTGTGTCTTTGTGTACGGATCAAACAAATATGACTTGTTAATTAAGTGAGCTTTAGTTGTGCTGGTAGGGAGATATTTTAAACTTTAGACAGAGCCAGGCTAGCTGTTTCCACCTGTCTTTATGCTAAGCTATGCTAACCCTGGGCTCTAGCTTCATATTTAGTGCGTAGACATGAGAGCAAATCTTCTCATCTAATTCTCGGCAAGACAGATAAGCATATTTTCCAAAATGTTGAGCTATTCCTTTAAAAAAATTAAACCTACGGTTGTTTTTTCCCCACATTAAATTTTTATTGTTCCCTATAAAGTCACAAATATTTAACCTTTTTGAGAAAAACTAGAAACAAGTTTTCAGGGGCTTTAATTTCCAAGATGCTGTTAGTCTTTTGTTTCTTTTTCTTTACCCGTTAACTCTTCTTTGTGTTTTTCGTGTAGCCCTTTTCCTCCATGAAATTGCAGAAATTAAACCCTCATTCACAAAGAGACTGAATGTATTTTGTGATTATTGGTCGTCAGAAAACAAATGAAACAGTTTAAATCTGTAAGTTCTGAAATGTGCCTGTGTTGTCAAATGAGTAAAGGTAACTTCAGTCATACCCACAGCGTCTTCCACTTCTTTAGATCTGCTCCAGTTCAAACACTTATATTGACTCTAAACATGAAAGCACTTCAATGAAAGCTGACCAGAAAAAGTGACCTTCAAGCTAACCTTTTTTTGCCCTTAGTACACCTTTTTCATCCATATACTTTGATTTCCTTTGCTTTGTAAAGCAGAGTTAATACATTTTAGAACGGGGAAATCAAAATTAAGTTGAGCAGGAGGAGCAGTGTTTCTTCTGCAGGATTTCAGCAGGTTTTTTCAATTTTGAAGAAATGATAAAACACCATTCAGTAGCACCTGCAGTCCTCCATGAAACACAGTAATGATGAGGAAGTGAGTGTGAGATTCATTCATCCGGGAGCCTCGCTCTGTATCTGCAGAAAGATCTTTGGCTCTATGTGGAGAGTTAGTGTCTCAACTGTGTCAAAAACCCATTTCCCTCTCTCATTCCACCTCTCCAGCCACATCCTGTTGTGCCCTGAGCGGAGGCGCCCATTTAACTCTGATATACGACGGCAGGCCGGAGCAGAGCCCCAGGTTTAGCTCTCTGACGTCAGGCTGAGGAACTCTCTCAATCTCCTGCTAATGATACCCCGCCCTCCTGTTTTCCCTCACCAGCTCTGACTTCCTCCCTCCTTCACTGCTTCTGTCTGCACGTCAGATCAAAGGTGAGAGCTACAGGGAGAGCTTGTAGAAAAGAGGCTCCGGTGAGACACTGCCTCCTCCTCCTCCTCCTCATCTTCCTCCTCAGAGCCTCTGAGCTCTGTGATGAAGATGAGAGTGAGTGGAGGAGCTCTCTCAGTCAGCCTTCACTTCGCGCTGGAAGTTGGCATCAAAGAAATAGTGCTCCTCTCAGAAATCACGTATAATGAAAGCCCATCTTGAGGATTCTTGTAGTGCTGCTGGCATTAAATTTGTGTCATGGAATTATTTCAGTCATGTTTCATTGAAATTCTCCTTATGTGGGACTGTGATTTTCAGTGGATTTACTTTGATAAGTACAAATATAATTGGTGTACATTTGACCCCAGAAGATAAAAGAAACGTTAAAACAACAAACAAGAGCTTTAAACAAGAAAGTTACACTTAAGTAATAGTTTAAAATCTATTTTCTCTCTGTACTTGGTGAAAGATGATTTATAAAGGGTTTATAAGTGTAAACAAATTGCTTTATTAATGGTTAATAAATCAATTACTAATGCTTTGAAGTTCATTAACAAGAACAAGAACAACTTTTTGGCTTTCAGGTTGTGAAAAATCTCTCCTCCCAAAAAGGTCCTGAGCCGCTGATCATCTGGACCAAAACTAATTTATTAACAACTTATTAACATTCATATAGTCTTGATGGCTTATTGGAAAGTAGAAGACTCACAAGTATCTATTAATGTATTACAAACATTTATAGCTGCATTGTTGCCTGATAGAAAGGACACCAGAGGTTTGTCACAACACGGCAACCCAAATGTTGTACTTAATAACTATAAATCACTGGTTAAAGGTCCTGTATGTAACATTCAGGAAATGCTTGTTAACAATGACATCTGTGGCAGTTAAGTCAACTGCAGTCAGCATCCTGTTACACTCCATAGGAGCGAGCCAGCATCGGCCAAACCAGTGATGTGACACACGAGACGTGATTGACAGGCATCATGATATTGATTGATAGCTGGCTAGCCAGCTTTATCAATGCTGTTTGTTTGAGAGGCTCGGCAACGTCAGCAGAGCTACATTAGCTGGATGAAAACGCTAACGGTTGGTGAACTAGACAAAATATTATAAGTAAGATGTGCTGTCACACTTCATTATTGAAGTGATAGTTTCCATCACAACTCTCATTTTGCTGAAT
Organism: Oplegnathus fasciatus; assembly: GCA_003416845.1. Taxonomy (NCBI): domain Eukaryota; kingdom Metazoa; phylum Chordata; class Actinopteri; order Centrarchiformes; family Oplegnathidae; genus Oplegnathus; species Oplegnathus fasciatus. The sequence continues at coordinate 250,672 of NTHP01000102.1, forward strand.
CAATGCACTAATGTGCACATAGTAATAATGCACATAATATATATAACATAATATGTTGAAGCAAGTTTTCCCCCAGACATCGGTTACATTCCTGACGGGCTTCACTAGATAAAACTTTTGTTTTTTTGTGCTTGTGTGGAGTTTGTGTTGGAGTCTGTGTTGTGGTGTGTGCTGGTCGTTTGTTGACGTCCCAAAATAAACAGATTTTGTTGTGATTTAATTGCAATAAAGGGATCAAAAGGATGCCGACATAGCTACATCATGATGCCGATTTGTAAAAAGTCTGAATTCATGCTTTGTCAGGTCTGTCAGCAAGACGACAAACAAACAACTTTTAAAATGTTTGTTTTCTGAATGGAGTTCGGCTCGATCAGGGCTATGCTAACATTGTAGCTACTCCATCAACACTCAGTATCTACATATTGTAACTTTAACATTATATCTGTATAAATATGAAGTAGTATCATAGAGCTAACGTTAGCTAGTGTTGCACACTATTAGTGCTTAGGAAAGGCTCTTGGGAGTGCGCAAAACCGTTCTCAGTCCTTCACGTAGAAATCAGTCCACGGGGTTTTACAGGCAACCAAGAAAGTCGGGGAAGGTCTCATTTTTTAAGTTATGTTACAATCCGTTCACACATTGGCAATAAAAAACGATTAAAACGCCAACACTCCAAAACACTCCAACAACAAAACCTCCAAACTCAACTTTACTATGACACAAGTCAAAGTAAAATAGCAAAGGCTCACAATTGAGAAGCTGGAACAAAGAAATGACTTTGAAATAATTGATCGATTATCACAATAGTTGCCGATTATTTTTCTGCTGATCAACTAATAGTTTCACCAAAATATCACAGAAGAAAATTAATGACAGTAAGCAGTTCAAATGGGTTATGAAGAGATGTGATGGTTGTAATCACCAGTCATTTGACAGATACATAAAAAAAACTTTTTTTGACATGATCTATTCATGTGCTCAAACATAAGATGACTGCAAGTCAAGTCGCACTCTTTCTAAGACCTGCTAAGAAGCTATACTTTTTTTGAAGATGCAGACAGACACAAAGCAGACATGCCACAGACACTTGCACTCCCTGCACCCTTCTCCAGACCAGACACAGTTGTGTGTTGGGCCACAACCCCTGTCAAATGATTCCTGGAGTCAGGTTCAGCATGACAGACGCAGCCCACCACTGTGCCCCCTTCATATTCTACATGGCCTGAGGGTAGCTGCTATAGCCTCTCACCCCTTACAACACGTGCTTACCGTGGAGTGAATTTAAACCAGGAATCAAGAGACATGGAATGGAACTAAACGCATCTTTATTAGTCTGGGTTTCATTCTGCAGGCCTTAATAAACAACACTCAGCATCCCCTGACTCTTTTTCTTCATGAGCCTGTTTTTGGCATTTGGCATTTTATTTCAATGTACAGTGCCTTTTACATGACACAGTATTTATATGTAACCTTGTTATCTTAGAGGGTCAATATTATGGTAGGAAAGAATTTCCACTAGACACACCCGCTATTGAGGGATGACTCCATCACACTAAAAAAAATGGAGAAAAAAAACTAAACGTAACATGCAGTACTGCCAAACTGGATTCACTCTTGCAGCTGGTGTTCCCCAAGGTTTGATTCTGGGTCCGTTACTGTTCTCTGTGTTCTATATAATTCTTAAGGTCACGATTAACACAACCCTAATATTTCCTAATGTTTTCTCCTGGCCAATATTAGCTTAACAAATATATATTAGTGTATAGCAAAGAATTTTGCAGTATTGAAATACCAGCACTCTAATAACAGCATCAGCCTCCAAAATCCAGTATCGGTCATACATAAATCAAGTTACACATTCCCGTTTCCTTGTGTGAATAACATCTCCAAAATAAGCTCCTTTTCATGCCTTGCTTGCCTCCAAACTTTGACCTGTGGTTTTAAACCACTTCAGTGAGAAAACTATAGTTTTCACTAAATGTAAGAAACATACACTCCCCTCCAAAAGTATTGGAACAGTGAGGCCAATTCCTGTATTTTTGCTGTAGACTGAAAACATTTGGGTTTGACATCAAAAGATGAATATNTCAGTCCTTCACGTAGAAATCAGTCCACGGGGTTTTACAGGCAACCAAGAAAGTCGGGGAAGGTCTCATTTTTTAAGTTATGTTACAATCCGTTCACACATCAGCAATAAAAAAATGATTAATACATGTAAATTGTTACATACAGGACCTTTAATAATTTGTTTAAACAGTTAAAACCCATAAACCTTTTACAAAGGGTTCCTTACCGTACTGTACCATTAAACAGAATTACAAGTAAAACTGAGACTCTTCACAGTGAATGTCATTTNACTGGAATAAAAAATGTGAGGATTTTCTAATGAAAAAAGACAAAAAACAATAAGAAAAGGAGGAGATTGCTGGGTTGCTAAGGTAACGAGCAGATCCATTACTCACTGAAATCACTGAAATCAACAATAAAGCTCTGGCTGTCAGACATTTACACACACACACACACACACACACACACACACACACACACACAGTTTATGTATGTAGAGGTAAAGCAGACAGAACAGTGTTATATAGATCTGAATGAAAAGTATCTTAAAATAAATGTACGCACTGTATAAGAGGATTTTCAGAGCCCTCGTGTTGTATTATGGGTTTGTCTTTGTCAACGTGCGCCGTGTTGATAAAGTTTGCTGGAATCCAAGATGGCGGCGCCTATGGCGAAGTCGTGATCCAGGGAAACAGGTCATTTACAGCGAATTTAAACGCGGGGTTTGACATTTATGACATGGATTATTGGATTTATGTCATCACGACCGTAACTGTGAAATAAAGGACCTGGAAATAAAACAGTAAGTAGCTTAAAAACTGAAATCTTTTCTGTTTTATTCTCCACTGTGGCTGCAACCTGCAGACAGACTGAGCAGGAAATAAGAAATAAAAGATTTAAACCAGGTAAACTAACATAAGCAGGTGTAACAAGGGCTTAGTCAGACTTTTATTTGTAGCTAAGCCAGGGGGATATATTTATAATGTAGCTAGTCATGTTAACATAAAGGATATTTTAAAAGCTGTTGAAGTTAAATTTATGTTACATTTAATTGATGGTTTCGTCTGTTTGACTGATGCTTGATACCACATTAAAAATAAAACCGACCTGTTTATTAATTATGCAAACAACATTACAATATTATTATGATTGGGAGGTAAACTGATTAACAGTAAACGATTTACTGAGGTTATTTTGAGAAAACCAAATATATTTTGGACCAAATCTGTCAATATTGATATTGTGGTGATATTTCAGATGATATTTATTGGGGATGCAACTAATAATTATTTTTATTTTCTATTATTCTGTCGATCCAGTTATTATTTGTTGTTGTTAAAATGTCAGAAAATTGTGAAAAACTATAAATATAATAAAGTTACAGATATTTAAAGCAGCAAATCTTCTTCAACTAGGTCATATTTTTGCTTTTGGCTTGAATAATTAAAAGATCAGCTTATTAAAATAATTCATTGATTTATTTTCTATCAATTATTTAATAGACTTTTTGCTTTATTATTTATTCACATTGCATTTTTGACACAGGACTGTTTGTAATATGGATATCATGACCAAGCTCTTCACTCTTTAAGACCAGAAAGAGCAACATTTAAGCTCTTTCAAAATATTATAATAACCGAAATCCCAGACGATATCAAATCACATATCAGGATATTGATATCACAGTACATCGCTGTAATATCATGACCGGTTCTGGGTAAAAAAGTTAAAAAAGTTTTTCTCCAAATCCCCTTTTCTATAAAAAAATACAATAAAAAACTTCTCAAATGCATCAAAGTTTAATTTTGTCTTAATACAAAGCAACCGTACAAGATTTTTGCCTGAGTAAAATTAGGATTTAAATCTGATTAAGAAGTAGTTTAATACCACCAAGGATTCGACCAAACATTGATGCCAACTGCAGGTACATGACCGTTTTCGTTTGGTACTCAAAAAGTATTGAAGTTCGACTCCAGGCTCTAGACGTGATCAGTAACTAAAGATCTTCAGACGAAGCGTTTGCCTTCCTTTGCTGCTCACACGGCAGAGCCAGCTTGCCGTTTGCAGAAGTTTTCGGTCACTCTTCAGCAGGAGACACCCGAGCAGATGAGCCCAGTCACCATAGAAACATTTTCTCAGTCTCTCGCCTCAGCCCACTCACTTGCACCTTCAGAGATACACACAACCTTGAGTGCTCGACTCTCCCAGCCTCAGCCTGAGGGAGGAGCGTTGGCTGCTGCGATGCTGAGGTTATACTCGAGAGAATTTAGTGAAAAACACATTCCCACAAGCAGGTGGGTGGAGGAGAGGAGAGGAGAGGAGAGAGGAGAGCTATTTTTGTTGGTTTTACACTCATTTGGTGGAAAAAACTCAGAGTTATCCCCAAAAGATGTGTCTACCCCGGTCAGTAAAACCTTCAGGGTGGTCAGATTCTTACTAATTGATGTGGAGACTTGAAGTTTCTTGCATTTAAGTGACACTCTTCTCATTCAAAATCTCTTTCCTCTTTCTCAAAGTCTAAAATCGTCTCTCATGATGTGCCTTTTGATCAGCTACTTTTGACCTTAAACGACCACGCAGCTCTCTCTCCTAATAATCTACATTCATTTCCCCACCTCTGCACGGAGCTCTTTCTCTACAGTAATCTTTGTCTTAACATCGCAGGATAACCTTCTCGATGAGTTCTCCGCAGCTTTAGATAAGCAGTCATGATTTTTAGTTACCTCATTTACATCTTCATCTCAGCCTGGTCTCAGGGCGTGCAGATTATCACTTCTTCCACTCAGCAGCCATAAAGGTCTCGCTGTCTGAGATCCAGATGCGTCACTGCTGTGAAAATATTCTCTTGACAGGTCAGGTTAGCAGCAGTTGTCCTCTGCTGCAAAGGAGGCAGAGATTGTACGGATAGCTCAGGTTACCTTGGAAACTGTGTTTATATACATGTCTGTGTGTGTGTGTTGTGTAGAAGACAAATTTGGGTCAAATTGTTTTTTCTTACATGCAGTTGACTGTCTGACCTACATTGAGCCATAGGGAAGTCTAGCCTAACTGCTATAATAATTTGTTTTTTCTAGTTGGCAGCTGTAGGACTGAATAGCTGTTGTTTGTCATCTGAATAATCCTGTTTTTGACATTCCTATAATGCAACATTTCCTCCTTTCTACCTACAATTAATAACAAAACTTGAGGCACATATTCTGGAAGCAGGAGCTTCCATCCAGGCGATGTCCTCAGGCTGTTGGAGTAGTTAATATCCTGTAATGCAAAGAAAAATGTATAAAACCGCAGGGCAGATTGGAAGCAAGTGAATAATTGCAAACCAGCTGATTGAAAGTGTCATTCTCACATGTGAGCAGGCAGGTGGTTTAATAAGAACAGCCTGTCCAGAGCCTCAGAGTGAAGCAGAGCATAATCACATCTCGCTGAATAAACCTCTTATTTCACCACATCATGCTGTTGTGTGAGTGACGCGGAGCAAAGGAACACAGACTGTGAAACAGCCGCAGTGGAAGAAAATCACGTGGCGGGCTGCAGAGCCGAGCCAGCCGTGGCTCTGTTCTCAACAAGTGGACTCGCTCACATGTGCTGCTCACCAGTTCCCAGAGACTCAAAACATTGCCAACATGACCTTGTCGCATTTTTCAGGGCATGAAGGCATTGCATACAAAGCCATTATGAGTGATCATGATCATCACGTGGGGAAGGTTTCTGTGGATGAGATTCTGTGACTGGGAGGAACTTTTTCGTGCTTATTATACAACATAGTGACCACATCTGGCTTGTAGATAGCAGCATTAGAAACTACCATGTGTTTTTTAGATGGAGAGATGGAGCATGAATCCAAAATGCATCTCCAAAGTAAAGTGATAATGGTGAATCACAGTGGTTCAAAGTTGTGGACGATAATTCAGTTCATGGTCATATGATCATATTAGGGCTGCAACTAACGATTATTGTCATTATCGATTAATCTGTCGATCATTTTCTCGATTAGTTGTTTGGTCCATAAAATGTCAGAAAATGGTGAAAAATGTTGATCACTTTTTTCCCAAAGCCCAAGGTGACATCCTCAAATGTCTTGTTATGTCCACAACCCAAAGATATTCAGTTTACTGTCATGGAGGACTCAAGAAACCAGAAAATATTCACATTTGAGAAGCTGGAATCAGAGAATTTGGACACTTTTTCTTAAAAAAATAACTCAAAACGATTAATCGATTATCAAAATAGTTGGTAATTAATTTAGTAGTTGACAACTAATTAATTAATAGACTAATCGTTGTAGCTCTAGATCATATGTGTCTATTTTACAGAATTCTGTTGTATAAATGAATGATTCACAGAAAATTGTAGTAAAATACTTGTTTAAGTTTTTGTGTAACTCATGTAAGAAGTGTTTTATGCATAACAGTGGAGCACAGTTCTCTGCTCGGAACATCAATTTAGTGCTGCGACTGATGATTATTTTATAATACAGAATATCAATCTATCTGCTGAATATTTTTACGATAAATCGATTGATCTTGTAATCTATAAAATGTCAACAAATAGTGAAAAATCATTGTGTGTTCATCAAATTTCCCAAAGAGCCATCCAAAGTGACTAAATTACTTGTTTTTCTGGACCAACAGCCCAAAGATATTCACTTTACAGTGATTATAAAACAGAGAAAAGCAGCAAATCCTCACATTTGAGGAGCTGAAACCAGCAAATGTTTTGATGTCTTTATAAACGATAAATCGATTATCAGAATAGTTGTCGATTTATTTTCTGTCACTTGATAAGTCGACTAATAGCTCTCGCAGTACATCAGTTAGATCATTTTATATGTGATCTTACCTGAGTTTGCCACGTCAGTTTTGGAAAAACATTCTTATTAATATCGCAATGTTAATTTCAGCCATATCGTCCAGGCCTGCAGTAAAGAAATCTGTCTTTTAGAGACTTCAGTATTTCATGAACTTAACAACAGCACCACCGTCCCGTCCATCCGCCTGCCAGTTCACTGTACCTGTCCCTGTTTTAGGTGATAGGACCATGCAGGTGTCCGTGAGAAGGCTGGCTCTGTATCCACTGGGTGTTGCCCGGTCTGGCCAAATCAGGGGTGCTCTCCTGAACCCAGTACACCGCCTCCTGTCCCCCAGCACCCGCACCCTGTTCAGTGACACAGGAGTGTGGGAGAAGGACTATAAAACAGAGACCCGACGCAGAGTGGAAGAATGGTGGCACCCACGAATTATGGCACAGTGGAGGAAGGATGCGCTGGAGGAGGTAAGAAGGCCTTGACTTGTCACACAGTTTCCCTCAGTGGTTTTTGGAGTGTAAACATCATATACTGGTTTCAGGAACCCAGTTAAGCCCTTATCCCAGTTTTGAGAAACTCGGATACGCTAACTGGAGTACTCTGATAGAAACCTGGATACTGTGGCATGTAAACACTTTATCCAGGTTCTTGTTCAGTCTCTGCCATTCTCGCAGGTGTGTCCACAACTCAAGTTACGTAGTGTTTAGTCATTAAAAGACAAAATCATGTGGTCTATTAGATGTGAGTCACAAATTTCCAGAGCTCAAGATGAAGTCTTCAGATGTCTTGTGTTGTCCAAACAACAGTTCAAAAACCAAAAGATGTTCAGTCTCAAAGATGAGATAAGCCTTTATTGATTCCCAGAGGGGAAATTCGGTTGCTGCAGCAGCACAAGGACAGAAATAAGATAAATAGAGAAAGTGAAAAATAAATAATAGAGGTATGTAAAACTAATATAATACAAAGAATACAAAACAAAGACAAGATTACAAAGGTACAGTGATGTGATTAATAGCAGGCAGAGTCAGCGAGACTAGTACATGTAAACAGCATACACCAGACTAATATATAATATGAATAAGTAATGATACTTAGTGTTTGTCTGTATTAATATAGAAATATGATGTAATGAGACAGTATAAGATATGAAATGGAGAAATGTTTGGCATTTCTACTCAAAAAATGACTTTCATTAAACGATTATTAGATTATCAAAATAGTTACAGACACATTTTCTATCGATCTACACGCAGCAGAGTTCAGGCAGCCGGGGAATAAAAAAAATGTCAGGAATGAGTGGCTGACACGTTGAGGAATCAAGACACATCAGAAGCTGGGATACTGTTATGATCGTGTGTACAGGGATATGATGAAAACCAGGATCATGTGCATGTAAACGTACTCAGAAGTGCTGTCCTGTGAAGTCCTGTTAATCTGCCGGTTTGTGGTTCTGTATATGTATACGTTGGAAGCACCTTCAGCCTTTTCTTTGAGATTAATTGATTAATAGGTCATTAAGTGTCCTTCCATGTGACTCCCAGCTATTACTGGCCCTGGTAGCTCATCTCAGACGCAGCCCTGGCTGATTATATATCCTAATGGTCTGACGGTGCGGCTGTCCGGGGACGGGCTGACAGTGATTAAGTGCATTCATGACAGCACTGGTCCTAATTAATTTATTGAAAAATTCATGACTCAGGTTTCCTGTAATCACGTATAGCTGGGTGTAACCGGTACTTACTGTGTTGCCGCGGTAACAGTGTTGTGACTGTAAGCCATCCATAATCAGCGCCGCCGCAGTTCAGATTCTGACACTATAATCAGACGCTGTTAGAGGCTCAAACAGTAACACAGAAGTCAGTCAGTGCCCTCGCTCTGTGTGTGATGAGTTATTATTCCTGTCCTGACCTCATCATGTTAATGTAGTGTCTTTTATACAAGACTCATTCAAAAGCCAGACTGATAATGCACTGTTATTATAGTCTCTCAGGATTAACTTCCAACAACTCTTTTACGGTCTTTTCTTGCAGCATTAATTTGACTGTTGTTTTCCCAGGGTTCCAACAGGAAGAAGTTTTATGTCCTCTCTATGTTTCCGTACCCATCGGGGCGACTGCACATGGGCCACGTGCGTGTGTACACCATCAGCGACGCCATCGGCCACTTCCAGAGAATGAGAGGCCATCAGGTATGTCTGCTTTTAGTAAATGTCTTTTTTTGTTTTTTTACCATTTCCTGTTATTCTCCCTGAAACAAGCAAAATCAACACACTGTGCTGGCTTGCTGTATGCCTTTATATTTTGACTTTGAATTGTGCTTAGAAAGGAAAGCACACTAGTTTGAGGCCTTTTTCTTGAAGACATTTTGACATGTCACAGGAGAAAAAGCAAATAACAAAATGAATGATGGCTGAATTTCATTTAGCTGCCTCAGTTACAGGGTCCTGGTGTTGTGCATACTGTGACACTGTCATGGCTTACTAGGACGGAGCCGTCGTTAATGTTATTAGTAACACCTGTGCTCTTCCATGCTGTGCAAAAGGCCTATTAAGCTTTAAAAAGGCTCAATGGAACTTTTCATTTTGTGTTGATTTTGGCGGTCTCTGTGGACAAAGGCGGTAGTATTTTACCTAACAGTAGGTTGCATGTTCCCTCCGCTTCACTCCCCGCCGCAAGGAGACTATTTCACGGGGAGGAGAGCGAGCGGCAGCTCTGGAGATGGACCTTCAGTTAGTGGCTGAAGCAACTGGAATTCAGCCAGAGCAAACCCCAGCGCTGTTTTGTCTGATTTCGCGGAAAAATCAGTTCCATAGAGTGCTTTTAAGCTACTGTAAATATTCGTCAAGTTAAAAATGGCCTCCTCTCATAAGAGCAAAGGCTACAGGTTAAAAGCATTTCAATCATTACCACTTTTTCCTGAAACTGAAAAGAAAACAAACTGGTGATTGTGTCACGATACTGTAATGTAACATGAAAAAATTGAGTTCTTGCGCCAAAATTAAGTTCTCACTCTAACCGTGAAACTTAAACTTAAATCTTATTTCGGGTGTAAGAACTCACAGATATGTGACGGATCAGCAGAATCAATTCCCATTCATTGTCTATGGAGATTTTTCACAAGTTTTTTCCAGTTTCTAAATGAAGCAAAGAGTTGTGTATGCTCACAAATATTGACTCATTTCTCGGGCAAACCCCCCTCCCCTCCCCATACAACTTCTCACAATAGGTGGCCATACCTTTAAGAATAAGCCATAAAAATGCTTTTAAATAACGCCAGGGTTTGCTTTATTGTTTTTTATCTGCCCATCACCACAAGTCCTTTTCTGTGAATTAAGGTTGTCATCGTGAGAGGCACTTTGGGCTGTTCCCATAATATTACTGGTAAACCACCATTCTGTACGGGGAGTTAATGGAGCACTCTGTGTTTGAATAAGTAACATTATACAGTGTTGACTATCTGGTTTATGCTACCTGCTTTCACACTGAGGGACTTTCTGTTTGTTCCTGCTCTACATCACTCCATGTACACAGCAGTTTATTAAGAATATCATTAATATCAGCTTTGTTTACACTGCCCGAGCGTCTGTTTACACTCGCGCTGAACTGTGATGCTGCATATCTCTTTACTCATGTTCTGCCTGCACAGTGTACATAACATAGTGTACTAACAATAGCATTAATATAAGTACCATGAGTAGCATAATAATACCACCATCTTTCGAATAACATTTCCAAAGTTTACACTAGTCTCGGAACATGTAATTAGATTTTTCTGTGTTTGTTGTCTTTGTACTTGATTTCTACTGTACTGTATTGATTTCTGTGTACATTTGCACGTCATGTACATTACGCTTTAGTAGAAATACATTTTGTAATTTGTAGCTTGATTATTTTCCTTACATTTTGGCTATTTTTTTCATAATTGTTTTTATATAACTGACATATTTGTCCTCTTATGAGCATGTTTTTTCTGCTACAATGACCTAATTATTGAATGTGTCACCTTTTTATGTTGTTGGGCAAAAACATACAAACTTCTTCGAAATGAACTCAGATAATTACAAAAATTAAGTGAGCTTAAAAGCAAGGAAATGTTTTCCTAAAGTAGTTCTTATAAACTGACAATTGGGCGAAATAGATTATTTTTGAACCTCCCCTTTTATGGTTAAAATTAGCTGTAAATAAGGTAAAGGTAAAATCCATACTCTCGATCTCAAGCCCTCTAGTGTGTTATTGACTCGAGATCAAAGCGCTGCAGTCGATATTCAGCTCTCCGTTTGAGTCCAGTAAACGGCTGGTGTTGATGAAGCTGTGACCAGAGTCTGTCAGACGGTTCATGCTCCTGCAGTCACGCACACCTGCTGACATGACAACCTACGTTCAGCTCTTTGGTTGGTGTTTGTCCTCACACCGTCCATCCCTGTCTTCACCCTGAAGAAAAGTTGGTCTATGACAAACCTCTTCTTTTTCTCTTCCTGGTGGATTTTACACTAGGTTTTGTGCGTCTCCCTCTGCTTCCGTCTGGTCTGTCCCCGAACAGAAACATGGTTTTACATGACTGGCAACTACTTCCTGCCCAGGAGTGTACTTTCTCTCAGCATCTGTCAGAAAGCGAACCTTGTTCCGCTGTATGCACACAGTCTTCTCCACTCACTAGTTAATTAAGGAAGGTACACTCTGTCGATTGTCACACCCTAATGCTATTTTCTGGCTTTTAAGGGGTATGAGCATTTCTGTAATTTGATCACTGTAGAATAAGAAAGGGACTACTTTCCACTGAACAAGTGGTCCGAAGGATTAAAGTGTCCACAGCTCACCTGGTGAAAAGGCTCTGCTGGTAGGACAATAACAGGTACTACAAAAGTCAGAGGACACAAAAGGATTATCCAGAGTGATGGGGACACGTTACTGTTGACAAGTAAAACTAAATTCCATTTACCTCCATTGTATTTGGGTGGAAGCAGAAACCTCAGAGACGTTTGCTTTGCTTTCTTGCTGAGAGTTAGATGGAGAGATTGATACCACTCTCATTGCTTAGCTTAGCATAAAGACTGGAAACAGGGGGAAACGGCTAGCTGTGTATTAATTAAATGAACATGTTAAGTACTGAGCTTTAGAGGTGCTTGTAGGCTGATTTTGTTACCTTTATTCAGAATCAGGCTAGCTGTTGCCCCCCGTTTCCAGTCTTTATGCTAAGCTAAGCTAACCAAATGCCGGCAGTAGCTACATATTTACCGTACAGACATGGGAGTGCCCAGCAAACATGTGATATCTGCCAGACATGCGGATCATGTCCATATTGCGTTGGTCGGTTCAGGACCATATCTGTGTGTCTGCACGATTTGCGAATCAGGTTCAGTATGGACGTCTGACTACGACCCCTCTTGGACGTAGACATGCAGTTCGATATTTGAACGTCTGACTAGGAGATTTTTTTGGATGTTTGTGCCTTTAGCACATAAAACACACACTCTCTCTTGTGCTCACTCTCTCCAATAATAACAATACATATGTTGTTAATAAATTATACATATTATTTATTTGTTTAATCATAAATAAAAAATATTTCAAAAATATTTGGACGTCAACATTGGATGTTCAGAAGATGTCATAAAAAGACGTCATAAAAACTGTCCTTCCGGCTCCTCAGGGAGTGGAAAGTCTTGGCTCATTATCCTCTAAAAGATCTGTGGACACTGTGTACACCTTTAAAAAGCAGCTCAAGACTCATTTGTTTAGACTTGCTTTTGTTTAGTTGTTTTTGTCATAGTTTTGTTTTTGTCTTATGTTTTTACCTGCATGTCTGCTTTTAATTGTTTGTTTGCTCTGTCTCTTATTTGCTTTGTTGTCTTTTTATTGTGTAGTCTTCTATTGCGAAGAACTTTGTGACTTCTGCTCTTGAAAGGTGCTAAATAAACTTTACTTACTTTCTAACTTACGTCTTTTCAACGTAGACAAAGACGCTCAATCTTCTCATCTAACTCTCGGAACAAAAGTGAATAGGTGTGTTTCCCAGGAAGTCGAACCATTCCTTTAAACCAAAGCTATATGCATGGTTAGAGCCCACTAAAGATACAAATGAATGGGTGAAATAAACCTTTTATATATGTAAATGAAAATGATTGAAGTCATGCTCTCCTTCTTGTCCTTCTGTGCTCTGTTTTTCTGTAGCTTGTGCACATAATATTGTTAAACTTAAATGGCCGAATTCGTCCAATGAACGAGACATAAGAGTTGAATATTGAAGCAATAGCATAGTTTGGTTAGAACCAATTAATGTGATGAGAAAACACACAAATGCTGCAGTTGCATTTCAATGCTGCCACAGATGGAGTGAAGCCTCTAGCTGGAACTGTGTGGGTGGACACTTGCATGTAGCCGAGTGGCTCCACATTCACAAAATCAGTCTCCTCAACACTTCTGTCCTTCTTGTCGTCAGCGCGAGGAGCCCGGAGCTGTGGATTGATGTGTCTGTGTCAGGTTGGCACCGACTTGCTCCACATTACAGTGGACAGATTGTCATAAAATGTGCCTACACTGACTCCCACGTCCATCTTCCACTGCTACTTGTCACTCATGCTCTGAAATGTACTGCAAGTCTCCGTGATAACAGGTTAGTAAAGGAGTCGGACTACTGTTCACGCTTTAAGGATGAGTGGAGCTGAAGCCATTAGCAGTGAAAAGATAATTTGCCTCTGCCGCTCTCTTTGAACTTTGAGAATTGAGCTCACTAACGCAGCTTGTCCATCACAGCCGGCCCATACTACATCCCCTCATGAATGCTGTCTCACTTTAATGGAGTATTTACACTGAATAAACAACGTAGTAGTGTATCCATCCTAATGAGGCGCATGCTTTTTTCTGCTTTGTTATGTACATAGGCTATCTTTGGCTTGTGCCTCACTCTCAGTGTGCCTGTATTCCTCCTGAGCAGTCACAGTGGTCTCCTGTGCTGAGCGCTCTTAGCTTAATACCATCCAGCATTCGGCTTTACAAATGAAGCCCATGCAGTTACCAAGGATACCAACTCGTCTGAAACATCAGACCCGTTAGAGTCCGTGCAATGATCCTCTCCAGTCCTCGACTCCTTGTCACTCTGCTTCTCCTCTACTTTACTCACGCCTTCCACTCCTGTGCTTTCATCTCGTTTCTCTCTCGGCGAGCAGAAAAACACAGCCGAAGAGCTAAAGGGAAAAAGAGACGTCGTCTTGAGTCGATTTATGTCAAGGAGGGTGTGCGTTAGATGTGGGCAAAAAAATGGATGCAAAGAAACAGAGGGACAGATGCAGACAAAGAGTGAAAGTGACAGTAGATTGTGATGTTGTTCAGGAAATTATGTGTAAAACAACTTAATAAGTAATTTGCCTCAGGCTGGCTTGTATAAATCTGTCTCATCCTGATCTTCCATTCTAACCTTGCTTTCCACTTGTTTTTACATTACATAACAGCTGCAGTTACAGGAAAATTGCAGTTAATGGGTGTGCATTAACCACAGTGTGTAATGGAGCTGAGATCACAGCAGGGAACAACACATTATCATATAGGGGTCAACATGTGCTGCAGTTAGGGGATGCTAATGCTGTTTTGCTGAATAATTTACCTCCTACAATGACATGTTTTTGATTTTACTGTGACTTTTTGCATAAATCCTCTCGTCACATATCAGATAAAGTAAGAAAAGGCCAAACTCTCAAAAAGTCGGGCATTGTTTGTGTCTTTTAAAGTCCCCCTCCACTCAAAAATGTGCTTTGTTTATAGTTACTTCAATGTTTGAGCTTCACTGTGCAGAGTTCGACACATTCATCTACTGAAGGAGGAAAGTTTCTCTTTTGCTCACGTTAAATCTGAGTTTAACACATGTATGTTTGAGCGGGATTTTGTGACATAGCAACTAGTTTGGAAGCCAGTCATGGTCAACTTGAAGCATCGAGTGCACAAACATGACTTTTCAGTGACGTAGGAGACATCTTGTGTCCAGCAGATAAACTTCTGAAAAGAAAAATATTTGCAACTTCATAGATTCTGTTTTTTTCGATTAGGGAGGAGTAGATTGGACTTTTTTTGTGAACACAAATTTTTATTCAAAGCGTTTTCATATGTCTAGGATCTTTAAAGTAGCAATCTTGAAGATCTCTGTTTCGCTGTCTTTGGTGGCACCTGTGGCGATAAGCGGTAATTGCAGGTGTGTTTTTGGACCTCACATCCCAGAGATCCAAACAGTGTGTGACGACCCAAAACAATGATCCACAATTCAGGTAGAGTAGATTTTATATTTAAAAGTGTTAGTGGTACCTACCAGTCCAAGAGAACCACATCTGTATCTTCCCTCAGTCCCTTTTCTTCTATCAGTGCTCTCCACCTTGGCAAGGCAACACTGATGTTAACTCTTGTTTTTCCTCACTGACGGTTGATTTGCTTTTTTGAGTGTTTGCCTTCATCTGAACCTGAATTTGTTTCTTTTTCTTTGAATTTGCACTTGTTTTAGAAGTTTCATCGTCTGTAGTCATCAATCTTTTCTTCTTTTCAATCGTTTGTTTGGCCATAGTAACCGTTTACTTGCAACGCTAGCAGAAATCAGAAAAAACAGTACGCCGCTTCACACACAGGTGAGCTGAAGAGCGAGTCTGTTGCGTTAGCTCCACCTCCCCTCTCAGGCGGACCAACCACTGCTGGGTGATGGAAAACGCGTCACTAACTGTGCCCCGCTTGTGATTCTTCCCGGGAATGTCGCCACAGACTTCCAGTTTGTAATACTGCAAATGCAAGGGCTTTCATCAGTGGGCCATAGGCTCAATCACCATTGTGTTACCTCATTCAGCAATAGATGGTGAATTAACAGATGTTTATTTAAATGAAAATCTTCGAGATTATTACTTTAAGTTGAAGTAGACTGTGTTGTAGACGTTGTTGTAAACTTGATTTACTTGATTAACTTGAATGCTTGTCACAAATAGCCCAAAATATCTTGTTCTGTCAACATATTTAATTTGCAATGATGAAAAACTTCACATTTAAGAAGGTGAAAACGGAGAATGTTTGGTATTTTTTCACGATGAATGACGTGAAATGAATCAATTATCGAAGTTGCTGTTGATTAATTTACTCTTGAAATGCAAATTATTTCACACACTAATACAGAGCTCCTCATTTTATCCACAGGTGTTGAATCCAATGGGCTGGGATGCTTTTGGACTTCCAGCAGAAAACGCAGCCATTGAGAGAGGCCTTGACCCGGAGGAGTGGACTAAACGGTACATGAAATATCACATCTGGTCTTATTAGCGCTCATTGTTTATGTGTACGCTAACGTTGCTGTTCTGTGTTGCCTCCTCAGTAACATCCAGTCCATGCGGGAGCAGCTGGACAGCCTCGGCCTTTGCTTCAACTGGGACCGGGTGAGTAGGAACTAAAGAAGAACTGAGCATCAAACAGAGAGTTGTGCAGGTTTTAGGTCTTGTTTGCTCTCTTGTGCGTGACACCACACACTGCTGACTCTGTCTTTTCCTGACAGGAAGTGACTACTTGTCTTCCAGACTACTACAGGTGGACGCAGTATCTGTTTATCAAGCTCTTTGAGGCAGGGCTGGCATATCAGAAAGAGGTAGGAATTGGCCTTTGCACTAAAGTGCTTATCCTGGTTTTCTTTTGAAAGGAATAATATGATTGGCTTAGGTTTGAGGTCCCCGACAGTTACAGAAGTGATTGAGGCAGCTCACTCGTCATTCTTGGAAGAAAATGAATGAATTGAAAAGAAGAGCGCTTGGTAGAAGCTCTTTGATTATGTTTAATGAAATGGGATGACCTTGAAATAAGCCTTTGGTCTGTCTATTAAATCCAACCGCTTCCTAAGCTCTGTTTTTTCATTTTAGCTGTGTGTGTGTGTGTGTGTATGTTCATCTGCATTTGTGTGCTCATTTGTGTGTGTGCGTGTGTGTTATCCAGGCTGTGGTGAACTGGGACCCTGTTGATCAGACAGTGCTGGCTGATGAGCAGGTGGATGAAAATGGCCGCTCCTGGAGGTCTGGCGCCCTGGTGGAGCAGAAGCTGCTCACACAATGGTTCATCAAGACTACAAACTATGCCAAGGTACGGCTCTTTAGTGTGTGTGTGTGTGCGTGTGTGTGTGTGAGAGAGAAAGAGAGAGAGAGAGAGAGAGAGAGAGAGAACCCTGTATATGTGTGTGTATGTGACAAGTGGCGTCTAAATGGCTGGCCAGCGGCTTCATGCAGGCCAAAATGAGCAGTAGACCCCTCTGATAACAATCATGGCTGACACTTCAGTAGCAGCAGCTGCAGCCCTGCCTCTCTGGTTCTGCAATCAGACCCCTGGACACCGTCATTTGTAGCCTGGCGTCTCCCGACCAAGGAGAGGGAGACCAGTGGAGTCTGGGTAATACCTCCAGGCGGCCTGGCCGGCTGATGAGACGCCTCCACCTTTTCAGCACAGTGCACAGCACAGGCCTGCTGCAGGGAGAAATTATCCCCTCTGGACTTCTATGAATCATCCACAGGAACGACGGGTCATGCGTACATGCAGCACATGCATGGTTGACAGTAATGGTAAATGCATGTGATTTCTAACAAACGGGCTAAAACACCAGTTTGTCCTTTGAGGGTTTGTTAATTCCTTTAGCAATTTTGTCATTTTGATTAAAAAAAGAAATTTGTCCACAGTCAGGCGTCACCCAGTTTTAGCCGCAGCGCTGAAGTCTCCCATGCTTGTCCATGTCAGAGGTGTGAGTGGAGGTGGAAGCAGCCTACTGTGACAATGTGTTCCTGCATTTCTAATTTTTCTCTGACGAACAGAGAAGTGGGAAGGAAGGAAGAGGAAGGTGTTAAGGAAAAGAAGTGAGAAAGACAGATGGAGGGAAAGGAGGAGCGCATCAAACCGGAGCAGCGTGCCAAATAAAAAGCACTGTAATTGGACTGCAATTTCCTGCGCGTGCGTTTCTCTGCTCGCCTGAACACGTTTTCGAGTCTGTTAGACAACATTAACTTCAGACAATATTTATTCAGCGGTCATCAGTTTAGCTGTCAGGTTGCTCCACGCTGTGCTGAAAGAGTTTCGTCATGAATCGTAACCATATTGTTTCTTTCAGGACGCAGATGACTGCATATTATTACTAAGATGGATTTTTTTTGAAGTAGAGCGTGCAGGATGCAAAAATGACCACGTGGCAATAGTAGAGTTTCAATTTCATGCATAATCACACTTGTTGCACTCATGCCGCCTGCCTATTACACTGCACTGACATCTAAATGATTCAAGAACTGAGAGCTCAGTGTATTGTTCAGGTGTAATATTGCTCAAATATCAGCATAGCATCTAGAGGTGTCATTTAGGTACATTAACCACAAAGAACTTGTGACTTGGAGGTTGCTGGTTCAAATCCCCAAACCAGCTTGGAAAATGCATGGATTTGTAGCGCTGCATTGTGTAATATTTTTGTCAGAAGTGCACTTGATGTCTCTTTCTCATATGCACACACACACAATCCTTGGTTATTGCTATACCATGCTATTTCTCTCAAGCTTTTCTTAGTTGCCATGGAGACGCCTGTCCTTGCTGTACATCTTTCAGTTACTCCTGCCTCTGTGCCAAACTGTATTTTCTAGCCCAGGAAAGTGAAGAACATTTACTGCCTCGCTCTTTAAAGGCATCATCAGTTTGTCCGTTGTTGCTTCCCTCCGTTGCCGTGTAACATCTTTGTTTTGCTGCGTCTCCTCCAAGAGTCTCTCCGTCACGCTGACACTGATTCGCTGGGATTTATGTCTCTTTTCTCCCACTCTGGAGAAAATCCATAACCGACACACCCCGCATGACTATAGCCAGTGTTTATGTTTGTATTGATATCGCTGTGATGGGGTACTGCATGCTGAGCGTCACAGTGAGGGGGATTGTGGGTGATAGATTGTGACAGACTGAAAAGGAAACGGAGAGTTATAACATCTCTGGCCTCAGCCCAGCTGTGGCTTTTTGGCCTGAGCCTCGTTGATATGCATAGCTTCCTTTAATCATGGAGAATAACTGTTGTTGTGTGTGCGACTGTGCATGTGTGTGTGTGTGTGTGTGTGAGAGAGAAAGAGAGTGGGCGCACTTTATAGGCGATTGCTTTGTGATATCAAGGAAAATAGGGCGAGTGGAGGTCAGGATTTTTGAAAATCCCTCTTTGTCTGCATAATGTGACCTGGTCGGTTCTGCTGCTTTGTCAAAATAAATTGGCTAGGCTTTGAAAGAGGCCACACTGAGTTGGAGTCAATTGCATTATCCTGGACAGCCACATACTTATGAGGAACCGATTGCTGCCTTACAAAGAATATCTATTTTCCACAGTGAAGTGGAAAATTAGCTCTTTTCAAACTTGTACAAAGTAGTAAACTTGTGTCCTTTGTTACTGTCTCCCTCTTCCAGCCTCTCCTGGACGCCCTGGCAGACCTGCCAGAGTGGTATGGGGTCAAAGCCATGCAGGCAAACTGGATTGGAGAGTGCACCGGCTGCTACTTCGATTTCAGACTCACGGTGAATCTAAGCTCCCTTCCCCCTGCTCACTTTTTATTCATTCATCATTCTCGCCTTCTTTCAATCTCTCAACCTTTTTCCACCAAGTGTTTCCCCGTTGCTCCCCCTTCCCAACCTCTGTTTTTCATCTCTTTCTCCCCAAGCACTGATTGCTTGCTTTATTTTGGATTCTTAGACGCCTCTGTTTATTCATGTATTTCTATTAAAAACCATGTACCGAAACATAAAAATCTTCACTTTGTTGTTCACATTCAGCGGGCGCATCCATCTGCAAGTGGCAATTTACCCAAACAGATGATGTCACAGATTAGTTTCCATTGAGTTTTCTGAGAGCCATATTTACAGTTCTTCACACGTCTGTCGTTTCAAACTGAGCGGACGCAAAAAGCCCACCGAGAGCCCCGTGAGCACCCTTATTAAACCGCTCTCCTTGAAAAAGAATCAGAAAAATTGTTGCTCAAGTCTGTCCCTTAATTTAAAAAGTCTTCATATTTCTACAGGAAAGAGGGTTTAGAGGATGTGAGGGTGCTTTTTTGTTTTTTTGTGTCTTTCTCCGTGTGCATGACAGAATGCATAATTAAAGTTAAAACCTGGGGTCGTTAAGTTAATTGGATGGCTGCTTGTCTTATATTACATCATCATAAATCGTCACAGGAATTATCTCCCCAGGGAGCTGAAGATATGTATTAGTATGTCTTCTACAACATGACATATACTAATTACCCTAGAACGAGTGTGTCATCTATAAATAATTATAGGATTAAGACACTGTAGCCTTATTATGTATCAAAGAGCTATGTACAACACGTGTTTCGTACATCTTGCAGTCCCAGTATTGAATTGAGGCTTCGACTGACAATTTATCGCTTTATTTGTTAATCATTTATTCTATAAAACAATTAATGTCTTAAAACAGTTTGGTCTGACAAACTACTAGTCTACAGCAGATGTTTAGCAGGTGTAATGTTTACCATGTTCACCATCTTAGTTTAGCTTGTTAGCATGCAATTATGAAAATGTTACTTTCTGCACAGCAGGTGCTTCTTTGCCTTAAACTGTGGTACAATCTTAAAATGACCTAACATCCATGGTAGACCTCATATTTTAAAGTAAACCACTTTGTGCAACACCCTGAGGAGCCATCAGACCCTCCTCATTAACTCAGTGCTGCTGTTGACATGGACGCTTAGAGGTTCACACAGGCTTCTTCTCTTATCTCCCAGGTGAACGGGGAGGAGACGGGGGAGACCCTGTCGGCCTACAGCTCCTCCCCAGAGACGGTGTTCGGAGCAGCTTACCTGGCAATCCTGCCCTCCCACAGACTGCTGCACGGCAGCAGCTCAGTCCGCTCTGCCCTGGAGAAAGCCTTTCAGGCGGGCAGAGGTGGGTGTCCCTACACTGATTCCAGTCTGTGCTTGTGGCCGTATGTCAGGGTGTATGATTTCCTGCTTTTGAGGTGGGGGAAAGAAGCTTTTTTTTTTTT
>NTHP01000102.1:271727-300571 GCA_003416845.1 Oplegnathus fasciatus
TTTTGAGGAAAGATTTACATTTTTCCTTACCAACAATGTAATTCATTCCTTTTTCAGGGTTAAGATGTCTCACTCCTCTACACCTGCATGTCAGCACTTGAAAAGATTCTATGCAAAGGTTGTGATCCTTTATTGAGCAGCGCCTAATTAACACAAGCGGTGCAATAGTGAAAAATCAATCGTCATATAAAGAAGGAACTACATGTTTTTTGGCATTATGGATTAATGTTTGGGGAATGTCATGGTATGGATGTAGTCGCTGCAGTGGCCTGAGTGTATGTTAATTGGGATTCCCTTGAGGTTTCTCTGTCTCAGTGGTAAATGATTGTTGATAATGAGCTACCAGGGGAAGCAGCACTGCCTCTTTCACACCTCCTGCCCTCTGCTCTCCAGACTCCTTGACAGAGGTCACAGCACGCAACCTGTTCACCGGCCACAAGGTTCCCCTGGTCATCTCCCACAAGGAGGCATTTGATGGCTATCTGGATACCGTGATTGGTGAGTTATTGGTGTGTGGGTGGGTTTCACAATCGCCTAGAAATGTCTTTGCTGTGCATTATTGTGGATGCCATCATGATGTGAAACCACTGGGTGTTTGTCTCACAGAGAGGTGGAGGTGGAACCCAGGGGATTGCTAACGATTAGCCACATCACAACATGCTTAACATCAACGTGGGGTTTATTTTACTCTAGAGATCAGTTATGTGTGTACATGTTTGTGTTTTTCTAACTGTGTTACATGTTCATGCTGCACCTGTGTCTGACAGGCATCCCAGACTGCAGTGAGGAGGATCTGTCTGTGGCCAGAGCTCTAAACCTGAGGTGGACCACAGTGCTGAAAAGTGACGAAGATGGGACGCAAAGTCTGATCAACTCTGACGAGGTCAGCAGTGTTTATGATGACCACGCCATTGATAAAATGCAGTTGATCATGATTATTAACCTATCACACCTTCTGTCATCAACTTCTATCTCGTCCCTCTCTTTCGTCTCTCTGTAGTTCTCAGGCCTCACCAGAAAGCAGGCATTTGACTCCATTACCCAGAAGGCCAGAGAGCACAAAGTCGGCGGCCACCTTACCAGCTCCAAGCTGAGAGACTGGTTGATATCAAGGCAGCGGTACTGGGGCACACCCATCCCCGTGGTGCATTGTGGGTCTTGTGGTCCAGTGGCAGTCCCTGAGGAGGAGTTACCAGTTACGCTACCAAAGCTGCCGTCTCTCACAGGAAAGGGTGCGTCACCACTGGAGGCTGCTCATGACTGGGTTAACTGCAAATGTCCCAAGTGAGAACACTGACATGTATTATTTAATTGTTTTATTTTTATGTTTTTTTGGAACATCCCACACAAACTGATCTATATGCTTCATCTATATAGTCCTCTCTCGTGTTATCATCAGCATACTTCATCATGAAGAAAACCCTCAGTGTGTAGTCCTTTGTTTTTTTACTCATTTTTGTAGTAGTTAATTGTGAATTGTGAATTATTTCTCCCAAAGGACTCACAACCAGCCCACATTGTCTCTTCTGCAGGTACACTGGAGTCAAAATGTAGTAACTAACGGCCAATCAATGTATTTTTGTTCTATAATCACAACTTTATATGCTATTTTCTTGTGATGGTGGTGGGGTCTCTCTCCTTATATTAAAAGGCGTGCAGAAATGCACAAATGATGCACATCAAACACACAAAAGACTCACAGCCAGAAGCTACTCAGCCTGTTATCAGAGACTGACAGACTGTCTCTTACATAGAACATAAGATATAATATTAATGGATACAGGTAAACTATCCACATGTGACTACTTACTTGTGAAATTATTTGTGTATATATATGTAGTTATATATGTACTGTAGCAGCTAGTTCTGCTTGTCAGCTGCAGCTCGTTAGCTGACAACAAAAATATGCTATTTGTTCGATGCTGTAACCAGCTGCAAGCTAATGTCAAGTCAAGTTAATTTTATTTACATAGCCCCATACCACAAATCGCAGTTTGCCTCATGGGGCTTTACAATCTGTGCAGCATACCACATGCACTGCAATTCAAGTCAACTGTAAGTTACAGCTTCTTATCTGCAGTGTATTTCTTTGTGAAAAGACAGCTGGTCGACTCGTCAGCTGGATACTCCTCTAAAGAAAATGCTCATGCACTGCTGCTGCTAATTGGGTCGTAGCCACAAGTATCTCCTCTTCTTCTCCTACTGGATTTCAGGTAGACCAGCCGCTTGTGAAAACACCACAAGTCGACACCAAACCCCGAGGAACGGTGCTGGGCTGTGAATTGATTTTAGTGGCCACAACTTCTGGGATCAGCACGTGATGCACGCTGGCCCAAAAAGCATTTTTCCCATACACAATTATTGGAGAAGGAGCGGCTGTAAAACGGTGAAATACATTTTTCTGAGCATCACAGACCCCCCGAAATGACTGTTTTTATTACCAGAGTTTGATCCATTTGGTCTAATATCATTTGGAAAGAAGAGAAGAGAAGTGTGATTAAATTATTTTGACCCATTCATGTGTGCGGGGAGCCAACAGGAAGTCAGCCGGCTTGGCCAGCGGAAGTCTCGGACACGCAGGCTCTCAACCAGCTTGGCTGGAGGAGGACTGTAGTGCCGGTCTCTATGAGCCCAAAAACTTGGAGGTGTGAGGAAGCCCACAGAGGCTTTTTCAGCATATGCGCCCATTGACCAGCTGTCATAGGATTGAATAGGGCACCATTTTTGAACACACCATCCAGTTCTAGTAAATACATCCATGATTTACACAGGTGTTGCCAAATCAAGATTAGAGCTTAAAGGACTAGTTCACCATTTTGAGAAATGTGCTTATTCATTTTGTTGCTGAAGGACAAGATAAATCTGAAGGGTTGCGAGATGACGAGTGGGATAGGAGAAAAAAATATGTTCTGCTACCCAAAATTACATTCATTTTTGAATGTTTTTATTTTCTTGGTTTTATCTTTTTATAACCCTTAAAAATAACTCGAATTAAATAATCTTAAAGGTGCCCTGTGGTGTTTCCTGTAAACAAACAACGTTTCTGTTACTGTTACTGTTTAACCCGCACATAAAAACATTTATCCATTATATTAGCAGTGGTCAAAAACTCCACAGGTAACACAGGGAAGTTAGAAGGTAAAATCACTCTTTGGTGGATCTGGTCACAACTCAGGCATATGCAACTTGTGACAACTGGTCACAAGAAGACATTGCTCAACTTTAAGTGGTCATAAGCCAAAAAGATTGAGAACCACTGACTTAAACAAATGATTTTGACAAATTAGATTGTGTTGTTTGATTTATAGTATTTAAATTTCACCAAAAAGTGTTTGAAAAGTCTTGTCCAAGCGTGTGTGTGAATCCCTTAAATAATCATAATCATGAAGTCCTTGTTCAGCTGAAGATCACTGAGTCACTGAGTCACCAGCTCTGCTGTGGCATTAACAGATTAGCAGCCCCATTCAGCTGTGTAATGTTGTAAATAGGATGCAGAAAGGGTGGAGGATGTGTCATTTCTTTTTCACACAGCATAAACGATTCGGGAAATGGTCCTGTCCATTATGGTGTTTGTGAAGTGAGAATTGAATTATGGGTAAACCCTCTCCTGTGACAGCCTCTCCTCTGTACTTCCTGTATTTCCTCAGGAGACCAGCACCGACAAAACGAGCCCGCTGTCAGGCAGGCTGAGAGGGTTGACAGCTTTACAAGAACACAGAGCATTGAGAGCGAGCCGTGAATTGTGTGATTAATACTTTGGTTCTGACGGGGGTTATGTAATGAGTGGCATCTGTGACAGGAGCAGCGTGAGATGATGATGATGGAGGTTACATAAGCCAGCTGTGCCTCCAGAGACACACACACACACACACAAATACTGTACATGCACACGCACCTTCTGTACACAGGCATAATTACACACACTCACCAGCGAGTCATCTCGGTGAATGTGTTTGAAAATGTTTGAGAACGTAGTGTGACTGCTCAGTCGGCGTCTCCAGAGTCCCTCGCTGACATGGGAATTCCTCTGTGAATAAGACTAATCACCGTCATGGCACCATGTTGATTAAAACAATGGCCCACTCAGTCGCAGATGGCACAAGCCATCAGATTGTGTTCACTCACTTCCACAAAGCTACTATAATTCCTCCCATCAGCGGTGATTGATGGCTATAATCGCCAAGACGCCGTTATCTCCTCTCTTCCCATCTCCCCTCCGTTGTAAAGTGTCTGTGGAAATTTGTTCTCTTCACTCGTCGACCATGTCCAATTAAAGTTTGAGAGGAACACAGACGAGCGGGGTGATGAGAGATGGGCTTTATTTGTCCTTGAGGAAGTCATTTCCTGTGTGCTCGTCTCGTCTCAGACCCCTCTGCAGCACTGTAAATTGGCCTGCCAACTGAACCCTGCCTCAGCTTAGCCTGGCCAGGAAGGTGCACGTGCAAATGTGTGTTGTTCCACGAATTCACAGGTAAAGAGAGGGACCACCTAGTTAGCACGAGCAGACACACAGCAGATGGAGGGCTATTTTCTATGGGAAGAGAGCCTTCGTGGAGTGGGCAGCTGCCTCTCTTGCCTCATCTGTTTGAGAGCCTTTTGGCTCTTTCTGGCTCATCCTGCAAACACACACTCACACACTTTACACACTCATGCATACAGGTTGCTTCAGATTTCGCTACCTACTTTTGTTGTTAGGCACCTTTCATGGCTTAGAGAGGGGCCACCTCCAGAGAGAGTACGCCTGTTTGTTGTCTAATCTGGTCCTCTGTAGTCTGACTGTAGCCGGTACCAGCAGTCTGTCAAGTGACCACAATCTGCCCTCTGATTGGTCATTCTGGTGTGAGAGAGGAGGTGAGAAATCTCACTTTCTCGAGCAGAATTTTTTTGTACTAATTTTCTTTTTCCATTTTGTGAAGTTTCTATTTTTGTGATGGAACTGGCCTCGTTATACTGCTGGGTTTTCATCATATGAAATAACACCTGGCTTCCAAATATTAACCTTGCTACACCTTAGTCTTGTTGCTAGGCAACCTTCAGCTCTTACCTCATCATCACAGCCTTATTATAGACCGGTATGGTAGGTGGTCGTGGGGTTTTGCCTCTCGATGTGTGTGTCTGTGTTGAAGAGTGTGAGATTTAAAAATTTGACTGTGAGATGAATGTTTGCGTGAGTGAAAATGTTGGACAGAAAGAGTCGGTTTGACTAAACGGAGACATCCCATAAGGTCCGGGGAACGATACCTGCTCTGTTGCACATAGTAAAGCCCAGAGCTGTGCTTCTGTTTATCTTTCTGGGACACTGATTTTAACTCTATTGAGACTCATTATAAAGTAAAAGGCAGACGCTTTCACTGTTCCATTAAGCGCTTTAAATCTGAACAAAAAACACTTTCCAAAAGCCGTCTTTTCCTGTGTCTTTGCGAATGTCCTCTCCTCCACTGTGAAAGTGATGTTGGCAGATTCGCATCACGTACCCAAGTGCTGTTTGGCTTGGATAGAGAGTGGCACGGGGTGGCATTTCCAACACAAACACACGATCATGTGTTCGGCCTGCCAGTTCGTTCCCTGTTAGCACAGCCTGTTAGTCAGGGCACAGGAACAGAGCTCTGGTGCCAGTCTGGCTTCAGCTGTGCTTCTCTACAGGGACATGACCCCCACAGCCAGATGGAGCCAGCTTTACACTCACACACACACACACACATACACACATAAATCACATAATGTGCCTTTCCACTAAGCATACAAACAAGGATCGTTCATTTGTTCACTTTCTAATTTGTCGGCCTAATATTGATTTTTGTGCCGCTTTGCCAACTCTCTTTGTCTGTCTCTCTCTCTCTTTTCTGTCAGATGTAAGGGCCCAGCGAGGAGGGAGACTGACACCATGGACACATTTGTGGACTCGGCCTGGTATTACTTTAGATACACAGACCCTCATAACCCAGACAGGTATGAACAGCCTCCTCCTGAGACTTCACTTAACAACCATTTTTGACTCAGTGCAGCCTCAAATGCGAGCTCTATTACTTATTTTCCCTCTTGCATCTTGTTTTCTCACACTGTGACAGACTTTAGCACAAATCGCGCGGGTTTTATTTACACTCTGTTCGTTCCAATGAAAAAGAAATGAAAAGAAGAAAAAGTGTCTCCAGCAGTGGGCGGATAAGCATATCTGTCTGTTTTTAGATATTTAAATAAATTTTTCTCATGCAATCTCTGCTATGTAAATAGAAACTTGATTTTTCTCTCTTGCCTCACACACACGCTTCCACAAATACACTTTGTTCTGTACGCACTGTTGGAAACTTATACTCAAACACATAATTATGCTCACTGTAAGATCACCCACTCTCTCCCACTTACCCGTTTCAAACATGCATATACTGCCTGTGTACACACACACACACACACACTTGCCTGGAAGTTGCATTGCCTGCCAATAGAGATTATGAAGCCATGGCTGTCACCTGCTGGGATGGTGGCGATACCCTGAGCTTAACAAAAGAGATTAATTTCCCAGTGCCCTGACCTAGCTGTAAAGCTGCTTTAAAAGAGGAGGGGAAGGGGGGGGACTGCTCTCCCCATCACTTTTCTTAGCGGGACAGATTATGGCACAACAGAAAAAGCAATTACACTATTTGTGCATTTCAGTTAGCCTGCTGAGCCTCATGTGCACAAGGGGAAACGATGAAAATAGGAAGCAGAAGATGTTGAAAGTAGCAAGTAAGAGGAAGGAAATAGGAAGACGGTGTTATATGGAAGTGTGTGTGTGTGTGTGTATGTGTGTATTATGCATTAGAGTTACCTGGACAGATGCCAACACACTGGCTAAATTATTTTCAGCCTTGTGAGTTCACAACTTTTTTTCCCTGGTTCAATTATCCGGAGACACCATCAGCCAGAGAGGCAGAGAGGTGTGCAGGAGAGTAATGACTGGTGTGAAAGGTGACACGCAGAGATAGCAGACTGCCCTGAAAAGCATCATTAGGTGGAATCCCTGCCTCTGCTGACCATCATGCCAGTCAGGCTAACCACATGCAGCTCTCCTGTTGAAATCTGAAAGAAACAGCCCAGTGTTAGTTTATCTCAGATAGATTTTTCTCCACAAATACTTTTTACATGAGAAGCTGAGTTTAGAGGAAGCCTTCAGAGCCGAATTTGAAACACATACTACTTCAGTATGTTTTGGGGTTTTTTTTTGTGAGAGTGAAGCCAGTGAGATAGAGGAGGCTTCGGGATGCTTCTGTTCGCTTCATCCCTGGATCTTTGTGTATCAGATTCAGCCTGCCCCCTAGAGGAAGTGTGTGTGCATATTTATCAAGCACATAACAACCAGTGCTATGTGGCAAAATGTTTTCTCAGAATATATTGTGAAATTTTATACAGGCGAAAGTCTGCTTTGCTGCTGTACTCTAATAATAATAATGATCCAACAATGGACTTTATGTGTACAGCGCCCTTCAAAACAAAGTTACAGAGAGCTTTACACAATTTTAAACATTTCAGCACCATAATTAGATAAAGTCAGGCAAACAAAAGTCCAGATAATGAAAAATGCATCACAATTAAATAAGATAAAAAGACTAGGAAAAATACATTAATAGAAGTCTTAAAATCTAACACCATATTGTCTAAATCTAGGTCACCAAAGCTCTTACATTTGCTGCTCTAAACATGTAGTGTTTGTGTTTCCTGGAAAGAAGAAAATTCTCTGTGGAACAAGAAGTCAGATAGTTAGCTGGAGTAGCATGAGCAGTGAAAGCGTCCATGGATAAATTAAAAAAGAGAAAACAACATCTACAACAGCATTTGACACAGTTTGACATTTGATCTCTTGGAAGTGCAGTGCAAAAACAATAAGACTACAGAAATTACTACTTAAACTAAGCATTAAAGATCTTCAAATGTTGTGTAGCCTCCCACTTTTTTCACGTTTATATTGTTAACATATCCCTTAATACCACTTTAGACTCATAAATTCCGAGGCAGCTTCACAATTCACAGAACTCACTCCTCCTCTCCAGGCCGTTTGAGCGCCACCTAGCGGATCACTGGCTGCCTGTGGACGTGTACATCGGAGGGAAGGAGCACGCTGTCATGCACTTGTACTACGCTCGCTTCCTCTCTCACTTCTGCAAGGATCAGGGTCTCGTCGCTCACAGGTACAGCACACAGTGCTTTATCTGCTTTTGCTGTGCATGTACGTACAGGTGCGTACGTGAACTTAACCCTCTTTCTGTCTTTCAGGGAGCCTTTTCGGAAGCTGCTGGTCCAGGGTCTGATCAAGGGCCAGACTTTCAAGCTGGCAGACAGCGGCCAGTACCTAAAAAGAGAAGAAATAGACTTCACAGGTACACGGGTGTTTGTCAGTGTGACACATCTGAAACAGATGGGAGAGGAGGGCTTCCCACCATGTGACTCTGCCTGATAAAACCACTAATGATAAAACAAATCAGGAATCATGACAACATTTTTTTTTGTTGTTGTTGTATGTAGTGACATCAGTATCCCACCTCATCCCTTCTGTGCTGTTAATAGCAACCTCTCTCCGTTTTGTGCTTTATAGTTTTTCCCAATTGAATGACAAGTTAACCAGCTACTCTTGACAAAATTCAAATCACAAGACATCTTTTGAAGAGACCTAAGAGGTCTCTTGCAATTGGCTTCACGCCCAAGGATTTCAGCTTCTCTCTATTGCTTAGTAATGGGATAAATAAGAGATACTGGTGGCTTACAGAGAAAGGGAAGCCTGTTGATCCTGGTGTTATACTCAGCTTGACTAGGCCTTACATGTTTTTCTTTCATCTGTTTTTTTTCTAATTGTGATTGAACAGGAGCCAATAGGAAATAATAAAGATACAGAATAAAAAACACAATGAGATTAAAATGAGATTTGTAAGTTATTACCATTTTTAAAAAATGACGCAACTATCTCTGACTCCTAACCTGCCTCTTCTAGATAAGGAGCCGGTGGCGTGTGGCGGCAGCGGCGGCCGTATTGAGGTGACGTGGGAGAAGATGAGCAAGTCTAAACACAACGGTCTGGACCCCCAAGAGGTGGTGCAGCAGTACGGCGTGGACACAGTTCGACTCTACATCCTTTATGCCGCACCACCTGAACAGGACATCCTCTGGAATGTGAAGAGTGAGCCAAGACTCAAAATTACACTTCAGTTATTATTTAGCATAATGAATTCAGAATGATGCCAGAGAAAAGGTGTTTCTCCCACAGTATGTCAAGATATCCCTTTCTTCTGTGTGTGTGTGTTCATCACCTCAGCGGACGCCCTCCCTGGGGTTCTGCGATGGCAGTCTCGGCTCTGGCAGCTGGTGACCAAGCTGAGGGGGGCTCGGCAACTCGGAGACGTCCCCAACCCCTCCCTGCTGAAAAAGAAAGAGCTGGCAGAGACCAAGAAGATCTGGGAGAACAAGAACTACGCTATTCAAGAGGTAGCAACTCCACAGTGGCTGCGAATAAATGGCTGAAAATGTCTCATGGTGACATTATCTAACAGATATTCCAACAGTCTTTACCAATAGGGGTCAGTAATGGGCCCATATTAAAAATCCCAACTTTTCACAGCAAGTTAGTGATCATCCTCCTTCAGTAAGATAGGTGAATCACCCCATTTTATCTGTCACCTTGGTCTATTTTGAATCTACTAGTGCCAGTTATCTGCAGTTGTTGCTTTTAATGTGCAGTATTAAATATTTCATTTCCTTTAGCCTTTTTTGCAATAGATTGTGCTGTTGGAAGGAATGGTAAGAAGTCTTTTATCAGCTACAAGATACTGTATGATAGCATGGTCCGAGGTAACATAGTACATAGTCCTGAGATCCAGACTTTCCATCCCATGCTGAACATCCACCGTAACCTGAAACCCCCAGAGTAGAGAGTACAAGAAGGAGGGGATGGAAATTGATTTTAAATCCACTCCATCTCCTTTCACACTTTATAAATAGCCTCCTTTGGCTGCCAGGTTGGTTCTCTCTCTCCACCCCTCAGGGCTGGTGCTTTTAAAGGACCTCAGGCTGTTTGCCATAAGCCCCCAAAGCCGAGGCTGTCCTTTGATCCGTCCCTCAGAAAAGCCTTGGTGATCGACCTCCTTCTCCCCAAGGCCCTTCCCAAATGGGCTCTTCTTCCCAGAAGGCTAAGCAGGAGAATTTTGACACGCTGTGTGCCTTCAGCTGGTACACATGGTGATAACTGGGACGAGGCTCCTCTTTTGAGACTGTCATTGTTTTCTAATAATTCTTCAAAGGCTGGCTCAAAAATATTCCATCTGGAAGCATCCGTATGAACGCAAAGTCTCAGATGTTATCGTTTTTACTAACTGACTGTGTCACCTGCTGTTATTTTATTGGTATTTTCAGGTGACGTCTCACTTCACAGAGGACTTCCTTTTCAACGCAGCCATTTCTCGCCTTATGGGACTTACCAATACACTGAGTGTGAGTGTGCCTTGAAATAAAGGTGTCACATTTATCGTTTATTACTAAACACTTTGGAAATCACATTTTTACCACTCTGTGTGTGTTCAGAGTGCAACAGCCAGGGTGGTGCACCACAGTGTGGAGTTTGAGGAGGCTCTGGCTGCGCTGGTTCTGATGACAGCACCCATGGCCCCTCACCTGGCCTCTGAACTTTGGGCAGGTTGGTGTCATGCAAATCAATCCCAAGTGATAAATAATGCACTCAAACACTCACACACACTGAGAGTAAAATGGTCGGCAGGAAGAAAAGTCAAGTGTTGGTTCATCATGTGACAAACCTGGACCAAATGTACATTGTTAATTTATCATCATTTATCGTATCAATGGGGTCATCTCATAGTGGATGACATTTTTGACTGACACGGTGACAAAAGTATGTGAGGTTTGTGGTAAAATGAGGTTATTCCTAATGTCTGTAAGAGGAAGTTGCCTCAGATAAACGTAATATTTAGACTGCGGCTCATCTAATACCAGTTAACGCCCAGCGGTGATGTAATCAACAGCCATTGAGACTTTTTTTTTCATTTTCATTACTGTTCTTCATCCTAACGAGCCAAAACCTTAGAACAGTTCACCTGAAATATACTCACTGTCCATCAAACGAAACTGAAAGCGGAGCTGAGAGCTCTTGGCCAAGCGTCGAAAACAAACAATACAAGGGATGTTCTAGCGTCACTTTTTGTGCCTCGTGTGAAGGCTTGCCCCCGCGCTGGCCTTGAGGACATCCCCTTATTGTCGACGACACACGTACACAAGCTTTCTGCACACAGCTGAGAGAAAAGAGGTTCCGGAAAAACATACTGTCCAGCTGATAGCCGCAGTCAGGAAAACCTGACAGATGATCACTGGGAGGAAGAGGTGTGTGTGTGTGTGTATGTTTTAATGAGTGACTGTGTGTGTTTTGTTTGTACTCACGTATGTCGTTTTTAGGACATTCAAGTGAGGAACATGTGACCTCTGCTGCACTCAGTCACGTTGTTTGTAATTCACACACACACAGCTCAGGATAGAGGAAGTTCACATCCTTCCCTTGTGCCTCCAGGGGGATGCACACTTGCTGGTTTAAATGAGAGTCAGGACAGGGGGTGGTGGGGTGTTGTTTGACCCTTCATCAAGACACTTTTGCTCTACAAAAAGGAAAACAAGTTTGGTAAAAAGCAACATAAAAGTCATCCCCAGCCATTTCTCTGGCTTGCTTCACTGAAAGACAACCCATTTACTTAATTCTGGCCTATTTTCACTTAATATTTTTCTCCCCACCCCTTGGCTGAGTTGGTATTTTCAGTGTTGTTCTCCTGTGTTTCCTCCCGGGTCTCTCCCAGGTCTTTGCCAGGTGAAAACCCCCCTCAGCCCCCTCTTCAAGCAGGGAGGAGACGTCCTGCAACAGTCCTGGCCAACTGTGGATCCTGAGTACCTGGATGTTCCTGACGTTGTGGAGCTGTCTGTACTGGTAGGATCACACAAAAAAAAACATGGTTGTCAAACAAAAACAAAGCTCTTATTTTACTTAATTTCTGGTTTTGACCTTGAAGGGTTTTCACTCAACGACAGCCCTTTGCTCATTACTTATACATAACTTTATTAATATGCATATGCACATATGTTTGCTCTTGCATCCACCAGCATTTTCCTTCAAACTCTCCACTCTTAAACCCAAAGTCTTAGTCCATGATTACATTCATAGTCTGTCATTTTCAAGAGAGCCTATGATTACCCTGTGTGTGTGCATGTCTGCACGCGTGTGTGTGAGTGTGTGTGTTTATGCGTCTGCATGTCAAGTGGTGTGCTTTAAGCTAAATAGGCAAGTGGGTCAATAATTAAAAGCCAAGAACAGAACACACCGTGTTATTCCTGACTCACTGTTACTCTCTCACTCTCATTTCTTCTGCCTGCATTCTGCCCAAGAGCTCAATCACACAAATAGTGAAAGCCTTCAGCTTGGCAGTGTATGTCATCATCAGGAATGAAAGCGTGTGTGTTTCGTGTGTGTGTATGTGCGTGTGCACTTTCAAAGGCATACAGACAACCAGGGAGAATATCCAGCTGTGATGGGAAGGTTCAGAAAATCAACTTGGATCAGATCCAAGCATCACACATGCGAACGATGTCACACGAATGAACACACATAAACATATGAACACACACACACACACGTGTCACTCTTCACAGTGTCCTGAATATCAACTCAGTTAATAGATAAAAGCTGAAACTGCTTTAATGTGACTGTTTTCTTTCTAGAGGGTTGCATCCCCGGAGAGAGCCCTAATCCTCTCTCTCACACACACACACACACACTCTCACACATGTGATGTGTGATGACAGCAAAGGCAGTCAGCTGACTAACAGCACCTGTCCTTCGCTGGTTGGATTCTCCCTCTGTACTCTGACAAGAAACCGCCAGACAGAAATGAAAGAAACCTGGAGTGTGTGGGGGCTTGTATTGTTGTCCTTGTGAGGACCAATTTTACTTTTAAACCATCGTAGTGAGGACATTTTTGCATTATGAGGCCGGTCCTCACCACTTCAAAGGACTGTTTGAATGTTAAGACTTGGTTTTAAGGTTAAGGTCAGAAATAGGTTTAGGTTAGGCTTTGGTTTAGGGAATGCATTATGCGTTATGAGGGTCCCTGCAAGTATAGAAAGGCAAGCATTTATGTGTGTGTGTGTGTGTGTGTGTGTGTGTGTGTACAACTCTGTTCTCTCCGTACTCATATTTGTTCTGTCTGGGAATAATACTCCTTTACACATTTTCATTTCTGCATTCTTGTTTTCTTCTTGTTCATACACAAAAGTCATAAATCCTATACACCCCTCTCCCCTAGCACACACACACACACACACACACACACACACCACACACAGTACATATATTTGAGCTCCCAGTGCTCGATGATAATGATGATGTTGGTTTTACTTCAGACTGAGCTCTCTGTTGTGGGCTTCCTCAGCCCTCTGGAGGCAATCTCACTCCCTCTGTCCTCTAATCATGCTCTTGGGTTTGTCCCAGAAGGGAGGCCAAGGCTGAGTGGCCTCACACACACACACACACACGCACACACGTACACGATTAATTTTCAACCACTTCCAGAGACATGATCACATTCACCGTGTGCACACATACACTTGCTTCTAAACGTTACAAGACTGAGTGCCCTTCCCATACCTACCACTAACTATGTGTTTTAAGGGTTCAGTATAGATGTGGAAGGAGAGGCGGAGTTTGTTATTTTGGGACTTTTATGCCAAGAAAGAAGAGTTTGGGTACAGCCTGACAGGGCAGAACGTCTGCCAGATGGAGACTTGTTGAAAGAGGAGCATTTGACAGAACAGATTAGCAACTTATCCCATCGATTTATCTCTTAATTCTTACCCTCAGATAAACAACAAGGCCTGCGGGAGGGTGGC
This sequence comes from Oplegnathus fasciatus, assembly GCA_003416845.1. NCBI lineage: Eukaryota > Metazoa > Chordata > Actinopteri > Centrarchiformes > Oplegnathidae > Oplegnathus > Oplegnathus fasciatus. Next base: position 285,627 of record NTHP01000102.1, read on the forward strand.
AGTGCCTCTGCAGGTGTCCAAAGATCCGGAGCGGGTGCAGCAGCTGATCCTGGAGAGCCCGCTCGGACTGAAGCTTCTCGCCAAGCGCAGCATCAAGAGAGCCATCCTCTCCCCCAGGACCGCCCTCATCAACTTCCTCGTTGATGAGTGATGTAAGGGGTGTTCACCACTACTTTTGTGGCTGCTAGGTGGTTGTGAATGCCTGTCACTAAGTGACTCAGCACAGACAAAATTTTTGTATGTCATAAAGTAAGACAAAGCAAAAGGATGAAAGTCTGTTTATATTAACTGTCAGAACTTCAATGTAAATATGTCTAAAATATTTTATTTATCTGTTTTTAATAAAAGATTCAAGAAGCAGTAGGTTTCTAGTCTCTTTAGAAATCGCCATGGGAGACTTGGCGCCAGTCTCTTTCAGATCAACTTCCTGTTTAGTCAGACCCTCTTGACTATCATACATGAGCCCAAACACCACTTTAGATTCCAGCCATCATTCAGATTCCCCCTTTCTCCCGTAACACCACTTTCAGTATCACAGGACCACAACTTCCCACGTCTGCCATGTGCCTGTCTGCTTGGCCTGAGTCACACAGTCATAATCTGCCTTATCAGTGTTTCTCTCAAACTGCTGCTGCTTTTAGCCGCAGATCTCTTCTGAGCACCATACACAGACCTCCATTTGGCTTCTGGACATGCCGCTGTGCTCTGTGAACCCCCGTCGCCACCAGAAGGTCTACTGGAAGTCACTGAAGAGCCCGGTGTGGTCTGGGATTTTTCAGCCACTATATCATGGTTGTCCATTGCTGCACTGTGCCTATTATATATTGGGCCAACATGACTCAACCGTTAGTGCTGTCCTGGCAGAGCACACGTGCCAGCAGCGCTGAAATGTATCCATGTGTACACCCACTGGCCTATCTTTAAAGGCTTGGTGAGTAAGCAGTTATTTGATATGTACAAGCACTGGTAGTGCCCACGTCGCCTGTGAACAAGAGTTTCGGTAGCTGCATTAGAAAAGTCAAACTGTCTGGTATCAGTGTGTGAATGAACAAGAAGGAATGTGTTATTTTTGAAAAGTGATATACACATGTCAGTTTTGCAAGGTCAGCTTCCTTTTGAGGAAGTGCTTTTATTTTTATAGTATAAGATAGTCAGCTTGTGACTGATAAAATCATGCTGTATCTTGAGGGTTTTTTTTTTTTCATTAAAACATGATGCATAAAAAATCTGTGGACAGAAGGCAAAAAATTCTTTACTGATCCCCCTGACCTCTTTTTCCATATTTCAATGCTCTATCTTTGACCATCAGGTGACAGGAAAAGGCTCACAGGAGAGACAGAATAACAGGAAGAGAAACCAGGAATAAGAGGAGGGGAGAGAAAGGGCCAAAACTGTGTTAGTTATTGTGAATTTGATCTCAACCAGATGCTGTCACAGCACAAAACAGAAAGTGAGTACTGGACAAAGATAGAGGGGCATTTTATCTTCTGTCAACTCATCTTTGTGTGCCATGTTTTCTTTCACACTTTCAGACTGGCTGTATGAAATAAGAATTACACTAATGGGAGGTAGTTTTTAACCCCTGATCTCTTCCCTTTTTTTGTGTTATTGCTGTGGTTCTTTTCACGCCTTCCTTTTCACTTTATTTGCAAATAGCACCAGCTAATAATCAGGTCTGAACTTGAGCTGGCCTGAGCAATAAGCTGAAGTTGCTGTGTCATTGAAAAGGGCAATATTGCAGTCATTTCAGATGTATCAGAAATGCCAGGAAGCTCTTCCCACACTGAAGTTACCACGTTTGAATAAATAGATAAGTAGGATATTTCTGACCAGTGTTTTAGGTAAAATGAGGTCTGAGCTGTACTGATGCATTTCCTCTAATAATTAATTTTGTCACTAACAGCCCCTGGAGTCATTTAACACTTTTTCGTCAGCTCTGCAGTTTCCATGACAACTAGGATTATTGAATAGGCAACAGTATTCCTCTGTGACTCACTTTCTCTTCAGACCACAGTCATAGTCTTTCTTACACATGAGATGTGCGGCATGAACTGTCTTTGAGGAGTTAAAGAAAATCACTCCCCTCCCTCTTGAGAAACTCTGCTGGTGGAAAATAAGGGCGGAGTGCACAGCAGTCACAGTCACCCTCCATTGCACCAGTTGAGTCCCTGGACTGGGCTGCGTATTCTCACAGGGGGGAGGTGGGGGGGACGCAGTAATGCCACAGCTCATTATCTTGGAGGCTGGCCTCGAGGCTGCTAATTTGGTCATCCGTGGATATTTTTTGTGTGAGCTCATCGTAGACACAGATTTCCACTGGTGCTTTTTATTGTTCTGAGGATGAAGCTGAACTCTTGGCATGCATTTGAACGCACCACAGTTGCCAAAGTTATTCATCTATTTACAGTACATCTCCATAGCAACGGTCTTTTAGTCATTTTGGCCTTTTGTGAATGTGAAACACGTTATGTCCACAAGAACACTCACACAGGTGTTCAAAGGAGTCTATGAATATGTTTTTAATTGCATACACTGTAGGTAGTCCTCACTGTACATAAAGTTGTGTGAAAGTATCACGTACAGTAGGTGTGGACAGTTATTATTTTCTCATCTGCTCTTCTTATCTGACAGGAGCTTTATTGCAATTGTTCAAATAAATCTGTTAAATCCATCCAGAACAAGAGTTGTCAATCACTTCACACACTGTATCTTACTCACCACAGCAGCTGCTTCAAAGTAAAAGCCTTACTGTGTAAAATGAAAGCCAACGATTGCTGCTGTATTTGAATTTGACTCAATTTTGCAATACCATATGCTTTATGCAAATGTAATTGCCTTCTAACAAACTAGCTCCTACTCAACAGTCTAAGGATGGAGGGTGTTAAAGCCCACTGGATAAAATAATTTAATAAATGCAACTTTGACTTGACTGCTTGTTCCCTACATGACAGCAGCAGATATGAAACAGTGAGAATAGAAAATATTGTGAATGTTTTGCCTCCCCCCTAAGATCTATTAGTAAAAATAAATGTGTTTGAATACTGGGAAATAAAGTTCTGATAAGTATCATTCTATTTTTTTCTCCTTTAATGAGGCGCTAATGACACAAATGGGCCAATTAACATAATTGGTGAAACCAAATGATCTCAGCTTTTCCAAACCCCCTGTTGGTGTTACCACATGTTTGAATTAAACTCACTAGAAGTTATTACAGGATGTCATTGCAAAAAAATCGTTTTCATAGTTTTAAATTAGAAATCCCTGAATATAATAGAGACTGCTTTATGATACTTGCTGTAATGTGTCTCAAATAGCAGGTATACCCCATCTTTGCTGCAACAACAGCTTTCTGTTAGATGTGTGTTAGTTTTATAAATAGATGCCAATATATCACAACTTTGTAGCTCCTGCTCCATTCATTCAAATACTGACTTACACATTTGATAACCGTCTCTGTGACTAACAGTTTGCATGTGGACTCTCTGGGGGTTTTACTGCAATAATACCCTCATCTGTTTTTAGTGAATATGTGAGAAAGAAGTAAAGTAACGCCTGTTGCTTGCTGTATTATGGTTTCCCAAACATACAGATGGTGGTGCCTTATAAACCTTCTGTTTTAATTACACCACCAGCAGCAGCCTAGAGGCCCCCTCAAAATACTGGCTCCATATTTTTTCTCATCAGCTGGGGCTGTGAGACAATATATGCACACTCAGGCTCCGTCCAGGACACAAATAAAATGACTTCCTATGTTGTTTGCTGGAACATTGAGCCTTTCCCCCCCCCACACACACATTATGAGTTCATCCTGTTGTACTCCAGCTCTGTCTCAAATATTCCATCAAGGGTCAGGACACAATATGGAGGGGTCACAGTGTTTGTGTGCGTGTGTGTTTCATGAGCAGGAATGTGTGACGTCATTCTGCCAAAACAGGCACTGTAAATAGCCCCCCTCAACCACAAGAAAAACACACCCATATAGTAGTTATATAGTAATATGGGTTTACTGCACAACATAGATTGTTTATGAGATGCAGGAAACTTTAAAAAGTTGTGTCAGAGTGCCACAGGCTATATTTATCTACCCATGCTGGTTAATCAGAATCAAACAAGTATGTATCTATGTATCTTGCGTCAAAGTACGTTTGCAAATCAAGATATTACTGTTATGTGAACATTTCAGGTACCAGCTTAAACCCTTTTTTTGCCTTCCTAAATGTATCCCGAAATAACTACAGTACACATCCCCCATTTGCTTTTTTTTTTCTTCCTCTTTTGCCATAACTGAACCCATGATCAGTGGTAGAAGAAGTATTCAGATCATTTACTTGAGTAAAAATAGCAATATTACACTGTAAAAACACTCTTTTACGTTTAAAAGTTCTGCATCAAAAGTGTTACTTAAAAAAAGTATATTATGTAAGTCTGTCTGTTATTAGCTGAATGTATTTAAACTATGAAAAGTGAAAGTTCTCAATGCAGAAAAATGGCCCCTGTAAGTGTTGCACTATTAACATTGTGAGGCATAAGAGTTGGTGGAGGTGAAGCCAATTAAGTACTGTATATGTTTGGCAATTTTATAAACACATTAAACGTTTTGTAGGCTATGTACAATCTTAATAAGGTAGCTAACTAGTTCTGTCAAATACATGAAGTGGAGTTAAAAGCAGTGTTGGGGAGTAGTGAACTACATGTAATTAAACTAGTAGTTTAACTACATTTTGCAGTAGCTTGCTGGTAGTTCAACTACATTCATATCTGCATAGTGATTCAAGTAGTTAAATTACTTTTTTGCCATTTTTTGTGTAGTTAACTACTGAAACGGCAAACTATTTTGGGCCATAAAGGGAAAGGAATTATTATTTTTTTTTATTTCACCATTGCTTCTCTACTGTAATACAAAATCCAGATTTGTTTACAAAAAACATTCCTTGCAATGTTGTCCTTGTGAAAAGCCCAGATGGGATTGTTTCGTTTAGGACAGGTTCAGGTCTCAGGTATGTTCCAGGAAGCTGGATTTTCAGCTCACCTGAGAAAAATATTTTGAATCTGAATTTGTAAAACTAAACCTTAATATATTACTTATTAGTCATAAGTATTGATTGTTGCTATTCATTAACAAATATTCAGAGAAGTTGTTGCATGCTATTTTAGAAGTTACCTGGCTAACTGAGTAATCCTGCTTGGTGCAATACCCCCACCTGGACTCTAGTTTCTGGAAGGCAGGTGTCTGACTGATGGACATACAGAACCAAAGCTGACATTCCTGCACTTTCCCATGAATAGTGAGGTATTTGATTTTTTTGGTTAATAGTTTTTGTATTATATTTTCTTATAATCGGGTATCACATGTACATTGTCAATTTGATCTCTTTTTTTTTTTTACAAAGCAGTTTGAACTACTTTTTTAAAGTAGCTTTATTTAACCAAACTAGTGTAGCTTTGCTGTAGGTCAACTTCTTCCAGTGTGAAGTAATTAGTAGCTATGCTGGTTAAAAGTACAAAAAGACCTTCTGAACTGTAGCAGCATGGCATGGGGGCACTCAAGTAAAGTACCTCAAATTTGTACTTATGTTAAGTAGGTTATTTAATAAATGTAGTTATATTCCACCACTGCCTACAGCAAAAACTCCGCATACTCCCACTTCAGCCCTTTAATTTTATGGAGCTAAAGGGAAATGCTGAAGTGTTTTGTTGAGTCAAACAGCTCTCGATATTTTTAAAAGTGACACAGGATGTGAGGGCGAATATCTGCCCCCAGGTTCCGCTATTTTAAGACACAGCTCGTTCTGTGAAAGCTAACGTTACTGTATGATTAATGGTACCGCGGTGCTGATCTTAACTTTTACTTGTGTGTTCATGTGAACGCTGCACCTTTAAAAAACAAACTGTTCCCTGTTTTTAGTCCCAACGGTCGACCGGTGGCCACGTACGGCTGCGTGCTCCGACGGTTATCCCACGGTCTGCCCGTTAACGTTTAGACGACTTTTATCAGTTAACCGTTGCGACACTAACGACATATCAGCTATTTTAACTACTTTTAAGTGTTTATTTTTGTCTTGACAGCGGTGCGGGGGGATAAAGTTTTGAATGAAGGTCCCCCGCTGGGACTGTAAAGCGGGAGGAGGGGGCAGTTTGTGGGGTCGTCCAGGCTATCGGATCTGGGATCTGCTCACGTTTATAACCAGACAGACGGCGGCTTGTTTCGGGGCAGAGCTGAGCTGAGCGGGCGGGCAGTTTCACCGAGGAGGACGCGGAGTTTCAAACTTTTAATTCTTTACCTTGGAAGATAAAAACAACGGGGAAAGTTTGGAATAACAGAAAAGTTTCATCCTGGGTCTGGACCCCCGTCTCCTGCCAAGACTACGAGCTGCTGGACTGTAAGCTAATAACTCACTCTGAAAATATCACTCTTTTACAGACTTTAGCTTTTAAATATAACCACTTTTAACTTGACTTTATTGAAGCAGACACACGAAGTATCTTCATAATGGATAAATACGAGGATTTAGGACTCGAGGCGAGTAAGTTTATCGAGGACTTAAACATGTATGAAGCATCCAGAGATGGTTTATTTCGAACAAGGAGGGATGCAGGAAATAACCCCGACTTTGAGGAGACAAGAAGAGTTTTTGCTTCTAAAATGACTAAAATACACATGCAGAAACACCAAGAGGAGATGGCAAAAAACAACCAGGCCATTAAAATGAATGGGGGCCACAACAGCACATTTTACACCAAAGACAGACCGCCCATCAATAGTTACAGACAGCCGGGTGAAGCGGCAGCGAAGCCCCCGATACTCTCTGGCCCTGTGCCGGGCACCACGGCTGGGAATCAGTACGCACAGTTTGACGGCCAGAAACACCACACAGGCATTCAGTCTGAACTTCCAGCCGGCAGGGCATATGGCTGCGGAAACAATTACGATAATAAGGAGCGCTTAGAGCCACATTCATACCAGCACAACACCCCTGCTCCCCCCAGTCCAGGAAACGCGTCTCATAGCGCGCCCACACATGCTCGTCACCCTGTCAGCCAGCCGGCTGCTTGGGCCCCATCCAGTGAGAGCCAGCTTTCCCCATCTCTGTCTGGGTCTGGGAGCAGCAGTGCATCTCAGCAGCAGCCCCAGCGCCAGTCTGCACCTCCCACTGCCAACAGTCTTCCATCCCAGCAGAATCAGTCTATAAACCGGAGTCCACCCTCCTCTGCTGGGCCAGCCAGGGGATGGGCTGGAGAGCCCTCTGGCTCAGCAAAACCAGACCTCATCCCTGCCCTGCCTCTGAGTGCCTTCACAGGAGGAGCTGACTTCCACATGCAGCAGCCCTCCACACAGTCCCATTACGCACCACCTTCTCTAACTTTGAGACCCTCTACCAGCCACAATGGCCCTGTGGCAGCTTCCTCGCTGCTACCTGCACATTCTGAAACACCTCAACCCAAAGCCCAGGTGACATCTGCTGCCTTGATCCCTGGCAATGTTTCCAAAAGCAGCAGCCAGGTTCAAGGTCAGAGCCAAATGCTCGGCTGTGGATCGACCACCAGTGCTGAAGCTGAAGTCCCGTGCTCACCCAAGCCTGTCCAACTACTCTGCCAGCCTCTCCTCACGCAGCCCCCTGAACAGGGGCCTTCAGCAGCTGAAATAAAATTAGAAGCTCTCACAAAGCGGCTGGAAAAAGAGATGGATGCCCAACCTAAGGCAGACTACTTTGGTAAGACAGTTCAGACTACCCAGCATCAACAAGGGGCTTCTGTTAGTTAGGCCACTGCTATAAAACCCATAGAACAACAGCACCACCCACCCACAGTTCAGAACATAAATCCACTTGATTTCATATTTACGCATGCACGCACTGTTATCCTTTGTCACCCTTCATCTGTGTTTCCCTTGTGTGTCTGTTTCTGTGGCCTAATCAGGAGTGCAACCCAGTTGTCTTCTGTCTTTGTTTGGTGGCATTCTTGATGGTCTTTGCTGATGAAATAGCTGAACTTATTAGGCAGACGCCGTGGGAGGCCTCTCCTTTTCTTCTGTGGAATGCAGACAGAATAATTTCCTAATTTGTTTCTTGTTGTTTTGTTAAAAGATTCTTTGTCTGCCCTCTTGGCAGCTGAAACAAACCCTGTTAACAGTAAAAGGTGGGACAAAGGCCTTTCATCTCCTTCCAGACATTGAATGGATTACTATTGAGCCAACATCATTAGTTAGAGCTCGATCACTTCCGTCAGACTTGTGCTCCTTTAAGTCTGTGATTGTTTTAATGCTCCATCCCGTGTTGAGTTTGGTTCACTGATAGTGGCATTCACTGTCATTACTACAGACCTGTGCTTGCACATTTTCCATGACTCTTTTTGTGAGCATGTAATGCATGCTTGTGCACATGGTGAGCACAGAGAAAATGATAATTAAAAACAACACCTGTGACTGTTTAGCTCTGGCATTTGGGGGCACATTTTTAATTAAAACATCACATGTAGAGTTGTCCAATCTATCCTACCATTTGTTGGAATGAGATATACTTTAAATGTATAATATTATTACCAATACATGAAAAAGAGGAGCAAAGATTATAATCAATATATAAGATCACTGGCTGGGAAACAGAGGTTTGAAGAAAGTCCATCATACTCTGGTTTGAATGACTCAGGAGCATTATCAGGTAATTAAAGCAACACATGCTTTGCTGTGAGGTCAGTAAAATAGGTGAGATATACTGCATGTTGCTGGGAGTGTGTTTGCTGCAGAGCTGCAGAGGTGGCAATCACGTGATGGCCAGGTGTTTGGAGCCAAGGCCATTCATGAAAACGAGATTTCCCGCTACACATTGAGAGAAAGGGAGCGTGAGATGGGTGATATCGTGTTCAAACCCACTGAGCACCCCCATTACACACACACATAGCCCACCCTTGCCTCCTTGCTGAAGGAATTTCCCGCTGGTATGTCACGATTGTAATTCACAGCCTTCCTCAGCCCCCCCGCTGCGCTTATATTGGTGTGTAAGGGAAGATGTTCTGGCGTACGTCACTGTCACGACCAGGCTCATAAATAGCACAGAGACGTGAATATTACGGATGTGTGGGAGAGCGCTTGTGTGCAATCAGGAGAGGTGTAGGTTTTAAAGTTAAGACAGTATATGTCTTTTTTCACACACACACATACACATTCCCACATAGCCCACACACGGTTCCTGTATGGAGTTTCCCTCTAGACCATGGCTCATCCTCTGAGTCATGCTTTCATGCCAGAAAAGAACTTGTGTAGGCTAGTTTTCCTCACAAAAGTTAAGTTTTTTCACTTTCATTGTTCCGAAAAATATACATATGCAGATTTTTTAAGTAGCTTTAGTATACTGAATATTATGTGCTTTAAAAAGTCTCTGCCAGTGCCATGGTGGTGTTTAACCGATCCAGTAAGCTGTGTCCATACACAGGGCTAGGATCCATCAGTTCCCAACCATATACCGAGTGCTGATTGGCATAACTGCAGCTGGAGGTTCTGGGAAAATGAGTCCCGTGCCAAGCGGCTGCACCAGGGGAACACTGAGGAATGTCTGAAGGAAGAGAGCAAGGAATTTTAGAAATGGGGTCTTAAGATACAAAAGGGAGGGGAGTCCCAGACGAGTTTAGAGGTGCCTGCGGTGCGTTTGAATGCACGAGTAGACAAACGGAGAGATTTAGGTGACAAGTTCGTGGATGCTTCTTTGTCCTTGACCACAAGAGCCTGAGAGGATGTGAGATTTATAGACAAGTTCATCCAAGAGGGGAGAAGTGGTGGGACATCCCAGTCTCCTGCCCCCCCTCTTCCTCTGACTTTCACACACACACACACACACACACACACACACACACACACATTCAGTTTAGTGTTGTGTTAAGATGGAGGATTAATTTATCCCATCTGGCTGTTGAGTGGAAAGCTTCGTCTTAACTCTTCCCAGGGATTCTTGGCTTCTGCTCTGGCTAGCTTTTGGAGGCTGACTTTTATGTGTGTGTGTGAATGTGATATCCTCTCATGCACGTCGATGTGGCTGTTTGTCTGTGGAATTTATGGCCTGCGGTATTTGATTGATTTTAAGATTTTAAGTCACTTCTGGGTGTGGTGTCTGTCTGTGTTGTGGTAAAAGTTAGAAAATGATGCCATAGGTGACACAGCATTCAGTACATTTCAGTGAATGAGAGTGCAATGTGCATACTTTTAAAGTGAAATCATATGGTGGATGTGTTATTGATGGAATTTAGTGAGACAACTTATCTTTAATTGCTCAGTCCAATCTGAATACTTGGGGCTTATTGGAGAAGTGATAACACTACTAGCACTACTACATTAAGTTGCCAGGTACAATAGGCAGACTGCATGGTACACACCTTCCAGTTGTAACACCTTAAAGCCAAGTTTTGCAATAGAGATTGCATGAAAGCTAGTTAGCAAGTGAGCAGAAGTCAAAATAGCCCAAATTAATGGATAAATGGTTTAAATAGTTGGCTAAAAGTAGTGGATAAACATTTGAAATAACTAACCAGAAGCAGTGGTGAAAAGTAACTCAGTACATTTACTCAAGTACTGTACTTAAGTACAGTTTTGAGGTACTTGTACTTTCCATTTTCTGCAACTTTATACTTTTTCTTCACTTACGATTCAGAGGCAAATATTGTACTTTTTACTCCTTGATACTACTTGATAGCTGAAGTTACTAGCTACTTTCCAGATTAAGATTTTACACACAAAACATATATTAACTAATTCATACATTAATTATGTATTAATACATAAATTATGATGTATTATCGTAGGTTAAGATAAGAAAAGACTTTATTGATCCCTGGCGGGAAATTACCAAGCTCCAAGCTACCCCGCTGTATATAAAGTAATTACAATTAGCCCTACCTAGTTGCAACATTAAAATGATGCTTACACATTAATGCATTAATAATTATAACATGGGCCGTTCTGCATGATGAGTACTTTCACTTTTTGTACTTGAAGTATATCTTGATGCTGATACTTTTGTACTTTCACTTACAGTAAGTAAAAGTATTTCTTCCACCACTGGCCAGAAGTGGAATGGAAACAATGGAAATAGTTGGCTAAAAACATTTTGACAAACATTTGAGCTTATCTGATGGGAAGGAGTGGGTACATCTAACAAAAAAGTTTAGGAAGCACTGCTGTGAGAGACACAACTCCGTCTATTAAATGTTTCAGATGCTTTTCATTGAATGAGATGTTGGTGTACATACATTTGCTTCTTGTTGTGGATGTGTTGTAGATGAATCCGAAACCTCGGGGCTAACTGTTGAAGTGATAACACTCAATAGCTGCTACAATGTGCAGCAAGGCTCGTGTCTTCAGTCGGTGGCATATTGGCCCGCAAGCAACCATCCACTGGGAGTTTTGACAGCTGGGAAAGGTGAGGGGGGATAGGAGGGGTGAGGTTTGGGCTGCATGTTTTGCTTCCCCTCCCCCCACTTGAAGTAAGCAGTGAGTCCCCCTGAATAATCGCACTGTTTTGGAACATGGGACTCTGGCCAAAAGCAGATTCGTAGTGGCCCAACCGGCGAGGAGGTTACTACAAGAATCAGGAATTTTTGGTCCCGTAAAGGAAAAGAAAAGAGAAACTTTTACTGCATTTTTGTTCTCATAGGGCATACAAATCGGAGCAGTAAAAGATTTAAAGGAGAAATGTCCTTGGCCCAGTGTCAGATCTTGAAAAGGTCTTTTGAAAAGGCACTGTATCCTGTACTGTATGTGTACTGTTTCCCTGAGAATCTTATTCCTGCTGTGTTGTTTGTTCTGTGACACCAATTGTTTGTAGTCAACATTTACAGAAGAAAAGCAGAGAATGTGATTTAAACAGCCTTCACTCATTCATGTCAGTAGCTTGAGGGCATGACTACTTTATTGTGTTTTCATGTAAACAGAAAAGCTTACATAAGAGCAACATTATTCTGCTTTCTAATAATATCCCTCTATTATCTCTAAATCTTCTTTCCAGCCATCGGGGCCCCTGATGATGTGTCCTCAGTTGTGGCATTCGGAGAGGCTTTAGTTGAATTATATATAGCCCACTTGTATATTGTATTACTGAGAGTCCATGAGGAGAAACATTTGAAGAAGGTTATTAAATGTAACAGTGTGTTTTTGGAGGAGGCAGCCGCGTGATGTGTGTTGGATACAGTGGAAACAGAAGTTTCTTTGTCAGTGTTCGAGGAGGACCAGGGTTGGGCTGGGCTGGGCTGGGCTGGGCTGGGCTGGGCTGGGCTGGGCTGGGCCATGCTCCTCTGCTGAGCTCTGTTTCTCTGTCTCCAGGGAGTTTTTCTATAAAAACACACACACAAATAACCTCATGCACACACATCCTCACACTAGCTCGAGATCTTGCTTTCACCTTCCATCAATGCCATTACCCCTTCTGTTAGTGTTACTTTAACTTAATACTTCATGATTGGATGGTGGTATCACACCGTATCCGATTGATTTAGCAGCTTGCTGGCTACCCATTAGGGTCAGCAGTGATGGGGGTTGTCACTTGTCATAGTCCATGTGTCAGTTGTCATATCGCACCGTGTCATACAGTGCATGCTCAGAGGGAGAGATGGAGATTGGCAGGAAGGTGGAGCGATGAAAGATAATATTTTCATGCCAGGTCTCAGGAAATCAGTGTTGCATCCTAAGCAGCTCCAGATAGAGAATTGTTATATATTGACACAGAAACCCCGTGTTGTTCATGTGCTGTCCAAAGTCAAAGGAGAGATTATGTAATATTGCCTGGCATGCTCTCATGTGATTTGCTTTTTTAAAGGCCTGAACTGGTATTCTTCACCCAACGCACAGGAGAGAAAACATTTGCTTTCATGTGTTTATGGCTTTTATCTTTATTTCCTCTGCACACACTTTGGAAATCTTGTTGGCTTGGACGAGTGGATGGTTTAATATTAAGTAGACTCTAGTGTCTTGACATCGAGCCACATCGAGTGTGTGTTGTTAGAGTAGGAACATTTTGATTTTTATCAAAGACTTCATTAACAGACTTCTCAATCTCTGAGCCAAGTCAAATAAGCAAATGAGGATATATTTCCCCTTTCAATGATACAGCCAGCTAACCAGCTTCCTGACTTTTGTGAAGTGATTTTTTTTCATCTCTCTCCATTGTTTTTGTCTTGTTTAATCTGGATCATAGCCTCCACAAGTTCTTACTCCCCTTTGTCTTGATACAATAAGCTAACAGTCTTAATTTGTATCTCAGATTTAGTATTTGATCCAGTGTGGATTGATGTAGATATATTGTACTGATTAGAGCAAGATAATGAGCAAAAAACTATACAATACTTATCAACAGTAACGTAAAATAAGTGGGAGAATTTCAACTTTATATACGTATATACATGTGTAATGCTGTGCAGGGGTAGCCAAGTAAAACCCAGTGAGGTGGACATGCAGAATTATCTTCAGTGATAAAGTTAACAAAATGAGATAAAAATAAAGTAAAATCAAGGCGATTAGTTGCCGCAAAAAACACAAAATATACAGAAAGTTAGGTGAGCTGCTGCAACAGGCTGCCACTCAAGCGGCGCCATCTTGAAGATCTTGTGGTAGTGTGTGACTACATCAGTATGTGTGTTGTATTGATCTACCTTTATCACTGATTTAATTGTGTGTCTTCCTGTGACTTTTCTGACCAGCTCACATCCTGTGTTGTGTTCCAGGAGTCTGCATTAAGTGCAACAAGGCGGTGTACGGAGCCAACCAGGCCTGCCAAGCTATGGGAAGCCTCTACCACGACAGCTGCTTCACCTGCAGCGCCTGTAGTAAGTGCACACATGTACACAGCATACCTTCACAAAGTCTTTTGCTCCGATTCGCACACTCTCCTCGGTCGATTCACATGTAAAGCTCATGTCACCTCCTGACTAATAGGCTGCCAAAGACCCTGTTCTCTTGAATTTAAAAGTGGTGCCTTCCTCTTCAGTCATTCACTGGCCTGAGCAAAAACACACAATTATTTGAGGATTACTGTCCTGTACTGCTGGTGTTTGGTTTCTGGGTGTGCCAGTCATTCCTCCAGCCCACACAAAGACACTCAGAGCGAGACTTTTTTGCCAACCCACTTCACTCATCAGTCAATAAAATAACTTTTAGTATAGATGAATACTTGAGACTGAAGACCATTGACTTTTAAAACCACAAATCACGCTTGAGAAAGGTGGGGGATTATAAGCATCAGCGTGTACTTCGTGGCACTTGAAGCAATGAATGAAGCAATAAGCTTGTAGCACCTTGTACTGGTTAGCTACAGGGCTTATTTGTTTAAAAATACTTTTACAACAACTTCAAAGACAATATCTGTTCTTCGTTTGTGTTTAATTACGTGATGCAGATGCAGTTTTAAATGAGTTTAAACAAACTACACATGTGTTGGAACAGCTTACCATTACATGTCCAGTGAGATGTTCTTCTGACATTCAGAGCTGTATAGAACAAGTTACATAAAGTTGTATTGTGTGTCAGTGAAGCATGTTTCAGTGGATTACTCATTCAACGCTGCACTGGCCAGGTTTTTGGTTTTACTTTATCAGTATAGACAGTTTACCTGACCAATTTTCTACAGCCAGGTATCAGTTGAGGTTCGTTACTTTGGGTGCACTATGTGTGACCTGCAGCTTCCTGGCTGGACGGCGGTGCACTTCCCTAGCTGAAGTATGACCTGGCTCTCTGCTCCAACCAATTAAAGTCTCTGTCCCAATTATCAGACGGTGGGTATGTGAAGTATTCGTGGCACTGTGGTGACCTCTACTAAGGCCCATTATTCTGCAGCACCTTTGACCTTGCTGGTTACGCCCCCAAATGTATGATTAACATATCTGTGTTTTCTTTTACCCTTGTGTGCCTCTATGTGTGTGTGTGTGTGTGTATGTGTGTGTGTGTGTGTGTGTGTGTGTGTGTGTGTGTG
>NTHP01000102.1:300635-313299 GCA_003416845.1 Oplegnathus fasciatus
TGTGTGTGTGTGTGTGTGTGTGTGTGTGAGCAAGGAGATGAAAAAGAGGAGACACATTGTGGCTCAGAGTGAAGCTGATGTCTAAAGTGGGGGGGAGAGAGGAGTTTACACACCGCATACCTCTCATAGCTTGCTCCATGTGAGGGCATAAGGGTTGTGTTCGCCGTGAGAGGCCCCAGGGAAAAGCATCTCAGCTGGGGAGGAATGCAGGCATAGGGGCCCTCAGTAGGTCCCGCTCCAGGAGGACACTGGGTGCTGTTATGTCAGCTGGGCGCAACGAGATGGGAGTACAGTGCGGGACAGGGAGGCCATTCAGTGAGAGCACACCACCCACCGCACGCAGCCAGCATGCAGGGGAACTCTGATACATAAACATATGTATTCATTCATGTACCCACACAGTAAACAGCACAATGCAGTCAAATACACAGTGCCTGTAATATACAGGCATCTCTTCTCATCTTCCTCCAGAAAGACAACTGTCACGCTTGTTGAGTTGCATAACAGGTCTTTATGACCGTGAACTTCCTCCCAGGCTGACGCTCCACCAGTTCCCCCCAGGCGACTGAGAGGCAGGAGAACATTCCTGATGGCGAGGAGAGCTCAGGCTGCGTGTCTGTGATTCAGCACTTCGTTGCAAGGGTGCTCCCCTCCAGGCTAATCATTGACTGTGTACAAACAGTTAACAGTACAACCCAATTCCAGTTGGAGATTAAGCTCAAATTTGTAATCAGGGGAACCAACTCAAATAATCTGTGGAAATCTCAGAGAAGAGGGAAAGAAAGCAATTGCCTCTCCTTATATGAGACTGTCTCGTATTTTTTCCAGTATATTTATTTGTAAAATGAAATGCATGACTGTATGTGCCTTCCAAATGACCAAGTCAAATATCTTTTTTTTTTTGTGGTAATTCTAGAGAGGGCAGCAGTGCAAGGTGTGACTTGAGTTTGCAAGGAACAGTGTTACACAGACCCCCTATCAGATTTTGCTTTGATAATATCAGCTCCCTTATCCCAGCCAGGCGGCAGACTTTGGAGAATACAAACAAGGACCTGATTGGTCCTGAACCTACTGGTATGTTAACATCTGCTGGGTAGATTGTCAGGACCTTGACCAAACGTTCCAGGTGCTGTTCACAGTCCGAGAAAAAATCATTCAGACTACCAGAAAGACTTCTTGTAAATGCAGGTTATTCTTTGTCAATTAAACATACATAGATATTTTCAGCAGGGCAGGAAATTACTTTAGGTGAGACTGAATCTCAGAGCAAACAGTGTTGTGAGATGTGAAATTGGTATAAAAGAGATGCGGCTCTTTTGCTGAGATGTCTCACTTGAGTAATTTACTCACTGGAATGAGCAGGATTGAGGCTTGATTAGGAAGTCATGGCAGGGTCATTGTGAATTTCTTATTTTCTGAATGGGATTACATAAGGGAATTCATAGAATGTTTTAATTAGAAAAGGGTCTTGTGTTTTGTTCTGTCCCTCAGGTATTTTACATTTTTATGAAAGTGCAATAGTCACAGTTCTTTCTGGCGCTTTTCAAATAGTCAGCCCTGACTCCTGACTTTAATTAAGCTCTTATCTTTCTGCAAAGCTCAGAGCTTTCCCTCTCTGACTCACTGGGAAAAAAAGACAGGAATGTGAAGAAGAGGAATGGCCCAAATCTCACTTTCATCCCCTTCATCCTTCCCTCCTTCCTCAGGGGACACAGTTCCAAGACTGTCTGTCAGTAATTACCCGAGGCCAATTCCACACATTGGCCCGATCGAAATGACTGGTCTCCTGTTAAGTTAGTTATCGTGTGAGCCCGATGTTGGTTGCTGCGTGACCATTATTATTCTGTTAAAGTAATGTAATTGTGAATAACTGGTTCAGAGAATTTCATGTGCCATTGATATAAAAATATGAATCACAAGGTTTCAATTTATTTCTTTTTTTCTGGGTTTTTTTTTTCTTTGCTCTTGGCTGTATTCTACGTGTAATTCAGGCGCAGTTTATTGCTTTCTTTTACTCTTCCAGACAGTCAAATTATGGCTTTCAACCAATTGTCTAGCAGTAGAGGATTTTTCCCCTACTATTTTATTCACTTTCCAGGTTGATTGCCCTTATCTATGGGTAGGTTGATCTACTGTATGTCCTATGTGACCTCTATCACAGGAAATGCAAATTTATGATAATATATATGTGTCGGGATATAGTATTTTGTGGAAGTATGTAAATGATTTAGGGGTGAAATAACTAGACATGAATGTCTGCTTTTAGCTAATACAGCAAATGAAAATGCTTCGTCACATGGAAGCAAAAATCATCATCAGTAATTTACAACTTTGCCCTTGATGGCCTAATTCTCCCAGAGATATTAAAGGGATCGCTACCACGAAGCAAAATGGTGGTTAATATATGATCTCAGTGTAAATACTGTCATATCGCCCAACCCTACTCTGTCTAACTTCTTTTTTTTTTCAACGCTGACTCGTTGACTTGTTGTCCATGTTCTCCAGAAATTAATCTCAGCTCTATATTTAAAGGGTTAAGCCCGTGACTACATTTCTTCTCTGTCTTTAAGAACGAAACTGTGCAATTCCTAGTGGCTAATCGACTGTGTGAGACTATCTGGATGCAAGTAATCAGGTAAACAGAGCATGAGATGGAGCATGGGAGATAAAGAAGGCTCCTGTTCACCAAGGTTAACCCCTCCTCTCCCCTGCTGTCCCCTCCCTCACCTCCCCGCTCAGAAAATGTGAAGAATGTTCCCTCTTCCTGTGGGACCTGGACAGGAATAGCTATGTGAAGTGAGCTGCGTGTGTGTGTGTGTATGCTGCTAAGCCTGAAGCCCGATCCAGACCATAGAACTATTAAAGCACACAGACAGACAGGAAGCACACGCAGCATGTGGAAAGACACCAGAAAGAAAGAATAGCAGGTCGTTGTAGGTCTTGGCCTGTTGTTGCCATGACATCTAATAGAGCAGAGTGTTTAATGTGTTGCACCTGTCCAGTAATTGGATTTGCATTTTCCTCCACATGTGTTTGATCCAGATGTGTTCCTTGTCCCACTGCAGCCTGCTCTCTGTCCCTGCAATATTATATTAAGACACCAGCACACCATAGATCCGTTTGTTTGATTTATCTGCCTGAGATTCAGCAGGATATAATGAATATTGCAAGAGGGTCCATTACCTTCGAATGAGTGTAATTAATC
The DNA here is from genome assembly GCA_003416845.1 of Oplegnathus fasciatus. NCBI lineage: Eukaryota > Metazoa > Chordata > Actinopteri > Centrarchiformes > Oplegnathidae > Oplegnathus > Oplegnathus fasciatus. Next base: position 303,841 of record NTHP01000102.1, read on the forward strand.
ACCACGGTCTTTATGCATTAGAGCTGTAACTATTTTCCGAAACTGGGCTCATGGCTTTGCAAGATTTTCCACTGAGACATTTCAACATTTCATCATTGACTTACCTTTTCTCCTCTGTTTTAATCTAGGTATTGTAATTCAATCATTAAAAAAAAAAATAAAAAAATCTTCTCCTGCTGTGTATCGCTCGAGTGAAATGATACAAATGGACTTTTCTGTCTGTCTGTTCCTGCAGGTCGAAGGCTGAGAGGGAAGGCATTCTACTATGTCGGAGGGAAGGTTTTCTGCGAAGAGGACTTTCTGGTGAGCGGTCAATACACAATCAATATTTAGTATACCTCAGCTGAGGTATGTGGTCTTGTAACCTTTGCTGTGACTTCAAAAGTGCATTAGGTTGAGATACCTTTCTCATACTGAGCTGCATTCACTTTCACCCAGTCCACATCTCCATCTCCGTCTCAAGGTTTACAAATCTCTTTGTAAGATTAAAGCTAGGGTTGGTAATGTTGAAGAAACCAGCAAGAGTAAGCTAGATTTTGAAAGTATAGACCGCCCCCCCTTCAGGTCTCCCCCCAAAGCCGCTCTCCTCAAAACACACGAACACGCACCGCCTGATTACTGCTGGAGGACGAGTCCACAGAGAGCGGTGAGGAGAGGAGAGGAGCGCAGCGCATCGTTGTTGTCGCTAACCGTGTCCAACTACCTCATGTCTCATTCACACGTTTGAGAACACAGAACATCATCATAATGAACGTAAACAACCAACATGGCTGTTGTTAGTACTCACAGCGTTACTTTTCAGCCCTTCGACTCCCTCAGTTCTTCTCGCCGTTGTTGAAAATCCATACTGATGTTGACTCTGGTTTGACCCCTTGCTTTATCCAACCTCTTTTTGGTCACAGCCTTTTCTTCTTCTGTCTTTCTTTTCTGTCTCTGCCATTCTTGTGCGACTAGTTCGCTAGCTTTAGCTTTAGCTGATTCGGTCCGAATGAAATGATTGGACGGGCTTATTACAGTCCTGTGACAGCCACGGACACCGGACTTTTTTCTTTTTTTTGTCAGAGCATTTGATTTATTGATTGCTGTCTGGATGTAAAGAGAATTTCAACAAATATAACAAAAAATGCTTCTAAAGGACATTGCCTACCCAAGCCTTAAGGTTTTTAATGTAAAAAAAAGATTGCAGTATGCCCAGAAAGTTTTGATGTCTCCATCTTAGGTGCTGCGTGCTAATTGATGTTGTGTTTCTGCACTTCTTTCCTAGAGATCACTTATCAGTGAACGGCAAGTTTAATCTCTAATCATCTTCCTCTCCAGGTGTATGTAGACCAGGTTAATGCAGATATTGTTGCAATTACTCGTCACTGTCCCAGCACACACCAGTCTGTGGTGGCAGTGTGCAGGACAGCCTTCTGGAACCCCAAAACCCACCAGTATGACGCCAACGTCCCACCCATGTTCATACCTGGTATAACGATAATATTATTATTATTCATGTGTTTCTTACACAATATCACTTCTTTAACTCATGCAAGATTTTTGTCAGAGTTTGTTAACCAGGTTTCCCAGTGCTGAGAATATTTCTCTCCCCCTGTCTGTCTCTCTCTCAAGGGAAGATAGAGGAAGTGGTGCTCGAGGCAAGGACAGTGGAAAGGCATGCTGGGAGTTATACAAAGGATGACAACTACATCAATGGCATGCCAGAATACACTGTGGAAATAAAAGAGCATATACCAGTAAATATTGCCATGATCATTTTTAGGATCATTGTAATTCTGTGTATTATTGAAATAAATGAGCAAACCAATAAAATAATTCTAATATATATATATATACTGTATATATAGTTACAAGACAGTACAGTGGTGAAGCAAGCTGGAGTGACATCTAAAGGTCCATCAGAGTTTGTGCAGGAAATCACCTTTCAGAAGTTGACCCCTGGCAGCGTCATCGCCTTCAGGTAAACCACACACACACACACACAGCACAAAAGTGAAATCAGGACAATTTGCATCATCACTGAAGAAAAATTCCCTGGCATATTTATCAATATTTCCCTGCTTTACGAACAGCAAATTTATTAGCATTGTACATTTTTGTCAGTTGTTAATCACAACTCTGTCTTCCTCACAGGGTTAGTTTGGACCCCAAGGCCCAGAAGTTGGTGGGGGTCCTGAGATATTATCTCTCCCAGTTCAGCCCAAAATACAGGAGAGGCAGTGTAGCAGAGGACAACCCACCAGAGGCACTGCAGAAACCCCTGGCACAGTGAGTACACATGTACACACACCGCTCACATCCTAATGAGACATGACTTTTTGCAACTGTTTTGTATTTGTTGCATGGATATAGTAAAGGTTAAACCCATCTTAGACTTCCTCCTTTAAAAATGAAATGAATTATGATAGATGAGAGTCAAACAGTCGCTCAACTTTACAGGGAACTCCACCGGTTTTATGCAGTACTGATGCATATGTGAAAGAAGTTGTATAAAGCCTTTTGTGTCTCCAAAGGGAGCAAAATCAGAAGTATTCAGACCCTTAACTCAGTACTCAGTTGAAGCGCCTTTGGCAGTGATTACAGCCTCGAGTCTTCTTGGGTATGACGCAACAAGCTTCGGCACACCTGGATTTGGGGAGATTCTGCCGTTCTTCTCTGCAGATCCTCTCAAGCCTCTGTCAGGTTGGATGAGGACTGTCGGTGGACATTTTCAGGTCTCTCCAGAGATGTTTGATTGGGTTCCAGTCCAGGCTCTGGCTGGGCCAGTCAAAATTCTTGGTCACCTCTCTTAGGCCCTTTAAGATGTATGGAGGCCACTGTGCTCTTGGGAACTTGCAGCAGTGCAGCAGAATCTTTTTTGTGGTCTTCCCCAGATCTGTGCTTCGACACAATCCTGTCTCTGAGCTCTGCAGGCAGTTCCTTTGAGCTCATGGCTTGGTTTTTGCTCTGATATGCATCAATTGAATTAACCCCCCCACAGGTGGACTCCAGTCAAGTTGTAGACAACTCAAAGATGATCGAGAGAAATGGGAAGCACCTGAGCTAGTGTCAAAGCAAAGGGTCTGAATACTTGTGTCAATGTGATATTTAAGTTTTTTCTTTTTAATAAATTTGCCACAATTTTAGCATAAAATGTGAAAATGTGAAGGGGTCTGAATACTTGCTGAATGCACTGTATGATACTGTCAGACAGTGTGTGAAAAAGGAGGATCTCATTCGGTAAAGCTGCACATATGAACAGTTAAATTTAAAGCTGTGTGTGTTTCACAGGCTGATGTCTAAGCTGACATTAGCAGACCTGAACGTCCTGCTGTTTCGCTGCGACTCAGAAGAACAGGAAGATGGTGGAGGCTGTTACAATATCCCAGGATGGGAGAGCCTCAAATATGCTGGACTACAAGGTAGTTACACTGCAGTTACATGTAGTTTCTAGTTCACCAAGTATACACAGCTATTACCTCGGTATTTCTCACATTAATGGCCTAATATAACAGGAGTATAAATGAAGGTGTTGTGTCTCTGCAGGTCTGATGTCAGTGCTGGCTGATATTCGTCCCAACAATGACCTGGGCCATCCTTTGTGTGCTAACCTCAGACAAGGGGACTGGCTGATGGAGTTTGTCTCCAACAGACTGATACACAAGGAGGGGCCACTGGCACAGGTGAGGCTTTTACACCCTTAAAGGGCCACTTCACCCAAATTACAAAAAGACATATTTTTATTGATCTCTGCTGGTCTCTAGCCATGCGGATAGATTTGGTTTTGTTTATTCAGGTTTTGATTTATCTGTCTCTCATATTTCTGCTGAGATTTCTGTTCAATGAAGGTGAATGGAATAGAAGGTATTTAGTGTTCTAGTTTTTCAAAGCTACTCATCTACACTACAGATCTGTACTTGTACTTCTGCTGCAGTGACACTTTAATCTGAAACTGAATCTTTTTGTATGGCCAGACACCACCAGGGGCAAAAATATGTGAAAAAATATGTATTTTGTCATTTGGGTGAACTGAGCCTGTTACACAACAGACACACCTCCCTACCTGCTAGTTATGCAGGATAGCACAAACACCTGGGAACGACAGTATGCATATGGAGAAGGATGCCAATATTCTCTGAGCTCCTGTACATGTCTGTAAAATAGTTTAGAAAATAAAACCAAGATTTGTGTTAAAGTATTAAATTACATTTCCCTTCTGTTAGTTCCAACCTAAGATGGGTGAACTGGTTGTTGGACTAATTGTACCAAGTGACCGGCACTGAATTAATTTACTGATGGAGGCAGTGAGTGTTGGCGTCTTCTTCTGCCACAGTCCTTAAGCTGATCCGGGAACAGATTGTAACATTGTGTGTCTGCAGGTGGGTCAGTGGTTGGGAGCCATGTTTAACTACTTGAAACACATCCCACGCTACCTCATCCCCTGTTACTTTGATGCCATCCTGGTATCAACCTACACCACAGCCCTGGACACGACTCATAAACTCATGTCGAGGTACGACAGATTATGGAAATTGCATTGTTGAGATGTGAAATTCAAATCTAAAACTATGAACTTTAAGGACCGATTTGTTGCAGTCAAGTGAAATTCTGAACAAGCACATCCCCTCTCTCGCTGGAGCTGCTGATTTTCCGTCTCCTTGTCCAAACAGTTTCATCCAGAATGGCTCCAGCTTTGTTCGTCACCTGGCGCTGGGTTCAGTTCAGATGTGTGGTGTTGGACGCTTCCCTGCGCTCCCTCCCGTTTCTACGAAAGTTGAGGATGTTCCCTACCGCATCAGTCCAATCACAGGCCAGAAGGAGCAGTGCTGTGTCTCATTGGCTGCAGGTAGCCTGGCAACAGACACTTAATGGTGTCTCTGTGGATAAATTTAATACGAAGTAAACGGCAATAAGTGAAATTAAAAACTGTATTGACTTTAATAATGATTCGATTATTTCTTTTTTTTAAATGCCAGGAGTGTAAGATGAAGATGAAATGAAATATTTATAGTATAATAGTAATAGTAGCAACAGTAGATGAACAGTCATTTGCTGATTTAACCAACGTACTGATACGTGCAACATACAAACTTCTTCTTTAGGTCTTCCTCATTTCTCTTCTGGGATTTTCCGTTGCTGGGGCAGAGACACTTTCATCGCTCTCAGAGGACTGATGCTGATCACTGGGAGACATGCTGAGGCTCGGTACGTATGCATGCGTGTGTGTGTGTATGAACTGAATTGTTTCTGATGAGACATTTTCAGTGTATTAGTAGTTGTGGTATTCTGGGTTTCATTAATACGTTTTTTGTTCTTTAAAAGCTTTTAAATATCAACACAACATTTAATTTGCAGCGTCAGCCTGCAAACTCCCACCGTAACTAAACTCTAAAACTAACCATTCTGTCTCATGGTCTCCATAGTAACATCATCCTGGCCTTTGCTGGGACGTTGCGTCACGGTCTGATTCCCAACCTGCTGGGCGAGGGTCGCTGTGCCAGATACAACTGTCGTGATGCTGTGTGGTGGTGGCTGCAGTGCATCCAGGTAGGAGCGCGCTGTAATACAGAACGTAATGGGGAAATAGATAGAGAGGGAGGTAAAGTTGTGTTTTGTCCTCTTGGGGGCAGCGCAACAAGCTGTAAACACAACATATTATTACCTAATACAGTAAAGTTGTTATGGCAAATGTGTTAGCAGCAGTTACTCTTTTGCACATCCAGCAGACACAGAGCAGCATTAGCTTTTCATTTGGACTATTGTCTCTTTGTCTCTGGTTTGGTCTCCATCGACTCCTGAGAAAAACATCTGGTTCTTTAGCTGCTAAATGCTCCACTATGTTGTTAACTTTGTCCATCTGGTGCAAGGCAGGTAGTGTACAGCTAAAAGACAATAAAAAGCTTTCATCAGTACAAGTGACCCTTTTCCAGTAGTCATTTGTCTACGCGTCATTAATATGAATATATAGATCAGAGCAGCTTTACACTGGATCCCTGCAGCAGATATAATTAGCCACCATGGCTACCAAACATGCTTGTATAAATAATTTGTAGCCAATGATCAATAACTCATGATTGATTATATTTTCAGTCATTGGTCACCTAACAATAACTTGAGAGAAGCATTTGTCTTAAATATTCTTCTGATAGTATTTCTCATTTTACATTAGCCTGCATTTATCTAGTTTTTGACTTGGATTGAAATGATAAGAGGTTTGGTCACAGGTAGACTCATTTCTGGTGAGGTCAGCAGCCCGCAAGAGCCAGCCAGAACTCTCAGGGTTGGTAGGAAAGACGGACAGTTGTCATGTCGTCATTTTGGAAAGTGTAGTTTGGAGCTACTAAATGGTTAATGTTGGTGAGATAAATGATCCACATTTCAAATACCAAAAATAAATCAAAGTTTGGTTCAGGCTGTCTATTTCTACCCTTATACAAATCCCAGTGTAATAGATATGTTTCTTTCCTTTTTATTTCTTTCATTAATGCTACTTTTATATAGTTTCTTCTATTTTATCACCTATTTTATTGTTTATGTTCTGTTCTAATTTAAATATCTGGATATCTGTTTATACATTTCTGTGTGTAGCATTGAGGGGGCTACAGCTGCATTTCACTGTGCAACCCTGCATTGTATAATAACAAATAAAAAAATCCTTGAACCTTTGTGCTTTTGTTCAGGACTACGCTAACCACGTTCCTCACGGGCATGAAATCCTTCGCTGCCCTGTCACACGCATGTACCCAAGTGATTACTGTGAACCCTGCAAACCTGGAGAGGTGGTATGTACAACTGAGACACACGCATAAACACACACACACACGCACACACACACACACACACACACAGATCCAGGTTAGCAGCTTGCTCTGCATTAAAATGTCCAAATCTTTCAATCAAACTAATACTCAAGTGTGTGTGTATGTGTGTGTGTGTATGTGTGTGTGTGTGTGTGTGTGTGTGTGTGTGAAATTATACATGTACAAATACCACCCACAGTATTTCTGAGCTCTTCCCCTCTTTTCCAGGGTTCAACGTGTTTGCTAAGGTGGATCCAGCCACAGGTTTTGTGACTGGAGGAAACCGCTTTAACTGCGGCACATGGATGGACAAAATGGGAGAGAGTGAGAGAGCGAGGAACAAAGGCATGCCTGCTACTCCAAGGTAACACACTGATCACACACACACACATTCCCTTGTGTTCATTTGAAAAGTAACAGCTGTCAGAAAGTTTTTTAAAAGCCAGTTAGGAATGATCTCTCATCACAATTTGCATCAGATCCTGTTTGACCCAGTTTCTGATCAGTCCATCAGCCGTTCCAAATGTGAACGTTTGCTGTTTTCCTCAGTTTTACATCATCGCAATCGTATAATATGAGTTTTGGACTGTTAGTTCAACAAAACAAGACAAGCAGTCACCTTTGGCTTTGAGAAATTGTGATGGGTATTTTTCACTATTTTCGGACGTTTTATGGACTAAATAATGAATCACATAATTGAAAACATAATTAAGAGATCAGTCATGAAAGAAAATAATCGTTACTTGCAGCCTAATCTGTTTTCTGTACCGCTTTTTCTGTCCAGAGATGGAGCAGCAGTGGAGATAGTTGGTCTCAGTAAGTCAGCTGTTCGCTGGGTTGTGGAGCTCCATGCCAAAGGACTGTTCCCTTATGACGGAGCTAAAGTACACAGAGATGGTATTACACACACACACACACTAACAGAAACACTGAGGTTTTACCTTTACCTTACCTTTATTCTGAATGACAGCCTCCATCGGTCAGAAACACCTTTCATTGTGTTCCAGGTAAAGAAGTGTTTATCTCGTACTCCCAGTGGAACCAGCAGCTCCAGCAGTCCTTTGAAGCAGGTTACTGGGTGTCTGGGGCCCCAAATGACCCCAATGAGAAACACCCTGATCTGGTGCATAAAAAAGGCATCTACAAGGACAGCTACGGAGCCTCCAGCCCCTGGTGTGACTACCAGCTGAGACCCAACTTTACTATTGCCATGGTGGTGGTAAGTAGACTGAAAGCTGCACCCAGTTGTCTGAATAATCTGTGACCGTGTGTAATGTTATTGGCTAATAGGTCTTTGTGTCTGTTAAGTGACTAGATTAGTGAGTTGTGATTGGCTGCTTGACATTATCTCTGTTTAAAGGCTCCGGAGCTGTTTACAGTGGAGAGAGCCTGGAAGGCTCTGGAGATGGCGGAGAAGAAACTACTGGGACCACTGGGAATGAAGACACTTGACCCTGAGTAATATCTATCTAATAATCTTCATGTACTCTCAATACACACAAACATAGAGGAGGATTAGTAGTGTTCTCACACACGTACAGTAGTTGCCGTATTTCTATAACGATCACATTGTGTAACCTGTTTGTCTTATATTCTCATACTGACACAGTGTTTGTGTTGTCCTAGTGACATGGTGTACTGTGGTGTCTATGACAATGCTCTGGACAACGACAACTACAACCTTTCAAAAGGCTTCAACTACCACCAAGGACCTGTGAGTCTGACAGCCTGTACTGGAGTTTAATAAGAAAAACACCCAGTGTCACATGATTTAACGCTTCTGGAAGAGTTTGTCTAAAGATAACCAACCGCTTCAAGTCCTTTTATTGAAGATAAAATGGTACACGTGAGAGCAGAGCTCAGTCAGACAGTGTTGTGATTGAAATGGTGTTGACAGGATGTTTCCAGCACTGTTTTAATATTTTTATTTTTCTCACTGCACATAGCTAATTCTCTCATGTGTATGTGTGTGTGTGTGTAGGAGTGGCTGTGGCCGGTAGGCTACTTCCTGCGTGCTAAACTCTACTTTGCCAGGAAGCTGGGAGAAGAAACCTACACCAAAACACTCACCCTGGTGAAAAATGTTCTGTCACGACATTATACCCACCTGGAGAGGTTTGTCTTTCTTTGTCCATCCAGTGTGCTTTGTTTCACACGATGACATCATGGAAAATGACATGTCAGCACTGTGAGCCAATAGTTTCAACTTTCATTTTCACAATTGCACAGTTACTATTTTAATAAGTGGTCTCATTTCTCACTCCGCCTGTACCTTCTTTTCATTTCATGTCCAAATCCAAATCTGAAAACTGATAATGAAAAACCAGGATAACAAAAACAACCTGATGTATTTCATTGGGAATGTTGTTGAAACAGTTCACATTACATGGATGTCTTTGTTTGTTCCGTGCTGTATGATTTAGATATTTCAAACACATACAGAATGAACAGAAGGACCACAAACTGATGTAATGTAACGCTTAATGAATCATTTTATTGCTCGCTTCATGTGTGGTGTATTGTCAGTTCTGATCCCCCCCCCCCTTTGCCTTTTCAGGTCTCCGTGGAAGGGTCTGCCAGAGCTGACCAATGAGAATGGCCAGTACTGCCCGTTCAGCTGTGAGACCCAGGCGTGGTCTCTGGCCACTGTGCTGGAGGTCCTCTATGACCTCTAAATGGT
>NTHP01000102.1:319094-366896 GCA_003416845.1 Oplegnathus fasciatus
GAGCAGATCTAGACCGTACTCTCAATAATGTTATTTACAGAGACCCAACAATTCCCACCATGAGCAAGCACTTGGCGACAGTGGCAAGGAAAAACTTCCTTTTAAGAGGCAGAAACCTCGAGCAGAACCAGGCTCAAGGTGGGCGGCCATCTGCCTTGACCGGTTGAGAGAGAGAGACAGAGAGAGAGGAGAGACAGAGAGGAGAGAGAGAGACAGACAGGCAGGCAGGCAGGCAGGCAGGCAGGCAGACAGGAATGCAGCAACAACTATAATAACAACAGAACTATAACTAATAATAGCAATAACAGCTATTATTATAATAACATTAATAACAATGGAAGAATGACTACTACACTACTAGTACTTACTCCAGCTGCAGAGTTTCCACTGTTGACCAGTCTCAGAGTGCTGGTGTTCAGCTGAACCCAGAATGTTGTGTAGTCCTGGACCAGAGTGGCACTGCCGTGTCCACAACAACAACAAAGGTAATGAAAAATGAATGAATGATACAGGAAAGTATTATAAAGTCAGATCTGGTCCACTTATTTGGATCCATGTCTGCAGTGATGGATGTGACGCTGTGTGATGGATGGTTGTCTTTACGCCAACACTTCATGTGCAGTATCATTAATCACCACGAGGGTATAAGGGTAAGGAAATGTGTAGTCAGCAAGGATCCTCACGGATGAGTGTGTGTGTGTGTGTGTGTGTGTGTGCGCGCGAGTGTAACTATCTACCTGAAGTAGATATCTCCGTAGTTACTGTTGCTAGGCGCCTCCCAGGTCAGCTGGACTTTCTTCTTCTTGGCTCCTGAAGCCTGACTGACAGTCGAGTTCTGCACATGGATACACACACACACATACAGGCAGCTAGTGGCACCCTGTGGCACCCTGTGGCACCCTGTGGTACCCTGTGGCACCCTGTGGTACCCTGTGGCACCCTGTGGTACCCTGTGGCACCATGACACTGACATAAGTGAAGTAAATGTTAAGATATTTTTACAATTGTATTTTTTTATCTAATATTTCAATATTTACACCAATTAACTATCTCACTGTCAGTTGTTGTTAGATGTTACGAAGAAGTGAAAAACAAACAAGTTTGAAAATAAAAATGTGGAAACTTTTAGCCAAATTTTCTCATATTTTTATTTGATACATTTTAAGTAGCCTACATGTGTATTTTTCTTCCTTTTTATTTAAAAACGGGCAAAATCATAAGCTCCTTGGCGGAAGTAGTTACATAAAATGAATGAAAAACAAAAAAGTGGGACATCCTTGCTCACCAATCATCCTAAAACAAATTTACGGCTGCTGACCTGTCATGATTACAAACCCCGCACATTTCTGTCCTGTGGGTTTCCCAGGAAATTTGGCCCCACCCCCTTGTTGATAGCGAGTTGAGAGAGGCCTGTCTCAACTGCCGAACGAGTGCCGCTCACCTACCACAGGCTGCCACAGAGTGCCACTGCCAGTAATTGCACTCGCTGTCTTTCGCAAATGAACAGAAATAACGGAGTCATGCTTAAAATGTAAATAAGCAATTTTAATTAAACGCTCTACAGACGACATGTTGGCCAGACTCGTTAAAAAAAAGATGCTGCATGCAGCCATTACACCGGGTACCTGGTGTTTTAGATAGAGACACTGGGGGAGGACTGACAGGAATGCCCAGTCCTGAGGGAGTTATTAGCGGAGAGAGAACTTTTAAAGGATCTTCCATTGCATTTTTCATGGGTGAACTGTTTTAATGCATCCACCTCCCGTTGATTTGCAACTGTAGAATAATAAATGAAAACAACGTGATGTGCACATGACACCAGAGCTTTCTGCAGTTATTTTACAAAAGTCTGATGCTGGTTGCACAAAATTTAACCAGCTGATCTTCCATGCCTGACTGTGGCTTGGCAGTGCGCATCATCACTCCAGTTAGAGACTGCAGGCAGACCAGATACCTGCTGCCTTTGGGTGGCTGTTAAGACAATCGTCAGAATAAATGAAAGGCCTAGAAGTGAAAAGACCAACAAAACAAGAAGAAAGGGGTTTATGTGATTTCAGAGAGGTTTACTGGTGTGTTTTCACTAAATAAAGTGACCAAAATATTGTGGAACACATGCGCTGAGCTGAGCAAAAAGCACTCATTCTAGGCACCAAAATTACAGCATGCCACTGGATTGGCATCTCTCCCACTTTGGCCGGTGTGAACCAGTGTAAATCCTGCATAAATATCCCTTTGCATGTACAGATAGCATACAGCCTCACTCACACTTTGGGCCTGGAGCTTGTGACTGCTAACCAACATTGTCAAGTCAAGGATTGTAACAAGACTGGCTGCTTTGTATGTCGTACTTACAATGCTGCTGCAAGAGTGGCCCAGTTGGGCAATGCTCTGGCTATTCTGTTGGCAACTATTAGAAGACTGCCACCCCGATGAACGTGACACAGAGAACCTAATTGACTAAGCCCTTATAGCTCATGCTCAGCTTACAAGGGACATTGGAACTGCCATGTCATCAGCCATGCTGGCTCACAGGCAGTTTTGGCTCCTAACTGGAAAACATTAGAAAAGACCTCACTAACATGTCTGTTACTCTCAGAGCATATTGGATAAGGTGGAAAAGTCTCGCCATACAAGAGAATGCATTCAACACACAGTCAGCAGAGCAGGTGGTGCCATGCATAGGCCCAGGGGCTCTCAGCCTCCACACCAGACTTCATGGTCTCTGGTGTATTACCGGCGGCAGGGTGAGACAGGCGTGTGAAGTTCCAGGTTCCTTTTAACTAAAGGAGTCCCCCTGGGAAACGTTCCATGGCACAGGACAGTAGTGTCTACAGATGCCCCCTTGGAAGGGCGATCACATGAATGTATTGGAGTTGAGCAGTCCACCTGGCCCTGTCGGCACAATTCTTCCTCTGTGTACCACATAAATCACTTGGGGACCACCGGATCCTTTCTCTGTCTCCAGGTGGCCAGGAAGCTCTTGCTGTGGGCCTTTGACCGTCTGGTATCTCTCAGAGCAGTGTATGTTCCGGGGTGGAGAATCGGGCCCCCTCCCAAGAGAACGGAGGCTACATGCGGAGGTTGTAGCATCAGCAGAAACAACTCATTGCCAGAGATGGTTTTCTCTGAGGGTGCAGGGGGCTTCCACAGATGCTCTGTCTCAAGAGTGGCCCATGTACTCCACAGGATTGCCACAGGTCATTACTAGGGAGGTATTGGTTTCCAGCACTCCTCCAGTTGATCCACAGCCAACCATGGCCCATGCCGGTCATGGTGGATCTCCTTTCCCAGGCAGGTGGTCAGAGTTGGCACCCCATACCAGCCTCCTCTTTGGGGGAAGTAGATCTACATGTGTCCAGGAAGGGTCTTGACATACACTCAGTCCCTGAGAAGCTCACACTCAAAGCTGTTTATAGTGAAAAAAAATTGAGGCTTCTTGTGTCTAAACAGCATCTGTCACACTGGGTGGTCAACACTATTTCTCACGCCTTCTATGGGCAAAACCTACCTAGTGATTCCATAGCGATCATATAGTCCTAGCTTATGTTGTGTTGAGCAGCTCCTCTAAACAGCAGCTGTTTAGAATGGCTCCCCCTTCCCACGCTAATGAATGAATGAGTAATTCTTACAGTATCTGTTGTCACAGCTGCTTTATGCTGTATGAAAAGCTTCTCTTTCACTGCATTAAATCCCTCCAGCTGACTGAAGGCAGCAGGACACATATGTTGATAAATCTGCAGTCTCTGATTGGAGAAGTGCCACGCCAGAGCACAGTGCCGTTATGCACCAACATTCACTTCCAGCAAACATTGCGATGTTCATATTCAGATTGTAATTACGAGCAGCCCAGTGGGAAATTCCGTTCATGCCAACCTCCCAATTGTAATTCCGAGTCAGAGATATCAGAAATTTCTAATGGCTACGATATCATTTGGCAGACAGACTTGCGGAAGTGACGACATAACGGGTGCTAAAATGGCAACAAAACCACCATAGCTGGCAGTTAAAAGTAAATAAAACTCAATATTATCACTAATAAACTTGATTACTAACTATGAAAACCGAGTTAAATGGTGTAGGCTGTGTGTTTACACCTGATTTAACTTGTTAGCGAACAACCAGAAATATATTGCCAACCCAATTAAGTGCAGGAAAGTAAGTTGCCAGCTAACTGAGGCTACTTTTTCAGTTAAAGGACCAGTATGTAGGATTTAGTGGCATCTAGCAGTGAGGTTGCAGATTGCAACCAACTGAATACCCCTCCCCTCACCCTTCCCTTCCTAAGCGTGTAGGAGAACCTAACATAAAAAGGTCCTCTCTAGAGCCAGTGTTTAGTTTGTCTGTTCTGGGGTACTGTAGAAACATGGCAGTGCAACATGGCGGGCTCCGTCGAAGAGGATGTGCTCCCTATGTAGATATGAAGGGCTCATTCTAAGCTAACGAAAACACAGTTTCAGGTGATTATACACTAATGAAAACATAGCTATGAATATTATATTCCATTTCTGCCAATAGATCCCCCTATATCCTACACACTGCTCCCTTAAACCTGCAGTAACATTCTTTGGTGTGACAGCTCACAATGCGGGTTACATTATTCCAACTGTCAGTGTTGTGTGTAGATGCTAATATGAACCTGTTTTAGGATAGTCACAGATCTGCCCCCTTCACACCACAGCTGTTCCATGGCTTACTAGAGCACCAAATCCTTGGTACTATTTGGACGACTTATTGACCGTCCTGATGGTCAATAAGTCTGACAGAGTATCCAGTAAAGTATTTGCATAGGTTTAACTAGCTAATTGCGGAGCTGCAGCTAAACAAATGGGGGTGTAGCTGTGGCAACACCCCACTCTGGGGTGGAGCTTGCTCTAGTGTATTGGGTGTGGCTAAGCAAAATGCGGGCTGGGCTTAAATCACATGCAAATGACACCAGACTTCTAGAGAATAACCACACACACCTCTACACACATCAGACTGGTCGGTTATAACTCCTTATTCTGTTGGTATGCAGAAGTCGTTGAATTACCGGGGCTTGTTTATCCTGGGCGTCATCACCTCCTTTCCAATTTTTCAACATTTGGTGTTTTATTCTTGAAATGGATTACAGTGAAAATACGGCTCTGTGATATGATGTGACAGTTTACAACATAACTAGAAGAGTAGAATTAAAGGGGAGGTGTGGCGTCCTCGGGATCTAAATAGTCATTATGTTTGACCACTGAATTTTAGCCTCCGCAAGCATGATGTCCTGCCGCTGCCTATGTTTTGGTTAGTTTAAGTAATGCTCTGGTGCAAGAAATGGCCAAAAATGTATCTGTAAACATGACTCCAACCCTCACCCACACCCTGCCCACAGTAGAGGTACACCTTTTCCAGTTTTGCCCTGCCTTTTAGAGAGCCTGACTTAGCAAGTCATTTAGTCAGCAAAGAAACAGCTGGAATGTAACATTCACACATACCTCTATGTTTTTACAGTGCATTGCAGTAAACAGGGTGGTGTCGATGTTGGTGAACTTTCCTACAGGCCACAGCAGAGCTGGAGGCAGAAGACAAAGAGTTAATTCCACACAGGTGCTGTGGCAATCTGTACCTCAGAAACTTTCCAAAAATACAAAAGCCAATAAATGATAAGTTTCTCATGTTGTGTCTTAGCCTTACTTTCATGACAAAGAAAAACAGCACTAACAAAAAAAAGGAATTAAATGAATGTGAAATGTTTTTTGCAGTACATATTTTCTTCTAAATGGCAGTGCAAAGCAACACTGAAACTCAAAACAACTCAAACATTAAAAGTTTTTTGTTTTTCACCGTGTCCCTCCCTGCTCCTGGCCTGTAACAGGAAACCCTGGAACTCTGTGGAGCTGTTCTTCACCACCTCCACTGTCACTGCAAGGAGACAATTAGGGAGGTGAGAGGAGGGAGGGATTCATGTTATTATGAGACAGACTGACGGCAGGAGCTGCAGGAATGGACCGGTAACCACTGGAGGGGTGACACGGGTAAATGAGAGAAGGGTGTGGTATTGGGAAGCAAAGGCAGGAGAGAGGAGGAAAAGAAAAGTTTGAATTTCTATGCGTCTGTGGCAATTTAAAAATGAATGCATTCACACTTATGGATAGTTTAGAATCTCCACTTCACCTAAGCTGTGACTGCAGGAGACAATCAGAGAACCAGGAGCCACACGGACATGAGGAGAACATGCAACAACAGCAATTACTATAATATATCATAAATAATAATAATAATAATATAATCAGCAATTATAATATTCCTCTGGGTAAACGTTAGCAAAAGATCATTTCTTTCCTGTTTGTTTTGAATATTTAGTTATCAAACCTTTATTGGATTCACTTACTTCAATTGTCAACAACAACTCTTCACAGAAAGGATGTACAAACATAAAATGTTATTCCACTGGCTTCACATAAAGCATCCATTCATTAAAATGTTGTAATGCTTTCCATGGACCACTGAGGAATGTTATTTCCTCAAACAGTGACCAGGGCCTTTATTTACCTCAGCTTCAGAGGATACCAGGCCTTTATTTGAAGCAGTCTAATATTGGAAACAGGCCATTTAATTCCCTCTGTCTGAAAAATATATTTGTTCATATTTTAGTATGACCATTGTTTTCTGACCTGCTCCCCTTTGCCCTCTTAAAGTTTTGTTACTGCATTATGCTGTTAATACTAACTCAACACTTCCTGTATCCATTTCAAAATAAAAGCCCTCTAGCATTTCAGGGGACAGAGTCCCTTTATTTCTTAACCATTCTTTTATTGTGAAATATTTTTCCATTTGGTACTTCAAATGTAGCTACTGCTACTACCATGTTGTGGCACTTGTATGTTACTACAAAATACAGTTATCCTGCGATATTAACACACACACACATACACACACACCCACGGTGACTGTAATAGGACAACAACACTTGAGATGAGTAACCTAAAAATAGCATGGTTATATTGTTGAATTTATTAAATCAAAGCAATGGAAATGTACATTATGCACATTATATGAGGAGGAGGAGTTTATCCACTCTTGTTTTTTCCCCCCTGGCCTGTATTTGGGACTGGCCTTTATTTGTTCGTGGACTACGCTCCCGGCCATTATTTTAGACCTGGCTTTTATTTGATGAAGTATGGCATGGGAATGTTGCTGCACAGACGTACCTGTAAGGACTCCACCGGGCCTGTAGGTGGCACTAGATGTAGACAGTGTGAATGGCGGGCTACTGGTGGAGGGGGTGAAGGGCGGGTGTACAGGCATCATGTTGCCACAGGAGAACGCCACCGAGCCGTTAGGGAAACACACACACTCCTCCACACACCACACAGACACCACTGCTAAAAGCAACAGTGTGGCTTTAGGAGGCATCTGAAACAGACAGGAGACAGCAGAGTCACATGTTAGTTTAACACTGTGGAGAAAGTGTATTTGCCTTATGGCTGGAATAAATGTCTCAGCAGTTCCCATTTCTGACATGCATGTGACATCAAGTCCATGAAGGAAAAAGGGATACAAGCTTTTTATTCAGCCATGGATTAATACAGATTTGGTGCTCTAGTAAGTATAAGCAGCAGGACGGTGTATGTGAGACTGAGTCGAAATAAGCTGCAGTGTGTGTGTTGATAGTAATGATGGATATTGTACCCAGTGCCAGTGGCAGAAGGTAACTAAGTACTCAATTACTTAGTTACTAACTGTCCTGAAGTACAATTTTGATGTACTTGTACTTTACTTGAGTATATCCATTTTATGTTACTTTATACTTCTACTCTACTACATTTCAGAAAAAAATATTACTTCACAGATTAAAATTTTACATCAAAAACTCTATGATAGGCTTGTAAAACTCATTGTTAAAGATAAAACCAGTGGTTCCCAACCATTTGGACTGTGACCACTTACAAAAAGTTATATGTGCATCCACAAAACTTCAGTGGGAGGAGTACCCGCACACTGGAATCACAGCTCCCTTTCATTTTATTAGTGACGTTTCCAGCAACTACGGGTCTTCCTCAGGCAAACAGCCACAAGAAGTAAAGGAGGAATATCTGTAGCAACATGTCCAGTGACATCATAATCATCTGATCACATTTATATGTTGTCACAAGGGAAATAAAAACACTAATATGAATAGACATGAAAGTTTAATTAAAATTAAAACACTCATTTCATTAAAGTAACAAGATGGGTGCCGTAGAAGACACTGGAGCGCAACAGAGTCATTACAAAGCATATATATTGTAATATGTCAAATACCAGTAACCATCAAAGATTGTTTATATAAACAATATAAATAGACTAAGCGCAATATCACAAATAGTCTTTTTCCATGCCATGTGTACAACCTGGGGAGAATCCCTTATCAAAAAAACTGTGTTTAGTTGGGGCACTTTGTCATGTTTCCAAAGTTATTATCAACTACTTGACGTAAGAGCAAAGATTATACATAAGTCCAAAAATGAAAACAGATTTGTGTATCACACTTGTTTTTCTTCTTTCCTCTCCTATTAATGATTTCACGAGCCCTCAGATTTATCTTGTGACCCTCAGGAGAGGCACCACCACATTTTACATTGTTGTGTTGGTACCTTTACTTAAGTTAAGGATCTGAGTAAGCCTGTGAATATTCTCATTCAGTCGCATTTTTTTCCCTGTCCAGTCTGTAACAACAAAGCTGCCTTAGGGCTTTATGTGCTTTGGATGCAACCTGTTTAGCGGTATATAGCACCTTAAGAAGAAGTGAGGGGATGGATAGATTACAGACATTTACTATAGGGAGCATCACTTTTAAAATGGGGTGGGAGTTACTTGCAGTGATGGACACAGGGATGGATGGATGAAGAGGGTTTTTACTCCTTAAAATAGTGAAATAACGACCGGAGGAAGGATGTTTATCAAAAGAATGGTACGCTTCTTCTACTTTGGAGTTAAGGAAACAGATGTACAGAAAGCCCAGTGTGTCCTAAAGCTAGTCTATCTTCACATTGTCCGGGCAGGAGGTGGTCAGTGAATAGATTTAGTAGCACGCTGGGTAAATGGTCAGGGCCTCTGTCAGATGGAGTAGGCTAAAGTCTTGTATGTTGTGCCTTGAAGGATCTGAGTACTTCTTCCACCACAGCCCAGTGGCTCAATGATGTGTTTTTATTTGTTTCTGGACCACAATGGAGCTACAAGATATATCAGGGCTTGTCCTTTATGCAACAGCAAAGCTACCACTGAGAAAAAAGCACTTAGGCTACGCTAAAGCTACTTCAATGAAGTTCATGACTACATTAAACCTACTTCATGAAAAAACTGAATTAAAAACTTACTCTCATACAGGAGCTTGGTTGCCAGAAAATCCTGCTTGGAAAACTAATAATAATATAAATTTGGTTGCATCTTCTGACCATAAATTCTTGAGTGTAAGAGATTCTCATCTAAATACAGCACCATACCCAGGCATGAAACTTAATCCAAACCTTCATCTATGTTCAACTTGCTAAGGTAACGTTCTGAATGTTTGCTAATTGAGTTTTCACGGTACACTGAAGTGAGCCACCTGCTGCCTGGATGGCAGGAAAAACATAGGAAAAACCTGGAATTACTTACCTTGTCTCTGGAGCTGTTGGTCTTTTCCTGCAGACAGACACTCACAGGTTTGTCAGGGATCCTCTCTAGCTACAATAAAACGACAGCTTAATTGTGTCTGAATTTGTCAAAATCTGAAAGTGAAATGAAACCACCTGGAGGTCCTCCTCTGAAACCCAAAGCACCTCATCGAGACCAGTTCAGATGAGTAATTGGTGTGCATTCATGTGTGTGATTTGGTTTCACCAAGGAGTCATCCATTGGGATCCCATCTTTTGTAACCATGACAATGCTAATTGTGCATGGTAAGAGGGGTGAGTATTCTAAACAACACAATGGTCAATTATGACAGCCTCGCATACACATGCTAGAGGAAACAGGTCATGTTTCAGATGATAGCTTAATTAGTACCCACAGTTCCCCCCTGTTAAATGGTCCTTCATTTAAGAGCATATAGCCTTATACCTTCTCTGTTTGGTTCCCACACAACTTCAGCTTGCGTTACCATGGTTAAGATGGCAACCAGTGAAACTGAAGCTCAGTTGCTTGGTTTTCAGGTCTTTACCTTTTTATTCAATAGTCTCCCTCCATATTCATAAAACTATCACCTTTCTTCAGGAAGTAGTTGTGTGTCCTGCACTAAATGCAAGGGTCAGTCCAGCATTTGTCACCGAGAGGAGCAGCAATCACAAGTCAGACACAGATGCTTGTCAAAAACAGCTAATCTTTTATTCTTTATGTGTGATACAGTAAGCAAAAACAACAACAGCAGCTCTATGGGTGATGTAACAACAGGTAAACATCACGCAGGGAGAGACCGACAGTGACTGTCAAGTGTACACAGTGTATTGGATAGATGAGAGTTTGGCCACTAAGGTTTTCACTGGCAGTTATACTGTTGGTATAGTACTACACTCGTGCTCCTCAGCTGTTTCTGGGTTGTGCAGTGTTTGTACTATTCTTCTATTTTCAAGCCAGCAACTCCAGTGATGTATTTTCATGTAGTTCCTTGTTGACCCTTCACATCTGAAATGTCTACAGGAGTATAACCAGGTGCTCAGAAGTTACCGCACCTGCAGATGCTACTTTTAATAGCACTTATATCGACTTCTTCATTTCCCACTTCTGACTATTCAGATTCCTTCAAGAGGAAAACTCATCACAAGTACCCTGGATCTCTGTATGATTTTATAGGAACATTCCAACATTTTTAGAAATATGCTTATATCCTCAAGTGATGTCACTTGAGTCAGTCTCGGTTGGGACTACAAGTTTGAAAATGAAAACAAAATTGGGGGCTGTGGAGTTAGAAAGAAGCGGGCCCACCATATCTCTGTAGCCCGCTCCTCATCTCTGCTTGGCTACATTAGCCGCTACTAGCATAACACACCAAATCTCCGACTGAACTGTCCGCAGTCGAATTGCATTGTGGTTAATGTAGGCTCCAGGTTTTGACAAGAAAGAAGAATGCTTGGAATAACAAAGACGACATGTCAGGTTCTGCTGCATCGTTTTTGATCCTTTTTTTTTATACTGTCCATCATGAGTGCTGCAGCGAGCTATGTGCAAAATGGAGCCGTGGTTCAGCTGGTCACAATGAGGAAGTTTCTTTTGGTACTGTGTTGAAAAAGGAGCAAGTGACAACAGTAAAGTTTACAGTAACCCTGTTACATTAGTCAGTCTAGGGCAGTAGGCTGTGTCTGCTGTATACTGTGTAAATACATGTTTTTGGGTGGCAGAAAAAAGAGCATAGTTACATATCAGCACGGCACAAGTAGTACAACCTGACCAAACTGCACAGGGCTGTATATGTGTAGCAGGACTGGACCAAGGCTGAGGGGGCTCAGTCGCATTTTTTTCCCTGTCCAGTCTGTAACAACAAAGCTGCCTTAGGGCTTTATGTGCTTTGGATGCAACCTGTTTAGCGGTATATAGCACCTTAAGAAGAAGTGAGGGGATGGATAGATTACAGACATTTACTATAGGGAGCATCACTTTTAAAATGGGGTGGGAGTTACTTGCAGTGATGGACACAGGGATGGATGGATGAAGAGGGTTTTTACTCCTTAAAATAGTGAAATAACGACCGGAGGAAGGATGTTTATCAAAAGAATGGTACGCTTCTTCTACTTTGGAGTTAAGGAAACAGATGTACAGAAAGCCCAGTGTGTCCTAAAGCTAGTCTATCTTCACATTGTCCGGGCAGGAGGTGGTCAGTGAATAGATTTAGTAGCACGCTGGGTAAATGGTCAGGGCCTCTGTCAGATGGAGTAGGCTAAAGTCTTGTATGTTGTGTCATGAAGGGGTTTACAGCTGTTTCATACTTTTGATACTTTAGACAAACTTCCAGTTGCAAAATATTGCTCCAGAGAGGAACTGTGCTTTGCCTACAAACCTATTTTACTGATGACTCTTTGAAGAGGCACTAGGAGTAATTTTGACTGATTATCTTTAGTAGTGATGATACTACAACATACAAAACAGATTTACTTTTAGGAGCAATTTTAGGTATGAGGAAACAAGATTAAAGGGATAACATTGACAGGTAGGAGGTAAAGACAGTGACCACAGGTTGACCTTTGACATCAGTGATAGAAGGAAGAGTTACAAGGTTAAAATGAATGTCGTAAGGCCTTACATTGCTAGCAGCAGGCTTTTGTGTAGCACCAATGTGAATGTAATGTGACCTTTGGTACCAGTGGTTTGTGTTGGGTGAGAGGTTACAGTTAAGACTTCATGGTCTTGGTGCCTTACAGGACTGGCAGCAGGCCTTCCTATAGTACCAATGGGAACACAGTTTCACCTTTAGGACTAGGGCACAGTTGGCTGTTGCTTTGTCTTGGCAGGAGTCGTCTACTGCTACTGATGCTGCCGGGGCTGCAGCTGGATAACAACAAGCAAAAGCCAAAAAAAGTCAGAAATATGTTTAAAAAGGAAAAAGTCCAAATGCTCCACTTCAAAAAAGAAAAACACTTCATCATACTGACGCATCTGGGAGTTCATGTATCCTCCACTGATGCAGCTGAAATTGTGCTGAAATGTTGCATCACCTACAGTAAATGCGCACACTGTGTTTGTTTTTGTACCTGGTGCTTCCGTCGGACAGCTCTGGATTTCACAGCTCTGTCTGGCTTCTGGCTTGAGGGCAGAGTCGCAGCTGTGGCCCCTGGTTACCAGCTCCTCCCCCTGGTAACACTTCACTTCTCGAACCTGGATGCCACTCCCACAGGTCTTACTGCACTGGGGGGCATGAGGGGGACAGGACTTTTAATTTTTCTCTACATTTTATTGAAGATCAGACCTACAGATACCCAGTTCAAATACAGCTGGACCTACAAAACAAGATTTAATAAAAAAGTATAGACATCACAGTCAGACAAGAGAATATTTATGAAGGTGGAGGAAATTATACAATTAGCCACCCCGATTCGAGATCGCTGTGGTGGTGTACTGGCCGGTAGATGCATCAGTAGGTAGGCATGCAGACAGACAGATAGTTACCTGAGACCAGGATGTGGTGAACCATTTGGAGCAGGGTCTCTGGAAGCAGGACGAGCTGGTCTCTGGTTTGTTGGTCTGGTGACAGCTGCTATCTGGAAATTCTTTGAACACCCCACCTTCCAGCCCAGCACACACCACCTGACGCTGCCGTACACCGCGCCCACATGTAGCATTACACTGGCGCACACACACACACACACACACACACACACACACACACACACACAACAAACACATCTTAAAGAGACACACATTCCCCCAGCAGCCAAAATATGCTCCACCAAAGACCTCTAAAAGTGCACCACACTTACATGGACTGGTTCTTTAAATGTTTACCTGTTGCCATTCCTGTTCGACCCAGTGAGGGGCACAATCTCTGTTGCCACAGGGGTAGATGGCCAGCGGGCGCAGTGATTGGTCACACTGCTCCTCTGACATCACTACCCCACCCGACGATCGACACATCACTGCACGCACCATCCTTCCCTCTCCACACACACCTGAGCACTGGCACATATACAGACATTTTTAACTGTTTAATTTTTATGAACTAAATATTGAAAGAGAAGTGTTGAAATGGCTGGTCTGCTGTGTGCTGCTGGAGCTGTGTGTGTGTGTTGTTAAACTCACAGGGCCCCAGTCAGAAACTGTCCATCTTCTGTCACACGGCGGGCCTTCACATTCCTGACTTTCTATTGGCTGAGAGGACTTGTTACATAGTCTCATTTCCATTGAGCAACGAACCTCCCGAGTACGGACCCCCCGAGAGCCACAACGTGCCGAGCACTAGCACGCACACAGTGACATACACAAACACACACATACAGTATGTACACACACATGTGCAAAGATTAATACTGCAAAAGTTTGAAAGCTGCACAATTTGAAATTAAGAATTGTTTTGTTTTTATTTTAGGAAAAATTGTTCAACAGCTCCCTGTTATTAATAGTATCATTAATAGTATGGTCACCAGCTCTCACTATCACTAACAGTATTAGTAGTATTACGGTATTCCAGGCATGTTCATTGTGCTAAAAGGGGACCATGAAGCTGCATATGAAGAAGACATGAGAAAACTAGTTAGAGATGACATATCAACATGCAGAATACCGTTGCTGATGTGTTTCCTTTTCAGTTCCTGTTTCAGTATCAGTGTTTGAAAGGTTTGTCTGTCTGAGTTAGACTAGGCACTGACGGTTGCCCATGAAGTGTTTGTTCCAACCTCACCTAGCGCCACCATGAGGTGTGCCTTGGTATCGCATTACTGCTCCTTAACACTGAGAGAAACCAGCTGAGATGTTGCAGAAACCTAGTGAGGATGCTTCCTAACTGCCTCCCTGGATGTCCTGGGAGCGCCCGACTAGGAAGACACCCCAGCATATGATAGAGGAATTAAATGCCCCAGTTGGCCCAAGAGCACTTAGATCCCCCAAGAGGAGCAGGAAAGTCTCTAAAGACATTTGGAATTTTTGGCTTTCCCAGTGACTCAAAAATGAATGAATGGATGGAGGCCAGGGAAACTGTCGTTTTACGTCTTACGTTTTTTGAGTTTTACGTCTTAGATTTCGATTTCAGTTTAGTTTTTAGCTTTAAAATGTATTTTTATTTTAGTTACCGAAAAGATTTTCACCAATGTCTTTTGTTTCTTTGTTTGTTTCTGTTAATGATGACGCTCACGGCAAATTTTAGTAAGTGAAATGACTTGGCAAATGTTTTGATACAGATGTTGAAGTCTTTGAAGCTTTTCATGGAGCTTCTGATTAACAGAATGCACACTGGCAGTCCTTGGACAATGCATTATTGTCTCTGCTGCTTTGACTAAAACAATATCAGATTTCAAGACATCAAACTTCAAGATGGTATCAAAATCAGAGTTTTGCTACCATGAAAATACTAGCCATCAATGTGGTCAATACCATTGCACACTCCTACATCAGAAACATTGCACTGTGGTTTGCTGTATTACCTCTGACCACTCAGACACCTCCCACTGGGGCCCACAGCTCTGGCCAAGGCAGACCTTTCTATTGGCTGGTTTGTGAAGGTCATGTGACAGACACAGTGAATCATAGACAGAGGAGTCAAGACCGGGTAACAGCATCTTCCAGCAGCGCACGGTACGATACTGAACGCCCTCACCACAGGTTCGAGAGCACTCACTCCAACCGCTGGTCTCCCATCTGAGGAGAAAGTGGTGAATACAACCATTTAAGTCACATTAAGAGAAGTAATTTCTTCTTCCTATGTTTTGAATTTCTACCCCAGTATGAAGTTCTTCTTTGATTCTTTAAGAACATTTGGAAGTGTAGAATTTTGTTGTCTATGTTGCATTCAGCCCGTTCATCTTAGTGTCCCCGGGTCAGATCCGTGATGGGTATGAAACTGGGGATGAGCTGCGTGCATTGCTGCCTACCACAGTGTGTTTTTGTTACTACCACTGCAAATGTCAAAAATGTTCAAATCCTTAACTTTGCTACAAAATACTTAAAATGAAAAAAAACTATAGATTACTGAAAATACTTCCCACCGTAAGTCTGTATGACTCAACAACGTTTTAAAATTAATGAATTAATTAAAATTCAAGACCTGTAAGGGCTTTGATTTGAGATACTTAATGTTAATTCATCGATTTTACAACAAGAATCCCGAGCTGATTTGTACTTTGATTCATTTTGTTTGGTTTTTCCTTCAGGACTTTCTGTATTTAGGTAAACCAGTGTTATGTTTAAGCTCTTAGTAGATTCAAAGATATGGACATGTGGAAATACTGTATTTTTAATATCCATATATCATATCCACATATGACATATCCAGGGGGTGTCCTGACGCCTGACCTGATGTATTTGCTTTTCTGATCTCTCACACAAGAAAAGCATCACTTCTTTGCCATTTTCAAATGAAACCGTGCCAAAGTCTGAGGAATTTCACATCAGGGTTTTAGTTTACCAAACCTGTCAGTCAGTCAGTAAGTTAAATCAGTAAGGGCAGTACCTCGGAGGACATTCCTTTCCAGTGCAGAACTCATGTGTGGGCTCGGGTCTGGTCAGAGAGTCACAGTAACTGTCATCGACTTCAGTACCATCATACCGTACACAAAGGGCATAGCTAGTAGTGATGCCTGGCAATACACACAGACACACCATGTTAACAGAAAGTACACAGAGTGCAGACACACATCAACAACATACAATCCACGTGAAGTACAATGTGTATATGGCTCTTTGTGTGTATTAGAAGAAGATGAAGATGAACAGAGATCACAGCAGATCAAGTTAATACAACAAATAAATGATTAAAGATACAGAACCTTTGTGGACAGATTCATAGGTTAGGCAAGCGACAATGCATAACAAGTTGTCCTGATATAAGACAATAATGGACATGGTGGAGGCAAAGAACACTGGTCTACTATTTTCTCTGTTGGGGAACCTTGTTTTGCATAATCACACTAATACAAGGGACACTTACCAAANNAACTCTGTCTGAGGTGTTTAACACACCTACAGTACCAGCCAGTCAGACACTAATATATTCTATAGCCATGGCAGAACAACTTTCACAAGCTGCATGTGGGTATTATCATATCGGTGTACTTGCATGTTGTGCATGTGTTTACCTGTTGTACAGGTTGAGCTGCATGGAGCATAAGCAGAAATCTTCCAGCGATACATGTCTGCCAGACTTATATCTGGGTCCAGACCCACATCAAAGTCATTGCTAAAGAGAGACAGAAACAGAGACAGGCAGGCACCTTTCTGAAACCTGATACATTTCCAGTTCACTTTATAAAAAAACCATTAAAATGTAACACTCATTATGCTGACAGGAGAAAAGGAAAGCTATGTTAATTAAGTTATATTAAAAATGAGGGTAACAACTAGACCCCCAGGCAAACATCTACACAGTCATTAAAACAATTTATGCGAAGTATTTATCATTATAAACTATAAGCACAGAGTAAATGGATGACGATCAGGATTATGACAGTATAATACAATAAGCACCAAAGATTCAAGCCACTGAACATCATATGGCATAAATCTGTAGTGAATTACATCTTATATACCTCATACCTCTCTGTGTTGGCTGCCTGGACCGCAGACACCTGTTGCAGCCGTACCAAGATGGCGGTGTGTGTTTCTGAGTGTGTGCCAGTTTCTGAGTGCGTCTCAGTAACTGAGAGCATGTCTGAGTGCATTTCCAACTGTGGGTCTGTGTGTATTTCTGTGTCTGTGGAAGACAACGTTTCCACATCTGCTTCTGCTGGTGAACGTGGATCAGCGAGTGTGTGTTTCACAGAGTGTGTGTTTGACTGTGTGAGGGAGTGTGTGTGGTTGTAATGTAAATCCTCCAGTAGCAGATAGGGGGCATCTTCTGGCAGGGCTGCGGAATGAACACTCACTTCACTACCTGTGAATAGATGGAAACAAATGAATGTAGGGTTTTAAAAACATCCTGGTATGTTTTAAGATATGTACCAGTGAAAGAGATTATTGCTAAATAATGAAGGCTATTAAGCTTTATTAGATGTATTTTACAAAAATTCATTTTTAAAAAAGTGGAGATTTTCATTTTTTTTAATAGTTGTTAAACTAGACTAATACTGAATGTTTTTTCATGGTCTCTTCTCTTCACATGGAGGTCAGAAGTCAAGTTACAGCTACAGAACAACACACTGGAGTTGTTAGGGCCTGTTGAGTCTGTATGTTTGAATAGGGCGTAGTGTCTTTCCAGCCACTTCATTCCCATCCTATCCCTTTGTGTGGAGGATTTGCCATATTGAGGCCTATCCCACACCAGTTGGTAGTAGTGCTGACTCCTGAAACTGCACCACCCCAAACCAGAAGTAAAAGTCATTTCAATACATTTTTATGAAGTATTATGAAAAAGCTACCTATTTGATTGCATTCATGCCTTACATCTGTTGGTCTTTATCCCTTAAGCACTGATGAACACAGCTAATCAGAAAGTGATTAAGTGATAAGTGAAAGCCTGAGTTCTCTCCAGTGATTGGTTGGACTTGAGTTGTACATGCAGTAGCTTTATTTTTTCTCATCTCCACTGTCATGACATTTCCCCCGTGTATTATAGCATAATATTTCAAGCATAAAAAAGAAAAACACAAGCGTTTTAGGTCTATGTACTATTTTCAGGTATTTTTATTTTATTTTTTTCTAAACACTGAAGTATAGAAAAAAAAAGCTTTGTCTTTCCTACCTGGGAAAGAGAGCACCAGAGTGTTGTCATTAGCAGTGGACGGCTCGTCAATCGAATTGGAGGAACTTCCTTAATGAACAGAAAAACAAACAGACAGTTTTGCTAATTTAAAGGCAGAAACATAAAGAAATCTGAAAGTGATACGTTTCTGAACGTATTACTGGGGGGGCTGCGTCAGATAATATTTATAACTTTCCGTCAAATGGACAATTACACCAGCTTCCCGCTGTCATTGGCCACGTGTGCATTATAGCTAGACTGCTAAATTGGCCGGGACGATATACTGGCTATATTAGCTTATCATAGATATCTTGCCCTGGAAGTGTTGGACAGACTGACAAACTGACAATGCCATCCTTAGGTCCTGCTGCCAACAAACAAAAAAGCCTGTTTCACATAATCATATCAAACAATTATATGAAACAGAGAAACAATCTAATCGTTGAAAAGCTATAACAAACCAATTTTTATATTTTTACTCCATGACTATCTGTCAGCTGACTAATTAATTAACTAATCATGTTAGCACTGTCTATTGGCAGCTTCCATGCACAAACGTGTTGTCAATTTTAAAAAGTAAAAAGCTCAATTATTAGAAGACAGATCAATCTCTGACTCACGGTAGCCAGATGGCACCGGAGGTCCCCGCTCCTCAACGTCATTATGGCTGAATACATGACTGGTGACGTCAGCCGGTCTGTAGACCAACACGGCAGCTGGTGTTGGAGGGCTGGGTGTCCTGATCTCCCACACTACTTCCTCCTCCTCTTCTTCCTGCAGCTGGACGTCTGATTGGTCATCAGCTCCCAGCTGGGTGTGGTAGTGGTGGACGGATGTCACACTCCCTCTGCTGTGATTCGTCGCTCTAGGTCGATCTCCTCTCACATCCTCATTTAACTCGTTGTAGGTGAGGTTAAGATGGGAGTGGGAGGGGCCTGTGGTGATGCCTTCTGCAGCTGTGATGTCATGAGATGTGCGGGGGATGGTGTACTCGTAGGTGATGTGGGGGAGCTTCCCATTCAGGTTGTAGTACTTCATGTCCAAAGAGAAAATCACAGGTGAAGTTACTTCATACTGGAACTCATTCTTTAATTAGAGTAAAATGAAATATATACTTGTGTGTCCTGTGTGTGTGTGTGTGTGTGTGTGTGTATTACCATAACATTCAGCCCCTGAAGTGTTGGTCCCTGGGCAATGATATACTCCAGCCCATCAGAGAATATATTGCTTGGACGTCGGTATTTAAACACTGTTCCTGCCACGCGGAAGTTTTGAGGATTGTCAAACACAGTGTTTCCATTGAAGAAGAAATGACCAGCTTCATCTGACAGAGCTACATAGGAGGGGAAACATCAGGGGGAAGGACTAAGACAGTGATATTTAAAACTGGGTCAGAACCCAAAAACCCACAGAAAGATTAGCCATTTTCCACATAGTGGTACCTACAATATGGGTACTGGTTCTTGTTTTGAAAATGACCCAGAGTTAGACAAGAAGATCAAAACTATCTCTGTGCAGTCAGTACAAATAAAGGTCCAGACCATGTTTAGCCTAGCTTACTTCAAATGGGTTTATTAAAAATGGTATCATTTTATGATAAAAAAATCATCCTAGAACCAGTGTTACAGTGGTACATTAAGTGTTGATTTAAATCTGTTGCTTTCGTAGTCGTGGCTGTAGGTTCTCACCCAGGATGTTCTCAGTCTTGTGTCTCTCTATGATCTGAATGTCTGAAGCTCCAGCTGGGATGTTGGTGATGAACACGTAGCCTGATGACAAAAACACCTACTTTAAACACAGGCACGATTGTCTGTTGTGAACTAACTGTCATAAAGGAACAAAACTGTCTGCTAGCTGAAACAAAAGACAGACACCAGTGAGGCTAAAATGTCCCAAACAGATGTTTCTATTGCACACAACCAGGATACTAAGATAAACAGTATGCGTCACCTCACTTCCATCTCGACTTGTCCAGGGTCACTTCACCTAAATCACAAAAAACATATTTTCCTACGTACTTCTATCCATCTGGTATCTAGCCATGCAGATAGTAAAGGTTTTATACTGTGTACTAACGTTCTGAGGCTTTGGTTGGCACCCCAATACGATGATGATGCTTTGATCACCATAAATTTTATTCACCTCAGTTGTATCGATCTGGAAAACACTTTTTGTGATTTCAGGGTAGTGTTCATTTCTTTGATGAAAACTGTGATGAAATATATTAGTCAACAACCTCTTTTTCTATGACAGAGAAGAGACGCTGACGAGACAACACTGATTTCTTTAAACGATAACTGTGACTAAATCTCCATACAATATGGTTGGTGCAAAAAGAGGTAACTAAAATGGAATTTAAAAATAAAAACTATAATGAAATCTCTTTATTTCTATTGACGAAAACTTTCACGTAATCCAAATCTCCTTCTCGTCATTGGATGGACAAATTCATTGGACAGTGACTTTGCACACCAGCAGCGCACCGCCAACAGTGCTAAAGCCTGAAGCTAGCTGCAACCTACGGCTGGAGGAGCTCGGCCAATGTGAGACAGTGATGGGAAAACTAGATGATGGCAACAGCAGGGCAGGGTCTGAAGAAAATGGGTTGGCATTTGGACACACTTCAAATATAATGCTGCAGTGAGAATAAAAACAAAATCTAAAAATGTCTGACAAAATGAACACTAACTCAACGAACTGAAGCTTCAAGAATCCTTCCATGTACAGCCAGGTGGTAATCACCCAGAAGAACTGCATTTAACAGTTAAAGTGCAATAGTCTTTGTGAAGCTATAACATTGTCATCCCATCAGTTTCAGGATTCTGTGTCAAGCCATTCTGCAAAAAACATGTCATGAAAAATAATTACAGTGAAATTTGGTGAGAGGGCGGCTGAAGGCCTAGATAACTGTTTACTTCAAAAAAACAGCTGACCTATGAGTAAAACAGTAGTATTGTTGTGCCACTGTAACCAAATTCAACACCAGATAACGTGACTTTACATAATACATCATTTATACTCGTATGCACATCTGTCTACATGTGTGTTTGTGTGTGTGTTACCTAACTGTGTGAGTGCCTTCCTGTATGATCCAGAGATGCGCTGGCATGACGTCCCGTTGCCTCCGCATACTCCACACCTGTCTACTGTCTTACTGCTGTACAGCTCCCCATCACAACCTACAGGCTGGAGGAGAAGAGAAATGAAGAACACTTAAGACAGTTACGTTATTTGGAGGCTTCGCTCATCCAGCCAGGGAAGTTTTCTCATCAATAACAAACATTTGCTTTAAATGAGCGTAAAAAAATATTTTTTCCGAATATTTTGTGTGGTCTTGAATAAATGTAATACACAGTAGTAATTCTTACAGGAAAACAAATGACAGTACAGCTTTTTCTTGTTGGGTTACCTGACATACTCCCTCTATACAGACTCCATGGTACTTGGTATCGCGGCAGAAGGTACCATCATGGGCGGGAACTAGCAGCTGTCGCTCACCAGTGATGGTTGTACACTGCAGGTCACATGGCTTATTGGAGATGCTGATGTAATCAGCTATAAAGGAAATCAGATATTTAAAAAGATATTTACTTTATTGATATCACAATACAGGATGTCTGTGAGATACAGTCTACAAAATTCAATTAGTTACATGTGGTTACCATTTGAGATTGCCCAAATGCAAAGTGGGCCAGTGCAGCTTTAACAGAAGGTGGTGGATGATTAAACTCAATCTTTCACAGTTGCTGGACTTAATAAGACTTAAATAGTCCATGTAAGCTAAAACTAATGATTATCAGAAGATGCCCCATTGACAATTCTGCAGCAATTGTCTTTCATTCCTTCAAGAAGCTGCAAGTTGTGAATGAATGTTAATGTCCAGTATAGACAGCTACTGTAGAAGAGTATGGAGAGAGGCCATACCAGGGCATCGTGGTTTCCACTGACTGTGTTAAAGATTGATACCTGAATGGACAAACAGGCAAACAGACAGATGGAAGAATGACTGATAGATTGATATTATACCTGGGTAAAGAGGTATCCACTGGTAGTATCTTCTTCCAAAGGCTTTAGAGTTGAATTGGGAACACTGGTGCTGTTTGAAGCTACTACTGGGGCTGGGGCAAGGCTGAAAAACACAACAACACATTCACAAACACACACAAAC
This sequence comes from Oplegnathus fasciatus, assembly GCA_003416845.1. Lineage (NCBI taxonomy): Eukaryota > Metazoa > Chordata > Actinopteri > Centrarchiformes > Oplegnathidae > Oplegnathus > Oplegnathus fasciatus. Next base: position 341,567 of record NTHP01000102.1, read on the forward strand.
ACACACACATACACACACACACACACACCAAAAAAGATACCTGCAGCTTAAAGACTCAATAGAGAATTAATCAGTATAGTATCAATATCAATGTAGCATCATACCTGGTTTGGACAGAGCTGGTACTGTTTAGGAGAGCCAACACAATATGAGCTATTGATGTTCTGGGTGGCGGACAGCCTGACACAGAGACAGGAGACAAGATACAGAATAAAATATGGTTAATATACTGTATTACATGGACAACTCATGAGATGCATGAAATATTACAGTATATGTACATGTATGTACAAGAATATCTTGTGTTTAATAAGGAATATCCTTGCTGTGATTGAGACACAAGTGTGATGGCTTTAAGTGTCATGTGTTAGGCAATGACAGTGTCAGTTACTGTTTTTATATTCTGTCCTTTCTGGTCAAAAACTGAAGGAGTTTGGAAAAATTATTTCTCTAGTTGTGTGTTTGTTAGCAAGTAGGATGAGTCAAGTAAGGTGAGGTCCAGGGGAAGCTTTATCAAGCTGTAAATTAACCCATCACAGAAACACTGCAAGATACAGTATATACACAGATGTCATCCCAGCTGTTTTAGTGCCACGTTTTGTGTCACGTCACTGTTTAAGAGTCTGAAATGTTGGGATGGTTTCATTGTGACCTATCTAGCAGCAGGGCAGCAGGTTGTTTGCTTGACCACAGCAGAGACCAGCCGGGCTATAATAGTCACCGTTCCTAATGACTGCAAGGCAAAACTGGCATGGCAAAATGCAGATGCTTCCATACAGGACATGAGGGCTCACTGGATGGTTTGATGAGTATAAAAATGATGTGATGTGATCATATGTTATGCTATGGCCTTCCCAGTCAACAGATCTCAGCCCAACTGAACAAAGAAGGGAGATTTTGCAGTGGCACGGTCGACAGCACTGCAACCTTTGACAAGGAACTAAACTAAAACAACTTCACAACTTTCTGTTGGCTTTTCCTTTGTCGCCTGCCTACATGTATTAGTATATGATGGATAAAATATTATGAATGAAATATCTCTTAGCGATAGCAAGGAATCGAAGAACCAGTAAAAACTAAACTTGAGGGCCGCCAGTTGAAGAGCCAAGACTTAGTGGGTGTTTGGAAATGTATGACACCAGGGTGAAGAAAAGGACAAGAAGAAATGTTACCATCCACAGCCATCTTTTTCCAAAACCTTTCCTCTGGTATACGGTCTATTATGCCCACACACAGCTTAAGTGACATCCGACCCATTCCTATTTCTTTGTGGAATAAACAGTGATTCACTGACATTTAGTGCTCATAATGAAAAGTGAGTTTGTGTCTGTAATGAGTAGCTAGAGCAGCTGCCACTATGAGCAAACAGTACTTATATACACTTCTCAGACGCTTGGCACAAATTCATACAACACATTCAAAGTGCTTCATACTGACTAATGCTAATGTTATCCCCATTACTGCCTCACATTTTATACACTGACTACTAAATAACACCATACTTACTACCACTACTTGCAAATTTTTGCCATTTCAGCCACCTTCTTATTGTTGCGGTGAACGTTTTTTCAACTTCACAGAGCTCTCCATTTTTTCCAAGTGAGAAGCACTTCTTTCCATAAAGGCTGCTTTTCAGCAGCTCCTTGAGTTAGCTTACTGTAAAAAAAAGACGCTGCCGCTTAAGAAGTGTACTGTGAGTATTGTCTAAATCAATCTGAACACAGCGTCTTGAGTTATTACTGTGTGCTCTAGAGTTATTGTGAAAACCTAAATACGTTTGAATCTTGACACTTGTCATTTCCCTCAATAGTCACTCAATATGAACACCACAGAGCACCCCGTAAACTCCACTGCTCCATTGTACACACCTATACAGGCTTGAACATATATATATATACAGTACTTAAAGTTGTACTAATCAATATTTTTATATTAACAATGGGTCAAATGACAATGTGTAACATGAAAGGTGTCACTTGTAGTGATGAAACCAACATAAATCATCAGCCGACTCTTCAGTTTCCCTCAGCTTTATGGAGCTTTTTAGCCTCTTTTAGCTCACTGTTTTGGTATTACGGCCCACAAACTTGCTTATCAAGGCAAAACTGCTTACAGAGAAAAATTCTGATAACCCCACTGTACGCTAACTTTCCAAACAGCAGACACAGTTAGAGACTAGCTGGTGAACATAGTGGAACATTTAGCAGCTAAAGAATAGGGCTGAACGATATGCAAAAAAAAATTATATTGCGAATATTTTGACACATTTCACGATTTTAGTGGGAATTTTTGAATTTCATTATCACTGAAAAAAAATATAAAAATGATGATGATGTGATTTTTGCTGGGGTCTGTACCAAGCAAGCATGTTCCCTTCCATCTGGAGAATATGATTGGTAGGCCGGGCCATCTCTGTAACACCACAATGCTTCATTTATAATGGTGTGTTGTGACACATTTTACCTTAATCAAAAAATTGCAGCTCCTGCATTTTGGATATTGCACTTGGCCATATTGCGATTTCGATAATATTTCGATTAATTGTTCAGCCCTACTAAAGAGCCAGATATTTTTCTCAGGACTTGGTGGAGACCAAAGCAGAGCTAAAAGAAGAGTGACTAGTGGACTTAGTGTATATTCATTAGGTGGACAAGAAGTCGGTGTTGCTCTGTGTCTGCTAGATGTAAAAATAGGCAACAACTATAAATGGTGATAACATGACAATGATGTGTTTTCAGCTTGTTTTGCTGCCCCCTATATAGATAGATAGATAGACAGATAGATAGATAGATAGATAGATAGATAGATAGACGTGTTATTTCTCCTGTGTTTACTTTTCAATTGTGGCAGACATTTATGTCTTCAGAGGAAACATGAAATGTGATCAACATTAGCTGACTCTGAAGAACAGTAACAACTTGAATGTATTTGTTGACAGTAAAAGAGTAAGAACCTCTTTATTCACTTTAAACCAGCTGACGGAAACACATCTCAAGGGTCTCAGAACTCAGAAGTTTGCAAAATTTCGCAACAACATGTACCATGTGTCTGCAGCAGTTGTACCAAGAAAAATCTGTCAGAGTGCTGTAGTTTTTAACATGATTCTAATTCTGTGTGTGTGTGTTGGGAAGGACCTACAGGACTCCAACATGGAGTTAATGCATCTGTCTTTCATTACTATGTTAACTACACCCCCCGCCCTGACACACACAAATACACACACACACCTCCTCTGTCTATCTATCTGTGTCTCTCTTTCTTCGGCCCATCCTCCTACACTTTTTAGACAGTAAAGTAGGAGAGACAGCAGGAAGAGGTGAGCGGGAGGTCACTATGTGAGAGTGTCACATCTAATTGGTAGAAGGTGATGAGGGTAGGGCAGGAGAGGAAGGGGAGAGAGCAAAAAGGCAGGAGGTGAACGGAGTAGGGAGGAAGAGGAGGAGAAGAAAGTGGAAAAAAGAAGTGGAGAGGAGAGAAAAAGGGTAAAAAGAGGAGTACAAGGGGCAGACATGAGTGCAGAAAATGGGAAGGAGAGGAACAAAGACAGCAGAAGGAAAGGGGGAGGAGGGGGAAGAAGGGGAGAGACAGAAGGCCAAGAGTGAGGGCAGAGTGGCGTTAATCTTGGTTGACAGAAACTTCCGCAAGTCTGACAGGGGGAGGTCAAAGGTAACAAGATGGCTACCAACACACATATTCTGTCAACGCTCCACCTAACTTCGCTCTGTATATGGCCATGTCTCGATTCACTCGTCCACAGTGTGTTACTGCTGTGTACATAACTTTACATATGTGTCCTTTGTGTACATACACCGTGTGTACAAGACATGAAAGAATCATCAAATACCCAAGCTGGTTCATTTTTTTAGCATTAAATAGTGTTTTTCATTCTAAAGACTTGGGCTTGGAACTTTCCTGCCTGCACAAAGCCAGCAGTTGCACAAACTCCACTGTAATGCACTCGTCTAGTAGTCAACTTGCGCTTGTTTGGTCATTTCCTGCTCCAAACAAACCCACTTTTGCCGAGGTGGGTGGAGTGGTGAAGCTGAGGTTGTTTATTCAGAAAAGACAGCACAGTGCAACTTTGGTGCTCATTTTGGCATAAAATTGCAATTGCATTTCAACCCGCTTAGACTCATGTATGTTGAGTCTGTCTCTTTCAGTGTTTCTACACACCAGACAAATAAGATTCCAAGTTCAACAGTGAAATAACTTACAGTATAGCAGTCATCCCAGCTTTCAAACCACAAGCTCCACATGCAGTCACATCTTACAGTACTTTCAGTGGTGGCACTGCACACGAAAGCATAACATACCCTGATCTCTGATCGCTTAAGTAAATAACAAAAAATAGGCAGATAGTAACAAAGGAAACATGTTACCTCATTACACAGACAGGCCTACCATTATGGTCGTAAGCTCAACATAAATGAAACACAACTTCAGCTGAAAAAAGGGTATCATCTACAATCACATTCACATGCACTTGCACCCCAAGATTGCGCTTGTGTTTAAGCTTGCACCCAGTTTCCTTAGTGGCACTCAGTGTAAAAAAAACTAATATACAGAAAGAAGAGTAACATTAGAAATCCTTCTCCTCCTATATATGTCTATATACCATATAATGTTTTTAACACACTACCTCTGTATGAGACAGTGTCTCTCTTGACTCCTCACTCCTCCTCCACAGCTCCTGGAACAAGAGGACCAACTGGACCACTCCCCCCACCACTGAAACACCTCCTCCTGGGAGAAAATATACACATTACAACAGTCAGAAAAAACAATCAAGCCTGTAATTTCCACCAGGGAGAGGTGTAACATATCAAGTTGCAGTTTGAGAGTTGGAGTTAGTTGGAGTGAGTTAGCAAAGTCGTGCTGAATATTAACCAGCCTTCATAAGTCGGACAAAAGAACACTCTGAGGTGACAGAAACCTGACGGGATCTTGTTGCAACTGGTGTGTGGGCTCATATATTAATTAAAGTCAGACACAAATTACATTTACATTACACATTTCAAAAGTGGAACAATGAAACAGATGACAAAGTGTGTGATTACAGTACCTTGTTGCTTGTCTGTTTGACATTCTGACTTCCAAAAGTGTTTGATTGTAGATGGATGTCACGCTGCTCCACCCTCCCTTCACTTCTGTCCTGGCAGACACACACCACATACACAGACACATACACATGAACATGGAAAACATTGACTGCGTGAGCCCTTATGTATTGGGGTGGATGTACTGATTGATATCTCAAAAATAGAAATCTCAATGTAGTTGGACTGACCCTTTAATTCACTGGTGAAAGTAAACTACCCTGACCATGTAAGAGCTCTATCTGCGGACCACTACACTACACTGTGTTTATGGTTAACTTGTGTCAGAGGTGTTGTGATCAGCAGTAATGCATTCTACTGAACCTGCACATGAAGTAAAATAGAGAGACTCTGAGTTTGGGGTTTCACAAGAACCACATCTATTTATTTTCATGCTAAGAAGACAGTTTCACTTTTTCTATGTGATAAACTAATAAATAACATAGGCATGCTATTTTACCTGTATGTAACCTCCCATCAGGTACAAAAATAGTACTAATTGTACTCTTGTCTAAATGATGCCCAACACATTTGGCTATTAATATAAATCAATTCAATTCTTTGAATTTTGTTAGAATAAGTAATGTTAATTTGAGCCCTGTTTCCTCTAAACAGCCTGCCCTCCTCACTGCCACCCATCTGTCTTAAATATTTTGTTTACATGCAGAAAGATAGCCGGCTTACTTAGTCCTTGTTTAGTCTTCCTGTTAACCATTTTCACTTACTAGATAAATGTTCACTATTTTAACATTAGTGAACATTTGAATATTCAGTTCAATTACACAGCCTACAACCTGATGCTCTCTGAAATGATTCATTAAACAACCTTACACTGAACGTGACAATGTTTCACTTTTTTAGATGGCTGCTACACTGAAAGCCATCAGTATAAAATGCTGCATACAAAAAAAAACTGTACATCATGTCATCAGTCAAACAACAGGATCTTGCAGCAAGTATTAGGAAGCAAGAGGGTCGGTGGATTTCTGACATATATTTATAAATCCAGGTGTAAATCAAAAGCAAGTAAGTGTAGTGTTTGGACACTATTTGGACATGAAATTAGAGCTAATGTAAAATCTAAAATTGACAAATCTGCCCCACATTGAGCTAGAAGAGGAGATTTGGTTTTCCACGTATCAAAAGGATGTGATCTGCTTCAAGTCAAGTCTCAGTTAGGTGGTATTTTTAAATCCCTCAACCGACAAACACACACACACACGTCAAGGCTCAAAGTCCCACTACTGTGTTGTCTCGACAGGGTCCTAAACAAGCCCACACAGGCTCCTTACTCTGTCAGATTACCCTCTGGCTAATTCAACACATAAACACACACACCGCTATAGTGTGTGTGTGTGTGTGTGTTTGGATATTTGTGTGATTTGTGAGCTGACAGTAATAGTTGTGTTCTATCAAAGCCATGGCAATCAAAGTGTTTTTAGGATGATGACGGATCAGATGTCAAAAAAAAGATGACGGTGGTGGGGTGACGCGGTGCCAGTGCATTTTCATGGTTGAGTGACTTAAAGGGCTGATTATCTATGCAAATAGTCTGTTGGACTGGAAATAGCCTAAGCAAAAGAAGTCTGTGTACAAAAAGCATGCTTACACCTCTTCCCAAGAAAGGTTTGAGGGTTTGAGATCAAATTAGGATGTGGTGATGTGGTGTGGCAAAGGAAACTCTTATATGAAGCCTGTAAAGTGTGCCATATTCCTTTCAGTGTAATTCCTCTACAGCTGTTGGACAGCCTATGCTGAATGTTAACATTTCTGATAGAAATCAATGTAGAAATGACCATTTATAACAGTGTTTATAAATCAACTATCAGAGATATTGCAAAGTTCAAACACAACATTTATGTTTAAATCCGGCAGCAGGATTCTGAACAAGATGGCGGTGTGGTGGAGTGCGGCTCAGTCGATATCAGCATGGTCAATTTTATAAGCCAATATTATTCTATAACAGATACATCTATATCAATATATATATGTACAGAAATGCCAAAGATGATGTAGTAAATGTAATTTAGAAACAGTGTCGTCAAAGTTTGTGACAGAACTGACAGGTTTAAATGTCCCCTTGGTATGTATCTTGGTCACTGTTCTTTAATAACCAAATTTAAGGGGTCGCATTGAAATGTTTGTAAATGTGTTTAAGTTTAAAAAAATATCAGATTTTTCATCTAAGGTATCAGTATCATTTTTGGCCTGAAAATCCCATCATCGGTCGGACTCTAATATGAAGTCCATGTTGACTTAAACAAGAAATGCATTAGTCCAGACACAAGGTCATGAATACATATGTGAAAATGCATTTAATACAAGCTTTATTCCTTGATTACAAAAGCATGATTGGGCTAGTTCTCTAAAGTAGCTCTTGGATATTAGGCTTGAAACAAAAAAGCGAACATACATTTGTCACAAACATGAACACATTTTATAGTATGTCTGGCCTGTTGCCCAATATACCTCAAAAGCTCTGTGCAGTGCACGCAGCCGTGACATGCATAAAGTGTGCATTCATCTCTCTACGAACTAAGCGATGTTACCACCATAAATTCAAACCTTTAAATAGAAACCATGACCTCACTGTTGCTATGGCGTATTACGTTTGTGTGTAATAATGTGCAAAGAGTGCTTTAGCACTGTTGGGAGATAATGTCTTTCGATAGTCTTTGCCAAAAAGGCATTTTAGATGTCATGCCAGTTGTTGTGTGCAATACACAACTTTCCTTTTTTACTGTTGCCATCAATTTTATGTGTTGTCAACTTCATCCACAAAACTCAGCTTCAAATCCAGAAACCCAGACCTCTTTTAAGTCCGCTATACGGTATGAGTTTTTTCTTTCACTGGCTAGAATGAATCAACTGAACGATAAATGCTAACCAGACAAATATGGGGCATTTTATCAGCTATCTCTGGGGCATTAATGTTCAGTCCATTCATGTATATAGAAACCAAACAGTTGGTTTAGAAGAAGTGAGTGAGTTCTGGTGGTTAGCACAGCTGAGACAAAGTGTCTGCAAACAATTGTTTGCACAGCCTTTGGCAATGCATCTGTTTAGAGTTTCAACCATGAGACCCCCAGACACCCTGATAGGCTGGCTAGCTGCTGGCTGTCACCGTGTTGTCTTCTTCATTCAGTCGAACAGGCGGATTGTGTGAGCCTTTGGATCAGGCTGCAGATCAATCTGTTTGTCAGTCAGCTATCTGGTCACTTAGTCCAGAGAGAACAGAGTATCCAAATTGTCAGTCAGTGATGTAACTTTCCAAGATTAAGGCGGAGATGTCATCTATCCTGCGATCTATGAGACTGGAGTCATGTTTGCTTCCTGACAGTTAATGTTCATGTGACAGACTGAATTACTGAATCAGTTTTATACTTGGCCACATGAAGAGAGACAAATGGATTTTTCCTACAACAAAGGGCTGTGTAGTTTAAAATATTGCCTTTAGAGAGGATTAACAAGATAAAATCAACAAAACAGTGGAACACTGTATGTACGCCAAAACTATCACTGAAAAAATCATTGGTTATGACTGAGGACAAAACTGCTCACCAAGTTTTGTCAGTGTGCGGCTGTCCAATTATACTGTACTAAGCAGTATCTCAGTGAGTTACTGTTAGATGTAACTTACATCTTTCCTAAATGTCCAATTTAAAACTGGGCAACAACTAACACGGTACGTTTTTTTTCTAACAATCAAACCAGAATGAAGCATTTATTTCTCATACAAAAGATAAATCAGGCTACATGAGGAGTACAGGAGAGACAAACACAACACAATGTGGAAAGTGTGAGTTAGAGGACAACACACCAACAACAGGATCTTAAATGAACCTGTTATTCACATGCTTTGCATCTGTCTGAATGATAAAACATGAATACAGTAGCGAGCATTGCTTCTGTTGCATCCAATGGACAAAGTGGTCAAGTTCAACAAAGCTGCTGTTTTTAGCTACACCATCATAAACAAACGGGCTATCTGAATGGGGGGAAGCAGTATGTGAGTCCAAACACGGGACCCCCCAAACAAAGTATTTCAGTCTGGTCATTAAGATAAACCACACATTACAGGTCACGTCCATTTGATGTGCTTTGCTTTGAGCAAAAGAGTTACTTTGGTGGAACCTCATTCTTCAACGTTATAATTGGTTTGGAGAAAGGGTACACCAAACGCCATTTACAATTTACATCACTTATGTCATTTCCCTGCTGCTTTGTGTATCGTGTAATGTAAACACATGTTGGACAGCCGTTTTACAAGCCGTTGCTGCTCATTCCTTGACGCAACATGCACCCAAGCATCCCACCAGCCTTCATTCGGAAAGTATCAACTTTTCACGGAGGTTCGCCGAAGGGAACAGTGACATTCCCGCATTTGGTAACAGTTAGCTTACCTTCACATACACAATGACACTATAGTTAAATGGCTTTTCGAAGCCCGAACAGCTCCAGGGACTGACATTTCATTCAGACATTACCGTTGCTGGGTAAATTATATCTTAGCCGAATTGAAAAATGTATCCAAGAATTAATTTAAGAAAAGCAGACAGTTCCCTTGACGACAAGCAAGGCAGAATCAAAGTGACAGACTTATGAGTCTCCACTGGAGCAAACTACCCATTTCCCCGTCTTAACTTTGAGGCTTTCTGCAAACGGGTAACGTAGAGCTCTGAGAGGTGAACAAACAGCTACTCCGCAAGCTATTTACCTTAACGGGCCAGTTGTTCGTTAGCGGGAGAACCGGGAGGTGCAGCAGGAGAAAGGAGCAAACCGGGAGAGCTAAGCCTCCGTTACCGAACATGGTTCATTCATGTCATGGACCGACAACACTTCCCCTCCCCTTACCTCCGCTCCCCTCCTCACTCCTCTCCTTCTGCCCTCCTTCCTCCTCCCATTTCGACCCCCTTTTGATGTAGTTACGCCTTTTGGTCTCGCTCGCGCTCACACACATACGCACGCGCGTACGCACACCAGGCTACATAAGACATCCCCACTTCGACTTCATGCCTGACACCCACATGATGTGTGTGCTGTATTTTAGCACGTTTGTTTGTTTGTTTGTTGTTTTGTGATGTTTTTTTCCATACTAGGTGTTCTAAGCTTATTTTGTATCATTTTTCAAATGTGTGTTATAGACTACTATCAGGACACATAGCTACAAACATTCCTCACCACAAATGAATGACCTTTTACACGTTCACATGAGCCATGAGTCATTTCATTTATATTTTACATATGTTTTTATTTGATCTTTATTTAGGATAACACAAGCCTTTATTGATCTCCTGAGGGGAAATGAATCAGTCTGACTGACTCACTGCTCCCTGTTGACAGAGTTGTGTTTTCTGAAGTGTGTAATGATTTCTATAGTAGGCTAATAAATATGTGCAGTTATCATATAACTATTAGGCTACTATTGACTATTGATTACTGACTGTTGAGGAGAAGAATCATCTGAAACCAACTGATGATGTGTCTTCTTATGGAGAGTGTTACAGGTGTCAGTCTCTGACAGGGCTCTGTCTCCAGTCCAGTCAAACTAAAGCTTCCTACAATTTCCAAAAAATGTTTTTCAACACATAGTTTTGTCTAATAAGTTCCCAATAAGGCTGTCATCCCACTCCATGAGGCATTGCCCACTCAGTCTCATCAGCTTGTCCTTATCTGTTGTCAGTCGTTCTATTAATTACCATTATTACCATCTGCACAGTTTTGCAGAACTGCATGCTGTTTGTACACACCCTTAAGGCCCCAGAAATGTCAACCTGCCTCTGCAGGGCCAATCCAAACATTTGATCCTGTATCTGCTAATGGCCCCACTGCCTCAACTTGGTGTATGGATATAACACCATACAGCTGTGAGGACACTAAGCTGTTTTATTCACTCATTTGACAGGGATGATACATACAGGCATTGTTACATGCAACCGATGCAATGTACAGTGTATTCGCAACTGCCAATCAAATAGGACCTGCTTCACACTGACATACAGTCATTTAAATGGTGGAGTGAAACTACAGAACCCAGACTTCCAAAGAGCTTCTACACAACCAATTACAATTACTTACAAATACTTACTGAGCACTTAAATCAATAATCAATCTCAATAGATTTAGAAATCTGGAGCTGTGACATCTGCTAGTGGTAACAATGTAAAACTACATCACAGTAAATATTAGATGACCAGCATGACTAGAGACTGAATGAATGAATGAAGGAAGGCCCCGATCAGTGATTCTGAAGGGGGAATAAAAGAGTCTCAACATGTAAAATAGTATTCAACAAGCTTCCTTCTTTTTGATTTAATAAAACTCGAAGTTAAGCTCACTTCAGTCTCAGAAACATCCTCCTATGCAAACGTTTGCCCTTCAGAATTTAGGCGACACATCAGGATCTTTCTGCTGTGTTTGACACTGTCTGTCTTCACCCTTACCAATACCATGCAGTCCATGGATGGGTATGCATGTTACTGTCAGAACTTGGTTGATCATTGGGTCGCTGGGATTCAGTGCTGGCACCATGGATGGTGTTGTTTCTGAAATAATGTCATTTTAGATTGAAGTTAGTTGGAGAATGGATGTGCACGAAGACAAGTTGTTCTCCATTTACCATGCACCTCCATTCCTGTTTTGGCTTTTTGGACGCCAGGCCTTTCTGGCATAGCGCCTCAATTTCCCAGACTACATCGCTTCTTGTTCATCCGCCATATTGCCTTCGCCTAAACGCGCTGGCTGGATCGGCTCGTACCCACAACTGAAAATGTAAGTACAGAAACAATCATATTTTATATAAGCCATGACTCTTTTGTGTTTATGACTCTATCTGTGTATTCATGACTGTTCGCATACGAGTTTGCAACTGTTTAAATATTGGAAACACGCTTCTAAATGCACATAGGTTAGCTCAGGAGATTGGTGCGTCGGGTCTTTCTCTGTTGTTGTTTTTCCCTCTGTCACAGCGACAAATTACATTCACGACTCCTTCGCAATATTTTCGATATTAGCTTTTTGTATCATTGGCTGTAATGTTTAAACGGGCACAAAAGAACAACCCGTGCTTCGTTGTCTTCTGTCGGCTACACACACGCTATATCTTCGGCTAATTCTGCCTTTAACGTTAGCGTTTCGAAGAATAGCTAGCCTCTGTGGTAGCTAGTTAGCATTAGCCGAGCCCCACAGATTTTACATGAAATCTGTGCGCGGGGTCTGTCTATTCACTGCAATTGATTAGCTTGTACCAATAAGATGCACTGAATCAAATGTCATTGTGTAGCTACTGTTTGTCTTGTGCTAATTAGCAAAACTAACGTTAAAAGCACGAACCGTAGAGAGCCTGTCTCTAATGTGAGCCAGTAGTTGTAACACAGGGGGCTTTGTTTATTGACATGATTTGATGATTGCGGCACAGGGAATGTAGGAGTTGTGGTCAAGACGTCCCCAAAGTTCACGTCCCGTTGTTGGTTTTGTTTTTCTTGACATTTTTAATCTCGTGTGGAAAGATACATTAGTCTTCCTTCAAACACCCAGTGTGTTTAATATGGACCACCCCCACTTCCATCTCTCGTCTGTCACATGTATGGCAGCATGGCCACACAACTGCGGCAATCTGTGAGGAGATTGCACATTTTGACACTCAGGTTTCTTGGCTCATCTATCTGTCTTTTCTAAAGGCTGCTGGGTATGAACGTAGCACAAGTAGCTCATCAGGCCCAATACCCAGTGTGGATACCACTGCTTGACTTTTCCTGGTTGGTATTTTGGTCATGAATTCAAGCTATGCACCGCCCAAACGTCTCAGGTGGCATTGACAAAGAGGCAAAATGCAATTCTTTGAATTGTCAATTGAAGTGAATTGAGATATTTGAATTATTCAATGCAGACGCCAGTCCTAATTGCCCAGACTCTGGCTCCGTTGTTTAGAAAATCCACTTCTCTAGCTCTTCTGTGGTCGATTGGGATCCAAGAAGATCAATATTTACCATTGGGGGAAATCTCTTATTGCAGGGATTTCACTTTGTGATGGATAAAGCTGTAAAATTCATCAGAAACTTTGAACATTTAAGTTTTTAGTCCTAAACCTTTTCTACAAAATTCACAACTCAATATCTTGAATAAAAGTAAAAATATTTCTGAAATCTTTCAAATGTTGCTGTTTCTTGGCATTTCTTTACTTTAGAAATCAGCTGAAATACTCCAGATCTACAGGGGTTAGATGCAATAACATAAATATATAGTGTAATCCGGTGCATTTAACAGGGGCATCCCAAAGTATTTGAGTAGCCAACCAGATAGGAAAGTAGCCCACTAATACATGTCTGTGGTGGCAGGAATATTTCCTCTGGTGATGTCATTTTTTTTTTTCAAGATTAATTAACAAAGCTTGACAATTGCAATAGAGTAATTCAAGATTTTATGTAAGACTTAAAATCTATTAGAAAAGTAGCCCTACTCTACAAAACAACAGGACCTGGATAAGATGTAGTGAACATGTAGAGGACACAAATACTCCGGAACAGCCAGCAAGTGAGGACTGAAGTAAAAATGTAAAAAAGTTGATTTATTAAAACAGAGAAACTTAAACATTAAACCTGTGCACCTTTTTCAATAATAATTTGATTAAATGATTCAGGGGTGGCTAAACTCAGGCACAGCAGGTCGTCCATTAATTGCAGGGTTGGTGGTTCCATCCCTCCTGTCCACATGTCTAAGTGTCCTTGAGCAAGACACTAAACCCCAGTTGCTGCCGATAGCCAATCCAATGCCTTGCATCGGAGCTCTGCTGCCATTGGTGTGCGAGTGTGTGAATGAGAGGCAAATTGTAAAGTATTTTGTCTGCAAGAGGTAGAAAAGTGCTAAAAATGTAGTCCATTTAGCCTACTGTTTCTTTGCAACCAAAATTTCCCACCAGTGGTCATCACCAGAGGTCGTTATATCCTAGATTTCCAAGAAAATCTCATTCTGTTTTTGTGTGTTTCAGTGTTGCAGTGATGACTCAGACAGTTCAGACCAACGGGGTTCAACCCCTCAGTAAGACCTGGGAGCTGAGTCTGTATGAGCTACAGAGAACACCACAGGTAATAATTCATACCATGTCAGTTCATTCACATCACTGTGTTATCAAAAGCATTTATCTTTTGTTTGTTTTTTAAACAGGTTTCCATCAGTCACACAATGTGTTGACATGTGTTTCTGAGACATATAGGCTCCCTAAAGCACATAATCAATTCATAATCAATTGATTGATGGTATAATTATCCCTGTAACACTGTTATGAAGATCTGCAGCTTCCCCATGCTCCTGAAAATAGAACACTGAGGTGTGCAGTATCCAAAATGATGACCCTTCAGTTGTTGTTGTATGAGAGTTTTAGAACCTTCAAACATCAATCAGTATCCGTCGTGTACCACTCCACAGATAGATGTATCCTTGTGTGTACTAACCTTCATCTCGATCTGTTCCGTACTGGCACAGGAGGCTATAACAGATGGACTGGAGATAGCAGTGTCGCCCAGGTCCTTGCACAGCGAACTTATGTGTCCTATCTGTCTGGACATGTTGAAGAACACAATGACAACCAAAGAATGTCTTCACCGCTTCTGCGCTGATTGTATCATCACAGCTTTGAGATCTGGGTGAGTTTTACCATACAGCAGAAACCAGGAGACCCCTCTCTGTCCCTGTAGTGGTGTTCAGGTTTCTAATTATCCCGCCCGAGGGTGGGAACACCAGCTAATTCAGTAATGTGAATGTCAGAGCTGTAGAGAATGAGTAGTGGTGACCTCTGAGGGAAGGGAGAGTTGTCAGGTGTGGTCTCCACAGTCAGACAGAAGAAGTCTGGTCACCATCTTATTAGATCACTAAAGTTGATGGTGATATACTGGAGCATACAGTATGTACAAATGACCTGTTTGATACAGCATTATTGTTTAAAGGGTAGGTTCACATTTTTCATCATATGTCTTAAAACAATACTCACATGCCCAAATGTACATTGAAAGTGCCGTTGGACGCTTTAATTGTTCTTCTTGTCCAGAGATCCCTGGTTAAAGCAATTTCAGTATAAATGATGGCAGATGAAAGCCACAGTCCTATTTCTGTGAAAATTATTAGCGTTATCTGAACTTTGGAAGTAATTTTTATACAGAACGAGGACTGTACATTTTGTCCCCCATCGCTTACATTTAAATTGCTTTAGAGAGGGATCTCTTCACAGCCAGTATGGACAGGAGGAACAATTACAGCAACCGATAACTCTTTCAATGTACATATGGGCATGCGAGTATTGAAAAAAAAAAGTGGACATATTCGTTGAATAATATATTCAGGCCTACACAACCTCAGATGTTCAGGTTTCCTTAGCTCTGCACTTGGCTCTGGACTGGCTACTGTCATCAACCATTAAGTCATGGCAAATGACATGTTACTACACTGTTTGTCATCGAAAAAATGCACGAGGTTAGACAAGCACTTACTTATTAGTCAGCGGCTCTCTTATTCCTGTAAGTGGTGACATTTGTTCTAATGTGTTTTGACCATAAACTCTCTAAAAGGGTGCTGAGTGAATGCCAAAGAAAAGCTTTGTGTAAATCAGTTATGCATTGTCTTACAAAGTGTGCTGAATATTTCAAAATGTCTGTCCTCCCTGTCTTTGCAGCAATAAAGAGTGTCCTACCTGTCGTAAGAAGCTGGTGTCCAAGAGGTCGCTGCGTCCAGACCCTAATTTTGATGCCCTGATTAGTAAGTAACCACAAGGAGGTTTAATCACTACACAAAAAACCTGGATTAACTGAAAATTGTCACAATTTAGTGAGTCAAAATGCTGTGTAAAAATATAGTTTTGTTTTATATTCATTTATCCCATTTCAGGCAAGATTTATCCCAGCCGTGACGAGTACGAAGCCCACCAGGAGAGAGTGTTGGCCCGCATTAGCAAACACAACAACCAGCAAGCCCTGTCCCACAGCATAGAAGAGGGGCTGAAGATACAGGCTATGACCAGGTAAACACAGCAATCTTAACACACACAAATAATGCAAGTACACACTTAAAACTCTGACTACTCTAATGATTTGAATTTGTGTTTGTTTTTGTCAGACTGCAGCGTGGTAAGAGACACACAGTGGAGAACGGCAGCGGCGCTGAGGACAATGGAGACTCCTCCCACTGCAGCAACGCTTCTGTCCACAGCAACCAGGTATGTTGTGATGTTTAACACATTATCAAATGTGACAACATGTGTGCATTTTGTGTTCCAGTTACTAACTTTGACATACATTACTGACAGTACGCTAGTAGCTAAAATACATGCAACAAGCAAAGGAAGCACCAAACCTTAGAAACACTGCTGGGAATCAGTTTTAATGGTGTGGCCAGTGAAAATATTTAGTGACACTGGGTTTAATCGTGGAGCCCAGTTAGTGTAATGCTGAGACTCTGGAGGAAATGTTGTGACTGTTGTGACACACGCTGCTTTGAATGACAGCAAAACTACAGGATGTGAATATAAGCATATGTGAATTATGGATAAGGCTGTCTTCAAAAGCACGCCTCTCTTCCTGGTGTGGTGTTTGAACATCTCCTCCCAGGAGGCAGGTCCGAGCATTAAGCGCACCAAGACAAGTGACGACAGCGGTTTGGACATGGACAACGCTGCTGAGAATGGGGGCGGGGACTCTGTGATCGACGGTGGTGCCAGCGAAATAGAGCTGGTGTTCAGGCCACATCCCACCCTGATGGAGAAGGATGACAGTCACAACAGGTAGTGTGACACACGTAGGGCTAGAATTAAGGCTCATACTGGTCTCACAAAAAAAAAACTGCTTTTGTTTGCTGTGGGGGAAGAGGCACTTTGAAAATCAAATAACCACCGTCCACTGTTTTGTAGCGATGGGTATCGTTAACTGTGCATACCTTTTTAAACAGCAAAGATAAAGAATATTTTTATTGCAGTGGCTAAGCAGTTGACCAATACATACCCTAACTAAACATGAACACATTTACATAACAAATCAACCCACCCGTGACAATGGGTAAACAGTTCTAGTATTATGGATAAAATCCAGTCAAACGTTAAACTGGTATTTTGATCTTATTTAATGTTAGCTAGGCTAAATGTGATAGATGAAATATAGTAGCTACTTTTTAAAGCTGATGTGGGAATGTTTGTTTTGACCAAAGTGCACAGAAAGTAGCCGTTCTACAGCTGTTGTGTATTAGAACAACATGTTGTTGTGTCTGCACTTTTGTGAGATAAGCAGGAATCCTTCCTGCAACACAATTTCAAAAGCAAAGCACCTTAAAGTCAGTCATCGTTGTTACATTCACCAAACTCCCACTGGATTTTGAGATGGAGCTTATGTTGAACTAATGAAATGAGTCTTGAGCATCAAACCACATCCATACCCTATGTGGTTATTATGTACTCATCGGCTGTGCCTACCTGCTTATTTACACGTGTTTATGTGTGTGTCTGCAGTGTGGAATTTGTCCCTCGCTACATTAAGACGTCCGGTAACGCTACAGTGGATCACCTGTCTAAATACCTGGCCGTCAGACTGGCTCTGGAGGAGCTGAGAAGAAACGCAGAGGCCAGTCCTGTCAATGT
Organism: Oplegnathus fasciatus; assembly: GCA_003416845.1. Lineage (NCBI taxonomy): Eukaryota > Metazoa > Chordata > Actinopteri > Centrarchiformes > Oplegnathidae > Oplegnathus > Oplegnathus fasciatus. Next base: position 359,276 of record NTHP01000102.1, read on the forward strand.
GGAGGCAGCTTCAGAGAAACAGTACACCATCTACATACCTACTGCTGGAAACCAGTTCACTGTGAGTACACACACGCACTGACAGTGATCATCTATACACCAAAAACTGCATTGCACTCACAGCTACACTTACGCTGTGTGATCATCATTTTTCCAATCTGGACTACTGGACATGAATGACTATTCCTGCATATTCTCTAGTGTCACAGTAGGAAAAGCACAGGGGTTAGTAATATAATGAATGATGGCTGAATTAAATCTAGCTGCTTCAGTTTCAGTCTCCTGCTATTGTTCATGCTGGCTGACTGTAACACTACACTGGTTTAATGGAACACTTGCTTTTCCTTTTACACACTTGGAAAGTTGAAAAATAAACATAAATACAGTAATTTAATTTTTGTGAATTAGTAAATTATATGTCCAGACACTTTATTATACTATCAATTGATTCTGGTCCATAGTCTTCATTGCAACAGCAAAGGCCTTTTTTCCAAAGAAAATGAGTGTTCAGGCAGAAGATATCCTCGAGTTTTGTTTTGCATATGCACTGCATATCTGCTTACTCTTTGAGAAAGAACAACTCTGCTTATACAGACGAATGGAATGACAAAGCCTTACGGATAAACAGGAGTGAAAGAGGTTAATTATAGAAAGTCGTTTGTGGGTGTTTCAACTGTTAAACTCTGTTCACAGGTTTTGAACGGTTCCTTCTCCCTGGAGCTGGTCAGCGAAAAGTACTGGAAGGTGAACAAACCCATGGAGCTTTACTTTGCTCCTACTAAAGAACACAAGTAGTCACACAAACACACATGCACACACACACATACATACACACACACACACACACACACTCCAGTAGGAAGTAAATACATGGACTTGGCTACACCTGCGCACACAGAAACAAGAGGAGAGCAATGTGTATGTCTGAAGGAGATGAAAGGGTTTGGTGAAACCCTCAAAAGGACTCTTGTAAAAAGAAAAAACCTTGTTTTATATTCTGTTTCTTCTCTGTGTCTCTTTCTATCTTTCTCTCTGTAGAAGGTAGCAGATCAGTACAGCAGCCAGCAGGTAAATCAAAGGTAACGGGCTGCTAACAGTGGTTGGAGATTCTCTCCAACTCTGAAAACCAGACTGCATTCACACTCTGAATTAGCAATGTGCTGTTTTCCAAGTAAAAAAAATGTATTCTACTATATTTGTCTTCAGCAAAGGCCCCTTTACGCTTTGTGATTTTGGTCTGTACCAGACAAATGTTGACAGCAGCATGGTGAAATCTTTGGTTGTCAATCCCAAACCATGGTCCCAGATCTCATTGTGAGACAGGTCCATCAACGGTTGATTTGGAGACCACCTATGTCAAAGGACCATATTGTCACAATGGGACTGCTGCTCGGAAAACGGTGCCGAATACACTGGCCGACGGCGACATTGTAAATGTCCAGAGACGTATACACACAGTTACCCCATGGGCGTGATTTTCAACTGTACATGCCCATGTAAAGAGAATCTGTATGGAAACAAAGAAAGGTCATAATAATTAGAATTTTATAGTTGACTGAAACCTGATGGTGAAATGTAATCACTCCTGAAGCTTCATGTTGGAACTGAAATACTACTGAATTTGTAACATTAAAATATTTGACTCTCAGGACCATCTAGATTTATGTGGTTTGAATCACCCTCTGAAATTTTTTTTAAAACTAGAATGTTTTTTTTCCCCAGAAATTGAGAGTCTGGGGTTTCTAGTCGCTCATCTGAAATTGTCTTTCTTGGATCACATGACTGACAGAATGAAAAAGAGACAGGCTCCATTGATGTTAGCCGGGATGTTTAAGTTCAAGTCTTTCATCGTGAATTTCACCAATCCAGTCTAAGCAACTAAATGTTTAGAACTGACTTGGAATTTTTGGATGTGAAAAAGCCCAATTGAACCCGTGCAGCTTTAATATATTTGTTGGCACTTGAATTTTCTGTCTGAGTTTGTGAATCCTCAAACTTGAAATGAGCTGGTGGACATTTTTAAGAGAGAAATTCAAACCGCATAAATTCAGCCAGAATGTTTTTGAAGTAAAATATTTCAGTGTTCAACATTAAGTAATCAGGAGTGATTAAATTTCACAACTGGGCTTCAGTTGCTTATTACAGCCTTTTCTTTGCTTCCATAGACGTTCCTTTAAAGTGATATTGCAGCCAAGATTTTATTAGACCTCTTTGAGTGACATGCTGTTATCACAGATTGTAAATGGACCTTTGAGAAAACACCCGATAAACCATATGTTAAATACTACTAAGTAAAGTGTGCGTTCACACTGAGGACACGTTTGACCAGCATTTTTTTTTTGTTCCGATAGTGTTGCAAGTGTTCTCTAAACTTTTTTTGGCGGGGGTGGGGAGACTGTCTCTGTGGTCTTTCAAGTAAGACAAGAGAACCGTGAAGGTTTGAATGGCTGCAGTCTGTTTGCCAGGGAACGCTGCTGTCTGTGAAACTGAATCATTATAAACAAGGGAGAGCACCAAATGAATGAAGCTCTGGTCACTATTTGACCGCGACGCTACCAGTGTGAACGCATGATAACAATCCATCTGCACCATTGTCTTGGTTTTGTTTACCTGATATGGTCAGGGTTTAGTGTACAGCAGAATAAGTGGTCTCAGACTCGTTGGGAATCCCTGAATTGTGACAGAGAATCTCGCAGCTGTTGTCTTGATCTGTTGCCTGTAGGAACAAACTGTCCTCTAATATCTGTGGCTGCTCTCTATGGCTTGTCCTTTTATAAATGTCTTTTTGTAACATGGAGAGGAAGGCGTGTGTGTGATGGGAGGCGGGTGGGGTGGGAGGGTATTTTTGCAGCGCCATAGACAGTCAGACCATTGAAGTATTCAGTATCTCCACAAACCTACTCCTTTACTGTTAAATCACCACTGACTCACCAGTGGAAGGTGGTTGTTTGTCAAAGGATTATTTTCTCGCCATCACTTCTTAGATGTAAAGAATGGACACCGACATGACACCCCAACTGTCCTCATCTACAGCTCACATGACTTCACACAATACATTAGGGTACATTTGTTTTTGTTGCGTTTCTTTATGAGGTTTTGTTTAAATGTTTTAATACAGTTTGTTTCAGTCTCCATGTAGCTAACTGAGGGGTCTACAAGAGACCCCAGACAATTTGTGACAATTTAGGTGTGTGAGAGCAAGAGTGAGTGAATGTGAAGCCAAACATGTTTGTACCATAAATGTCCTGTTCTTTTACCACCTTATTTCATTCTGCATCTGATTTGGTACTTTGTCACGCCCACAAGAACCCTGACTGGACAAACCACAACCATTACAACCATTACAACCAAAACGTACATATTCCAACATGATGTTGCTCTTTTCAACTGGCCTTTCTGTTTGTGGGCAAGACGATGCACCAGTTTGTGTGTAAGGACTAACATGAGGCTTACTTTTTTACCATAGCAGAGAAATGTAAAGTTTGCATGTATAAAGCTCCTTATGTTGGCAAGCAGTATTGCAGAGAGGATGCAAGTTGATGTTGCCAAATGTGGTCCGTAGGCATGGCAGTGCCACTAACGGCCACTAGGGGGCAGATACACTAAGCGTGAGTGAGTGACTGAATTGATGTGTGTGTGTGTGTGTGTGTGTGTGTGTGTGTGTGTGTGTGTGCGCGCGTGCGTGCATCAGCAGCTGAAATGAGGCCTTGGCAGCCCATATCAGGGGTGTGAAACAACCCCTCAGTACAACCTGTGTGGGCTCGTGGTGACATCAAAGCCTGGTTTTCACTGTTTTTAGGTCAGAAGCAGCATTCATTGTTTTCATGAACAGCTTTTCTGTCATTGACACGTCATGTATTTGGTATTTGGGAGTGCAGTTCTAATGTGACTCCTTTATTTGATCCAAGAGTCAAAGCACCTGTGTGGGCAGTGCGAGCTGATGGTTACAGTGGTGAGTAGAAAGATAGGAGGGTTTCAACAATATTCAGTCAGGTGACCTGATGATTGGAGCGCAGTATCGTCACATTCCTGGATAAATATTTCACTACATTAAAAAAGAATGCAGCCTATTTTATGATGCCGCTGTATTAAGTTCAGTTCAGGACAGTTCAGTCAACATTTGTGAGAATGTGCTACCATTTCCTAAACCCAGAAACCGCCACTACCTTTCACTTGCGCACCGCTCCTTATGATCCAAATGTTTTCTGATAAAATCTGCATCTCACTGTCTTCATCAGCAGGTGAAGTTTGCTCAGTTGTCTCTTATTTAAAAAAAAAAGATAGTAAGTGGACCTTTAAGATTATTTTGCCAAACTACTATTTGGTCAAGAATAAGCATTCACATTTGAATTCTGTTGAGTTCTGGTTCTACCTGTTTATGTGCCAACCCAATTAAGCCTATTGATAAGTTTAATGTCAGTGTAGCTGACTCGCCCATGATGGACAACACAAATTCAAGGATATGATCAGATTTCTAGCTTTAGCAGGGGGAAAAAAAGCAACAAGTTTCACAAACTAAACTGCCTGATAGGAGTGTGTCAGAGGTGTAAGTCAACTGCTCAAATCACAACTCAGTAAAAACAGCTTCACTCCTGTGTCATTTGGTACCTGTGTGTCTGATTATAGCTGTCTGTGCGTGTGGAACCTGTATACTGCATCTTTCTGTTTGGACAATAAACCTGAATCTGTGTGTTCAACATAGAACACAGTGCTGTTGCTTCTGTTGTCATTGTCTGCTTTATAAATCACAAAAAATGAGTTTACAGCATCTTGGGTGGGTAAAGGACCCTTGTCATCATATGATACACATCAGTATCAGAAAAATATTCTTAATATGAGATTTCAGACATGTCAGCCAGCCCTAGGCCTTTCTATTTCCTATTAGTTTTTAGTGCTTATGTTATCATTTTTAGTATGTTTATCCAACACTGGAGTAATAATGAATTAATAATGAAGACACATTTAGAGGTCAGTCTGTGATGGTTGTGTCCAGCAGCACACACACACACTGGACTAAGGACAATCCACAGCACTGAGCTCTCAGCATCAAAGATGGAGACAAAACATGAAAAGTACAACCACAGTAAGAGATGACGTGCAGCACACAGTACTGAATTGAAGAGGTTTTTGTATAGGGCACTATGTCAGAGTGCTCCTGTACCACAGACGGTTCTCAGTCAGCTCAGAAGCAAGGGCGTAGCTTTCTCCACCTATGCTCAGAAGACTCCTGTAGAAATGATTCCTACATTTAACCTTTTCCTGATTGTGCTGGCAATCAGTTCAGACTTGTAGATGTTTGAAACTGTGGCTACATACTTCCATGTTCTAAGCAACAACAATACTGCCATCGTAATTCATCTTTAATTCCATTCAGAACCCCAACTGGTTCTAAAAAACCGTTTAAAACCTTAGGGATCAATGCAATAATTGATCATTATTATTGCGTTAGATTATTACACACACTGCTGATTTCCACATAAATCAGTCTTTTTAGTCATTATTTCATACAGCAACAGAACCTACAGGTCTGTTTATTTTGTTTGGTACTTTAGGATTCAGTCATTAAATGCAACACAGAATGATGTGGTGGGTTGATTCCAAGCAGAAAAGGCACATAAAGAAGGTGCTACCAGGCTCTGGGCTGCAACAACCAATTACTTTTTTATTGATCTGCCAATTATTTTCACAATGAATTGTTTAGTCAGTAGAAAACAGTGGAAAAAGCCCATCACAATTTAATAGAGCCCACAGTGTCTAAGCCACAGTCCAAACCCCCCAAATATTCAGTTTATAAAGAAAGACAAGCATGAGCAGCATTTTAGAGGCTGGAACCATCAAATTTGGGGTATTTTTGCTTGAAAAAATCATTAACTTGAAGTTGCTGGTCTATAGCAGCAAAATTATATACAACATCTTGAATTTGTGTTGAAATTATTTTAAAAACAGACTATGAAGTGCTTGTTTTTGCCACTGTTGTTACAGTGTGTAACTGGTTTACCAGCAACCAGACAGCTACTGAGTGATACATCTCAACTAATCCTCCCAGCATCTAACACACACAGACACTCTGACTTCACCTTTCAGTAAACCCATTTCCACAAATATACCTGGCTGGTAGCTTGGCCGTGACATTTTCTTACGGTCTTTAATAAGTTATAGATACAAGCTTAAAGTGAATGAGACAATAAGATTACATTTACTGTCATAAACATGAACACAAAAAGCTTGTTTGAGCCCAGGCTTTTTAAGGTAATGAGACAGGAAATAGTCAGTGGATATTCAGGTGTAGCTCTTTATTTTTGTTGTTTATTTCAGATATAAAAAACAATATAAGCTATAACCTGAAAGCCAGACAACACACAACAATGTGGTGTAAGTAGAAAAAAAATAGTCAATGAACACATGAACAATGTTCACAAAGTTAGAATGATAAGGGAAAAAATAACTCCAATCCCAGCATGCACTAGCCAAAAGGCAGGGAAACACCCTGTCACCAGTCTATGTCAGTCCATCAAAAACAGATCTTTTCCATTTCCTCAGCCTGGATGACACAGAGGCTTCAGAGAAGAAGGAGGGAAGAAGAAGAAGAAGAGGAGGAGGAGGAGGAGAGATGTTACAGTGAGCCAGCAGAGGCATCAGAGCAGCTGTGCAGCAGTTTGAAAGGAGCATGGAGCTGCTTTGGAGAGAATGTGTCGTGCGTGAAGCATCTGAAATGTGTCTGTTCTCTCTGCACGGCTGGCAAACACAGACAGTTTGAGGTGCCAGCACCTCCCTACCTGACTGCCAACACTTCTAAATCCCAGAGGTGTGACTGGAAATAGTGAACGCAGAGGAAAAAAAAGAGGAAAGAACTGCATCAGGAAGACACTCAGCTTCAGTATAAAAATAAAAGGGAATCATGTCCAAAACCAGAAAAAGAAGAGGCTTGTCCCTGTTGTCAGCTCCAGGGATCTTGGGTTTAGTCAGATTATTGACTAACGTCTGTTAACAGATGGACTCTGTGGGTTCTGGGGCAATCACACGGTCTTCCTGGCAGTCAGGACTCTAACTATAGAGCCCACTCCTCCCACCGCCAGAGCCTGTGGACACACAAACACACACATTAAAGGCAGATGTCAGGTCTATTTTATATATTTACAGATGAACTTGGAAGGCACCCACTGACCATGAAGTGACTTTTGAGAAAACATTTAATATTTTGAATGACTTCAACGTCATCCATTAGTAAACCAGTTCTCCCATGTCAGACCTAAAGGATACGTTTGGTGACAGTCTATCTTGTCCTTCTCATCAACAAACCCCATGATAAGATCAACCTCAACAACGAATGTATCTACTAACAGGTGCTGTGTGTGGACCCAAAGCCTGATATATCTTCCTCTGTTGTCCATCAGAAACACATCAGGGAGCCACACTGTTGCACTGGCTGACATGTTCCTTCATTACCATGAACACACACACTGTAGTTTATTTTACTCAATCCCACACACACCGTCCTGCTGCCCCAAAATAACAGTGGCCAGCTGTTTTTAAAAAAGTTAAACCATATATTCATATATCAATCTTCAAAATGCTTTTCATTTGGAATGTGTACTACCTTTATCTGGATTATTACTGACTA
>NTHP01000102.1:366912-413537 GCA_003416845.1 Oplegnathus fasciatus
CACACACACACACACACACACACACGAGTATGAGTAATCAAATGATTACTAAATAGTTTCAACACACATGAGACATCCCACTCATACTATCAAATTATACATTTGTAAAAACAATCAGTACATGCAGACAAACATGCTTCTACATAAAAACTCAAAACTTCTCTCTTGCTTCAAACTAGTTGACTAACAGACAACAGGACTCAAAGTGGAGCAGCGTTGTCTCCATCAGCACCTTCTGAGAGTATTATTGCACTAATCAAAACTAAATACTGATACCTTGGCGTTCTGGTTCTTGGTGTTGATTGGAGGATTCTTTAGCACGGCCTGGAGAGCTCCATTCATGTTCCCCTTACAGAGCAACAGTCAAGGACTACACAGTTCCACAGGTTAGAGATACACGTGCATTTCTTTTTATAATAAACACACACAGAGACTGTTTCCTACACTGCCACCACAGAACACAGGAACGTTCCTCATTCAGTCTCCTCTGAGAAGCATCACTGCTTCTTGCCCTTGTGTGTTCTTAAGGAGTCATTTTGAAGGTCTGGAGGCAGCTACATGACTTTCAGTCTAATAAGGTGAGGTGGTGGATGGAAGCAAACCAAACAGCGTGTGTAGCCTTTACTACATGTTCTGTAGTAACAGAGGCGTTATTATCACTGCATTATTTCCACTGGTGCAATAACAGAATCATGGTATGTACTGGTCACTCTGCTGCTGTTGGTTTTAAACAGAAGTATGGCTCTCTCATATTCATTAGGTTTGATCTGCTGTACTTCCAAGCTGCTGTCAGGAAAAGTCAACACTTTGGAGTACAAACACAACACATGGTCAGGGAGATGCACGGGGTTCAACAGGGGTTAAACATTCATTTTTCATTTGCACAACTCAGACTCGTGTAACGGTGATCAGACATGCAGCTAACGGTATCAACTAGTTTTACTGACAGCTGCAGAAGTGAGCGACCACACCCTCCTGTGAACACCCGGAAACGCTAACTAACGTCCCTGACAGCGACTCAAGACATTCTCTGCTAACTGCACGAATAAAAGCCCCCCACCTCTCATATAACGCGAGTGTAATTTAAACAGCTGAAATGAGATATATTGTGAATATATCAAAAATCTGAAATTATCTGAAATCCTGATCTTTATCCCTCGGCTCTTGTAACGTTACCAACAGAACAGAGACGAGAGCCACGAGGCGTTAGTAACTGTTGTTATGGGCTACCGTCAGCTCGCGCGCCCGTCTGAAAACTTGTGTTAGTGTACAGGTTATCACTTCACCTGAAGTTAAAGGATATTGTCTGAGCAAACCTTCCACTTCTGCTTCGTCTGGACCGCCCTGGTTCTCTCCTCCGTCTTCCTCGTCCACAAACTTGTTCTCGTCGTATTCATCAACGTCTACTCTCCTAAACCGGTCGGAGACGGTGTTTTTAGACATTTTGGACGCGGTACTAAAGATGTTTTTATGTCTATTTGAGCGTTAGGGACAGCAGACACAATCAGCTGCACTGTCCAGTTTCCACCGCTGCCACTTCCTGACTTGCTCACTTCCTCTTCGGCTGCTTCTTCTTCTTCTTTGGAAATATTGGTTGCTGGTAAACCAGCGTACAGCTGTATTACCGCCACCTGATGGACTGGACAATGTAGTGGTAGAATAGCCGGACAAAACACAACAACGAAATCTCCCTTCCAACATGTTTCTGTGTTTTCCATAATGGCCTCCTAAGAATCTTTTGATAAAGGAATATGATGTTCCTTTAGTGCTGATGTTAGTTCCCCTCTGTCCTGTACACACCAGGGAGACTTGTGGGAGATGTAACTCAGCCCCTGCCCCACAAATCTCTGAGACTGTTGTCTTTGTGAATCGTACAGTAAGTGTTTGAAATTTTGCACAGCGATTGATTGACTGATTGATTGAACGACTGATTTTGAGGCAACTTCATCAAAATGTTCCTTGTTGGTAATGAAGAATCTGTGTTTGGGCAGAGGAATACACAGAAACACATTTTAGTGACACAATTAGAATTGTAACTGCACAAGGATCTATAGATTGCACATTTATTGTTTTAATATTTATAGAAACGTTAAAATATATACTGTATCTAAGGCCAGATGCCCCGAGTGGTTTTCCTTTATAGTCTGATCTTTAATGATATAAAAATGAATAAAAGACACAAATACCATGATCTTCTTAAAAAAGATAGAGATATTATATTATATAATCATGAAGGTGCCACTACTTTGTTTGCTTACAGGAAAACCTACATGTTAAGGGACTGTGTGTAAATTACTGGGGTGGGAGCTTCATTTGACTTTTTTGCAGTTTTTTGACTTAGAAAAAAACTCAGCACAGCTGATTTAATATCAAGATCGTAAGGTTCATAAAAACATGTGTAAGAGGAAAAACAATCTTCCCAATAAAATGTCAGAAACTTCAGAAATGATGACAAACAGCACATCCCAACAGTTATTACCTCTGTCTGTGTACAGGGGGCAGATCTGTGCTGCTTCAGGGAACGCAGGAAAAGAAAATGAGAGAGACCTCTACCAAGTTTCAGACTACCCTCCCCTCAAAGAAGAGACAAAATACATTCCTCTTTTTGGCCACAAGTACATTCACAAAGAGTAGTGAAGAGTAAACCATAACCTACTTTAGAAATGATCAATGAAACAAAATAATCTGTGTTTATTTTCTTTCATTTGAGGTCTAAAGCCTCAGCTAAGCCTCATTTAAGTATATTAAGACCATTTTGATTAATTGTACTTCTTGGCTTGTAGCACACAGAAATACTAATGTGTCCCTCAGGAGAGACATCCACCCTTGTGATATTCTTGGTTGTGTCTCCAGTAAGTCCCCAGTGGTGGTCTAGTTTCACACAATTCCAAAACATAAGTCTGAGAGTGGCTGTCCCTGTTTCACACCTATAGGGCACATTTTTAAATACTGTTGTTCATCCTGCGGAGTCTCTCTGGTGTAAAGGAGGTTCTATGAATGATATTAAACAGCTTGTGTCCCCATTTACAGTGTTTAAAAGTCGTATGGAAATCCTTTTCCCTCTTAGCCTTACACTTACTGGCAAAAATTGTATTATAAATTAAAGACAGAATACCTCTGGAAAATATTGTATATGCCGTAAATGTTCAGATGTTGTACCACATCTCAGTAATACCTTCCCCATTCTACAATTTAAGTTTCTTTTGCTGAAGTTGATCTCAGCTGTCTCTGTGGTATCTGTAACATATGCTTATTGCACACTCACTGATTCCTCCTCTGGAGCCTCTGGCGCTGTTCTGTCAGAATATTTGCTCTGAGTGTGTGGTGATTTATTTATTTTGTTCAATCTTTTAGTCTACTGTGTCAAATTAATATTAATTGCGCTGAGCAGAGAAATCACTGCTGTACCTCTTTATATGGGTTAAAATCTTAAAGCATGTTGAACTCCCCAATCAGTGATATCAAAGCAGATGGTCTAGCTTCAACAATATGAGGGGCTTGTTGACAAAAAATTGATGATATAAATGTTATTAAATCCGCATTAAGCAACTATGACCACTAGAGGGCAGAAAAACAAAGCAAACCAAATAAGCTCCCAACAGAGCAATTCCATCAACTTCCCAAGTTACAGGGAGCTATCTGATTCAGTGTCTGCAACTTTAAATGCTTATGACAACAAGAGCAAACATAAACATTTTAAATGACGACAGCTGGGTCAATGGAAATGAAAAAACAAAGTAATCAAACTGCATCTTCAGCAACCTCCAACACGTGATCAGTCTACAATGCCTGGGTGTGTCCACAGAGTAAAACTCAGAAAAGAAGGCAAGATTTGTGGGGTTGAGTGACTATGCATGTGCTGCTTTTGGGATCTGGTTAACATTCATCTGTGGCGGCACTGTGTTGTGAGCCCATGAGGGCTGGGCCTAGTTAGTTGTAAAGTATGTCATCATCATCACTAAAAGCTCTCTGCAAACTCAGTTTAAAGTTGTTCAGTCTCAATAATGTATCAATTCAAAACACATGATTTCACAGCACAAAACTCACATTTACAGCATATTAATTTAACCAGACGAGTGTCAACTTTTACATGACACAATTATAGACCACCGTACTGCACTGCTCCACTAGAACATGTTGTATGTCTTATAATAAATGCTACAGCTGGTTAGGAGACTGGAAATAGTGAAATAGTAAGAGTTACTTCCAGTCTCCTAACCAGTTCTCCACCTTCTCCCTCCTGCCCAAGCGTTTCTGCACTGTGCCGTCTCTGCATGATATCCTCCTCTTCATGCTTATTTTTTGTTCTTCCCTCTCATGTTTCATTCATTCACTTCCTATCAAAGCAACACAACAGCAGTGTTTCGTCCACTCTCCCTCACAGCTTGTGCACACTAGAACAAAAGCTTACACAAAACAACTCATGAACTCCAGGAACACTTTCCTTGAGAGTATCTCTTCAACTCTGAAGGCTTCATTTTCCTTCTTGTCAAGGTTTTTAAAAAAAAAATCACTCTACCAACCCATGTAGCAAGACACCATCTCCCCAGCCCTCCACACTGCCCTCTCCCACCTGCACCAGAGGGAGACATACGTGAGAATGTTGTTAATTGACTACAGTTCAGCATTTAACACCATTGTGACCTCCAAGCTCGTCACCAAGCTCAGAGACCTTGGGCTCAACACCGCCCTCTGTGATTGGACCCTAAACTTCCTGACAGGCAGGCCCCAGGCTGTGCAGATAGGCAGCACCACATCCTCCACCCTGACTGCTGCGTGCTCAGCCCTCTCCTGTACTCCCTGTTCACGCATGACTGCGTGGCCACCCACAGCTCCAACACCATCATCAAGTTTGCTGACGACGCGACCGTCATCGGCCTGATCACCGGCGACGATGAGACGGCCTACAGAGAGGAGGTCAGAGCCCTGACATCTTGGTGCCAGGACAACAACCTCCATCTCAACGGCAGCAAAACAAAGGAGCTGATTGTGGACTACAGGAAGCGACAGGGAGAAGGACACGTCCCCCTCTCTGTCAGTGGGATTACGGTGGAGAGAGTCAGCAGCTTCAGGTTCCTCGGGGTCCATATCAGAGAGGACCTGACCTGGACTCACCACACCAACACCATCATAAAAACAGCCAGAGAACGGCTCTTCTTCCTCCACAGGCTGCGGAGGCTCAACATGGACTCCAGGATACTCTGCAACTTCTACAGGTGTACCATAGAGAGTATCCTGACTGGCAGTTGCACCGCCCTCAACCGTAAGGCTCTACAGAGGGTGGTGAAAACTGCTCAGCACATCACCAGGACGGAGCTGCCATCCATGGAGGACCTCTACACCCAGCGGTGTAGGAGGAAGGCCAACAGGATCATCAGAGACCCCAACCACCCCAGCCACGAACTGTTCTGCCAGTGGATGTCACTTTACACTTCACTACTTTATACTACTGCCATATTATTACTATACTTACTGGTACTGTACATACATATTCTACTGCACTGGCTCCACCAACCGCCTCTGAAATTGTTGTGCATATGACAATGAAGAACTTGAACTTACTTACATACCTGTTGGATACTGTGTAACGTGGCAGAGAAAGAGAACCCAAGCACAGAAACACACAGGAGACTAGGCAGTATCTCTTCAAAGCCTTTACTTACAGTAGGTTAGTAGCAGGCAGGAGCCAAAATTACAGCAAAACACTCTTTAAACAGAAAGCAAGCCAAGACAGAAACCCTGTCAGTTTAGTCATTACAGTCAAGCACAGACTGAAGGAGAGAAGAGTCTGATCTATCACCACAAGCTGAGTAGCTGATAAAGCAGGGCTAGGTAAGAGCTGATCGCAGGCAGCTGCAGTGACAGCCCTCTGTCAGGGAAGCAGGTAGGGACCTCTGGTGGATCTGAAAGATAGCTCGGGGATTAGTATCAGCCAGCATGAGAAATCAATCTACCAGGGTGACATACTGCTGTGTAACAGGCATCTCTGAGTCAGTTACTAAAGCTTTTACTCTCTACTTGTTCTACTGTTACAATATGTTTTAGCATTTACCACTATCCCATAATTGTCACTTGTGGTTAAATAACTTTAAAATGACTTAAAAATGAATTCTACTTAGTTACTTTAAAGTACATTGTACATTTTTGTACTGTTTTCCGTGTACTGTTGCATCGGTCGATATCTATTTAGTCCAGTGGTCCTTCTTTTGATAATTTGTACCTAGTTGACATCTTTTCCATAGCAAAGACAGCTGAGGATCATTGCAGTGTGTCATGGTCATGATTTATGTAAAGATGGTAAAATACATTAAAATAATTGATCTAATTTGATTAAAGCATAATTCTTTGCAATTTGACTATTACATCACTGCACCACAGGCTTATTTACGGTTATTTACTGTGATGACGAAGCAGTCATCGAGTCACCAGAGCCAAGTTGTGTCAGAGCTGCTCAAAACAGACCAAACCAGTTTACATTATTTTCACTAGTGTACTTTGTGTTTTATAGTGTACTGTAAATGTTGTGACATATTCTTCCCTTCATTTTGTCACTGAGGGTTAAACACACTCTGGCTCAGACTCTCAACTCAAGTTCAAGCTCCTCCTCTTGCTGGAATGAAGCAGAACCTGAAAATGTCCTCCGTATACTTCATACTGCTCTCAGACAGCACAATCAATCACGATTTGTCCACAGATTTCCAGGTTCCTCTTTCACAGTCAACACGCGGCAAAGTGCAACAGCTGACATGCAAATTTAATGCAGACGAAGCAAGTGAACAGAAACAGTAGGAAGAGTTTTTTTTGGCTTGGATCGGAGCATAGCTTCCGATCTGTTGTGAGGAAGTGAAACTCTCAGACTCTCACCATCACTGAGCAGGGAAAATGCCAGGAAGGAATTCAGCTGGAAAAGACAAAACCTTGCTGTGTAAGTCTGGATCTTCTGAAGGATCTGTGGACACTACCACTACACGAGATGTATCTGCAGTAGTAGAGCTTCTGGGATCACAAACAAATCCACAGCTGCCCTCAGTACTAACAGACCTTTATAGCGAGGCTTGTCCTGGTGAAAACTATGTAGAAGAGGAAAGAGGAAAGCTGCTGGACTTGAGCGGCTCTCACGCGTAGTGGATCACCTCCATTCTCTTCACTACTAGCCCTTGTTGTCCTGGCTCAGTGAATTTACAGACATGCCCAGCACCAACCTCCATCCCCAACGACACTTTGAGGATGCGATGGTGGTTGTCTTTGTAAGGAATTGCCAAAGGTCTTACCAACAGAGACTGAAGCAGATGTTCAATAATGTCTAATAAACAAGTAAAGCCTGATATCAGAGTTGAATTCTCAGAGTATTCATGCAGAATTTGGAATAAGAAACAGCAACTATGAGACTGAATGAACAATATTCACTCACACAGATTACATTGCCACTCGGAGCTGCAGTGGTGTGGTTGAGATTTAGTAGCAGTGGCATACATACAAGAATATTGGGGTTACAGGGACTTTGATGAATGTCTGGTTGGATTCGAGTATCAATTTGTTCCCACAATAGTTGTGAATTTATACATCACAATCTCAGGACTTCAATCTCTCCTTGTCCTCTTAACCAGGAATGTACATCACAGGGCAGGGATTCTGTTTTTCTAGTGTCTCTGAAACAATGGCTCTTTTTGACATTGCTGCATTCACCTGCTGCCTGTTTACGCCTCGAGGGTTTCCAACAAAGCTTGCATGCATTAAAATGACTTTTGCACAGAGCTCAGTGTGATGCTGCTTCTTTCTTTAAGTCTGTCGTATTGTTCAGTATCAACATGAAGTTACAGTCAAAGCAAGGTGTTAATCCATTAGTGACGGTTCCAGATTGAGCTACGTGGCAAATTTTGACTTGAGCTTCCAGTTGGATCAACTCTAACTGTAGTGGATCTCTGAGCTCAAGAAGCAGCGGTGCACTCTTAGTTGTGTAATAAAGGTATGTTAATATGTCCTTGGCTCCTACCACTCACTTGCTGTCCCTTTTAGCATGCAAACACTGAAACTGGTAACAACGCTTAAGGCAGCATTTAAAACTTCACAATCCAAAACATTTTTTACATGAAGAATGATGCAAAAAAAAGGAAACCAGACTGCATTAGATGTGAAAAAGAACGCTTTAATTGGAAAATCTGAATGAATTCACCAAAGCTCTTAAGTGGTATTAGAAAAGATGACTGTTCACAAATGATAATGTCAAAAAGCAAGCACATTGACAGTATATATTCTATTGTCACTGCATGGATATAAAATAAAAAAAGCCATACATTCAACACTGCCTTAAAATAGCAAAACAAAACACGATAATCAAATCACATGCATGCATTTGGATAAAAAGTACGTTGCATATAGACAATACAGACAACATATAGACATACAGTTGCAGTTTGAGAGGGGAGGTTCTTAACACTTCCCCTTTCTTTCTTTTTCAAGTCAATTTGAAAGCGATACAGTTCTTATCCATGTTGTTTAGGCAAATCCATGACTAGTGAAACACCTTCACAAATGTATAACCTAATATTAAAACCGGCAGATTTCCTCTTGAGCATTGCAGTGGCTTGTGTGAAAATGGAAAGAAGAGTGTTTCTGGGCTGAGAGTTTAAAGGCTACAGTGGGACAGGACGTACTGCACAAGTTCCTATTGTTTAAGTAAAGATCTTGAATTTGGTGCTGTCCAGGGGTGAGATCATCAGCCGTGCTGAGCCTGGGGAGTGGAGAGGCCGCCTGCTGTTTCTCCAGATGACTGTACAGATTCGGAAAACCAGAAGGACACATGCCAACACCAGCAGTATAACTGACAGGACACAAAAGAAGGAGAATTGGGTCAGAAACCGGAACTTAAGTGAACCTTACAACGTTTCAAAATGGAAATCATTATGGGGAGTACAGAAAGGCATTTTTATTCTTTTATTCTCTGCTATAAAGATGAACGTAGGGCCGGTGTGAGCGAAGTCACAGGAGGAGTGATCCAGCTGTGGTAGCCATTATGTTTAACTCACCCATAAACAAAGAATTTGGAGTAGGATCAGCTCGGTTAAAATGTTTCAAGATGTTTCCGACCAGAGCCACAATCACCACAGGGTAGACTGTCAGGATGTTACGCACCCAACGGTCCAGCACCCAGTTCTCCAGGATGAACCTGCACACAAAGGCAAAGCAATCATCAACCAACTGTAACATTTGCTGGAGTGCAGTGATTACAGTAAGGTAATGTTGCTGGTGACGTGGGTGAGAGAAAATGAAAGATTGATACTGATGCCAATATGTCTGCATTGAAGCTTCCCTTAGAAACTGCTGTCTTTAGTAACATTCATCAAGATTCATGACAAAGATTAGAAAAATGTTCAGCAGTGTTTTCTTACAATCATGAAAAAGTCAATCCATTAAGTGATAGATTCATTGTCAGAACTAAAAGCTAATTAATCTGCTAGTATCACATGGTGAATGTGTCTACTTTAGAAATGCCCATCACTGAACCTCATCCAATCAGAGCTTACCATCCTACCACCTCTGCAAACAGGATGCACAGAGAAGCTGTTGCTGCTGTGCTCTTGTCCACACCCCACAGGTGGAGAACCAGTGAGAAGTTGATTAGAGAGGCGATGGATGTCCATGTGGTGTAGAGAGCCAAACCATTCTGGACCTGAACATATGAACATTTAGAAGCACAAAGATCACATCATTCACAGGGGATTTAAAAAAAAGACAAGACTTTTTTTCAACAGAAATGTAAATAATAAAGGGCAAACACAGAGTTTGCCAACATCTGTCCACACACACACACACACACACACACACTCTCTGTCGTACCAGTACTCTGAGACAGAACAGGTCTTTGCGATGGTATGTCTGTAACCAGAGACCATAGTAATCTGTGGTAACGCAACAGAAGAACAAAGCGCTGTAGTTGGAAATCGCTATCATGATTAATACAACCAGAGCCGCTAGCATCGACCTGCAAGACAGAGAGAGAAAGAGAGAGAGGGACCATGAACACATCATATCAGCACGCTCAGTGTCAACTGTTTTATTACTAATTAGGCAAACAAACTAAATATCAAATTATCATCAAACTAGATAAGAACGAAAAGCCATTTGTAAAATAATAATGGTGCAGACAAACATATTCTACTGTGGAATAATTGATGAAACTTTCCTACAAACATATTTATATTTATATTATATTTACATAACTGAGCACACTATTTATTACAGTGGTTTGTAGGAAATGGACTTGCTCATAGCACATTTAAAAATTCAACAGCAATTTAAAAAAGTAAATAAATAAATGTTACATTTCTAAAATGTGTTTTTAAATGAAATCCAATTCACTTCGATAATACTGAGTGGAGACGGAAAACTACTCAGCCCCATATGTTTTTTGGGTGAACCGCCCCTTTAAAGAAGAATATAACATGATATGATAATATATTTATAATTTCATCATAAATAAACATGTACTTTACTCTTTTCATAACTAAATGCTTGCACTGTCCTCTCAATGGTACATCACTGCTTAAATGTAAACATTGGTTAAGGCTGACTTATGGTTCATTTGAGGGGGTTTCTAGTCCTCCTCCCTCTCCCTCCTCCTCAACGCCCTCCCCTCACCCATAGTGTCCCTAACCCAAGTCCACATTACGCTCAGACTTCTTTTCATTGCTGTTGTTGTTTTTAAGTTTTTCTGTGCAATTAAATAAAGTAGTAAGTAGAAGACGTACTCTCTGTCCCAGAGCAGCAGCCATATCATGTTCATCACCATGTTGGACAGCCAGCAAAAATAGAAGACGTAGGGCAGCAGATACTGAGCCCAGGATCTATTCACAGAAAGAGAAATATCACTTTCATCTGCATGTTAGTCTGACTAATGAGTCCCATCAGAAGGGTTAAATCTGCATTAGTAAATGACTGTTTTGATGTTAGCTTACCCTCTGAATACATATGTAGTGATGTACATGACCATCAGGGTGAGCCAGGTATAGATAACACCCCAGATAGAGAAGGTCCAGCCAGCTGGAGTGATGTCTGTCTCATAGCGAGCAGACACATTACCTGTAGTAGAATGGAAGGGACCTGGAACACAACAGATACATTCAGTCACGAGACTGAGGTCCAACATGGACTGACCGGGCCTGGCTCTCAGCCGGTGTTCCAGTTCATCTCACAGGTGTTGGATGGGGTAGAAAAAACATTTCTTTATGAAGCTTGTGCACGGTTGTCATGTTTAAACAGGACATGGCCACAGGGTTCAAGGCTGCAGGAACACTACTGTCTAACAATGATTGTATGCTGTAGGATTAAGATTTTCTTTAACTGGAACTGCAACTAAGGAGCCTCGCTCAGACCACGCAGTACAGTATGTGGACAGAGGTGTCATTCTAGAAAAAACAGGACTATGTCAGCTGGATTAAAGAGCCCTCTGTAAACATATGAAATGTCTCAAATCAGCAGGATTTTAAGTGTACAGAAACTGTTACCTCGCAAAAACATTAGCAGGTACATGTTATTGCAGGAACAGTGTTCCCTACTTAAGTACGCTGGTGGAAGAAGTAATCAGATCCTTTACTGAGTAAAAGTTCAAATTCAACCATTTAAAGACATTCCATTACAAGTAAAACTGCTTAATTCAATGAACTACTCAGACTGTGAATACTGATGCATCAATGTTAGAGCAGCATTTGACTGTTGAAGCTGGTCGAGGTGGAGCTCGTTTCAACTACTTTATACAGAGTTAGACAGTTTAGTCTAGTGGTTCCCGACCTTGGGCCCCTCCTAGGACTCACCTGATATATTTGAGGGGTCATGAGATGATTAATGGAAGAGAAAAGAAGAAAAAAAAGTTCTGCTCGACAAATCTGTATTCATTTGATTTGACCACTGTCAAATCTTTGCTTTTTTTAGCAAAATGTTGGATACATTTACCTCTTTGGTCCTCTAACAGTTATTAATGAAACCATCTGAGAAATTCAGAGGGGAAATCTCTCTTTGGTGTAACCACTAACAACTCAAAGACATGTGACAAGGAGACCCAACCAGACAGCGGTCACAAGCATTAAAAGTTGGGAACCACTGGTTTAATCTTTAACAATGCATCGCATCTTATAAGCTTAAATCTGAGAAGTAACAAGTAACTATAGCTGTCAGGTAAATGTAGTGGAGGAAAAAGTACAATGTTTCTAAAATGTTGTGGAGTAGATGTACAAAATGACATAAAATAGAAATACTCAAGCAAAGTACAAGTATTTCAAAAGTACAGTACTTGAGTAAATAACCTTAGTTACTTTCAACCCCTGCTTAGGAGCATACAAACACACTGCCTGTTACTCTGGAAAACACCAAAGACCTCACATTCAACAGTTCACAGGGATGAATATAAAAACATGTTTTATAAAAGGAAAAATATGCTTTCAAGCAGGGGTAGGATGTGGCTTCAGAACAATTCTAGGCACAAGAGTGGGTGGTTAAAAATAGAAAGTCTCTAATAAATGCGGGCTAGAACAAAAAAAAAAGAAGAAGAAGAAAAAATGCATCAACTCACTCAGAGGAAGGCAACAGTCCCATCCAACTGAGAGCCCTGCAGAGGATCTTTGGGCCACACCCTGCCCATGGATGGAAGCATTTTTTCCACACTTTTCCCCTCCAAGAGCACCAGTGGGTGGAGGGACACCACAAGTGCTCCTCTTAATGTTCTTTAGTTCACTGACACTATTTCTTTGGTAGAAAGTAACTAGTTCTAATACAAACTATCCTCACTGATTTCTGTTCACAGAGATGTTGCTGTTGATTTTTTTTAGCCATTTTAATGCTGTGAGGGCCATAAACTAGAATGGGCTTCAGAAACAATGTTAATAACACTTAGAGATAGTTAGAGGAAAGTGAGAAAGGTTCTTTTCCTCCCTTTTAGTAATGTGAGTGAACAGACCGTTTAAACTCGGTACAAAGAGCTTCTTTTCATCTCTCTGTTATCACATCTTCTTGAAACAAGACTCTTCAGATAACAAGTCGTTTTTCTGCCAAGTTCTTGTGTAACAGCTCATTACTACGCAGCTATATTAGTAGCTAAACATGCTCTCACATGTAACTTAAGGTCCTGGAAATAATTCCTCATTGTTTTGTGTAACAACGGTAACGACCTGATGAGTCGCCAGCAATAAATAATTAACTGGGAGTCTCCCTCCCAGTAAAAACAGTTCCGTAACCAGTGAAAACTCAGTTGTATAAGTTCAGTTAAAGAGAGAACAAACAAACAAAACAACAACAAACCCCTCGTTATGTCACAGCAAACCAGCAAACATGTCGGAAAGATTTCAGTAAACTCTATCGTTAGCGCCGGCGCCCTGACAGACACTGTGTCTGAATAACGTTACTGAACTCACCTCTGCCCGATCCAGCCAAAGCGTTCACAACTAAAACAGCAATAAAAACCGCCGCACACAAGACAATTACAAAAATTCGGGGCAAACTGTTGTCCTTCATTGTTGCTGGTGTGCTGCTCCCTCTGTGTAACGTTACAGTGTGTCGGTGTGCTGCTGTTAGCTGTCAGCCACCGTCAGGGCGGAGAGACAAACGCACGTTGACCAAATGATGCCTTCACGTGCTCTGTAAACGCTCACTGCCTCGGGGCAAACATTCGTGAAAGTGCTCAGTTTTCACTAAAAATCTACCTTTTCATCCGGATATATGACTGTAGCTGTTTCTATAACTGGACCTAAAGGCAGTAAAAGTGATTTTCTTCATTGTCATATGAGGTTTGAGCTTTTTAGGCAGATATGTGACGCGTTTGAGGAGTAATGGCGTCCTCTACAGACGCCACCACTGCTGTTTTTTGTTTTTTTTAACAAAAACTATACTATGTGGTACACGTGCTTTAAAAGATGCATCCTCTCAATTTCGACATTTTAAGTGTCCATGTTGGTTTAAAATGTGTATGACGGGATAATTTGGAAATATTTGTTCATGTTTAGAAGCTGCAAAAGACAGCTGGCTGATGTCATTAAACATACCGTGATGAACTACTAAAGTTTCTTTGTTTCTCACCGTTCTGTCATTGTTTGTCAAAAGTGTCTTGCTGCTTAAAGGTTCAAGGGTGCATTTATTTGTAAAATGTAGCTGTAGTCCCTTCATGCTACTCAAAAACCCTAAAAGCCTAAAACTATTAGGCTAATATTGGTAGAGTGCAGAGGATGAGTTGAGTCTCACAGCCTGAGGAAAGAAGCTGCTCTGTAGTCTGGTGGTACAACAGCAGATACTTCTGTATCTCTTGCCAGACAGCAGCAGGGTGAACAGGCTGTGGCTGGGGTGGGTACCCTGTGGGCTCTGCCTCACCTCACTAATATCACTGATGCTCGGTAGATAAGTACCAATGTTCTGGGCAGTTTGAATCATCCTCTGCAGAGCCCTCCTGTCCTGCACAAACCATGCCAGTTTGTTTCCAGTCAGGATGCTTTCTGTTGCTCCTCTGTAAAAGTTAACAAGAGCTTCACATAAGAACTTTGCCTTCTTAAGTTTCCTTAAGAAATACAGCCATCTCTGAGCTTTCTTTATCAGGGCATGGAGATGTGTGATGTCCACGACAGGTTCTCTGTGATGCTGATTAATAGGAGTCTAAAACTGTGCACCTGCTCCACCTCAGCTCCACTGATGTAGACAGGAGTGTGTGTCTTCACCTCCTTCTTTCCTAAATCACTGATCAGCTGGTTTTGTTGGCGTTTGTTGATTTCCTCCATGGCCACGCTGCGACTTCACTCACTGTCAGTTCAAATACATAAATACAAAATATATTTGCTCTTGTTATTTACTGGCCTTCTTTAGAGTAGAATAGGTAACGTCATGATACTTTTGTATACTAGAAATATTTAAGGGGCACATGCTGGTTTTAATATGAAGAAAACAGTTCTATAATGTCTTCTGTGGCTCTGGAGGAGCTTTATACTGCTGTAGTACAAACTGGAGGTGTGGAGTTGGAAGGAGTGGGCATTAAGAAAGCAGGGGCAGGAGGTCTAATGAGAGATGCATTGAGTTGCATCATAGAAATTGTAGGTTTCAGTATTTTTGGAGCTTGGCCCATACTAGGGACAAAAAGCTGGGATATCTTGGCCTCTGTTGCTTTGACCATTCTTTTAAAAATCTTGTATTACCAAACTGCAACTGAATTACTGGAATGCCCTTTAATATTTCATATTAAGTATTGACTTGTTTCTAATGTTAAATCTGAAAACTGGAAAATAGTCACAGATAAACCAGATTTAAATAAATGACTAATTTAATAGAAATAATAAGTAAATATTATTGTGAGAGTGGCAGATGAAGACAGAATTAGCACCACTGTATACTTACAGATTTACTGTATACAGAAACTTCTCCACTGTAAACTCAGGAGCATCTGTGTTGGGTGGTTCAACGTTTTTGTATAAAGAGTATAAAGATATGTCTATAAACAAAGGCTCACACAGTCTACTGGAAACAGAGGTCCTCCTTTTTAACATAGTCTTTCCCAGAATGCATCAGCAAACAACAGGATTCTCACTTGCTGAATGGATATGATGAGGATGAGGTCATGACTGACAGAGGCTTCCTTATATGTGATCCCTGTGGGGTCACTGCTGCCTAAGACACCTCTCTATGGAAAGCCAGTATAAGAGTTCATGCACAGGGTTGCCTGCAGATTCAAACACTCCAAATCATCTCCTGCAGAGCACCAATCACATGAGAATAAAGTTCAGCCTAAGCAGTAATAACACAGTGATTACACCTGACTGCATTAAACACAGCTGCCCCATGTTTGAATAAAATCATCTGATGAACTGTGCATGAGTAAACTTGTCTTCCTTTATTAGATGTTCATTAACATGCTGTGATTTTGTATTGGAGCTTTTGGACAAGTTTGTCATTCTGTTTACATCAAGCTGCCATGGTGTACTACATCATTAGCACATACATGTATCCACATGTCAGTCTCTAATAAGCCAAGATGTTCCATGTGTCCATCCCAACACCCAGTGACGGAGCTGAGATGTGAAGTGATCGCCATAGCTACTAGATGATGGACACTAGCACATGCTACTGGAAATTGTTGTTAGCCCTGTACTTACCACTGGTAACTCCATTATTCTCCAACAGTGAACAGTTACTTAGTGTTGTTGTGTTGATTTATGATGATAAACGTAGAGAAATTAAATGGACACTAGTTTCAGCAAGCAAAGCAAAACAGCTAACATACTAGCCAGCAATAACCTGTTAGCTTAACACCTGATGAATGGAAGTCTAATATTCACTCTCTGTCTCTTTACCTGCTTAATGCCCCACTATGTTCAGCAGCTAGTTTCTGAGTTTGTCTGTCTGCTGTTTAGTGCTGAGCCGGCAGTGTTCAACAGGTTTATTAGACCTTTTTTTGCTGAAAACAGCTGCTGGAAACGAGGTTCACGTGAGGCCAAGAAACCAACAGCAAGCTAAAAGAAGCTAAGACATTCCACAGAGCCGAGGGGAACTGTAGAGCTGGTGGTAATTCTCTGTTGCTCCATTGCTACCAGCACCCCCCTTTTTTAACAGACATTGGATCCATTGTTATTATCTTTATATTGATCAGTGCAGCATTATGTCCCTTTTTGACAACGTCCTCATAAACAAGCACACTTTCCTTTGAAGATGAGAAAGTTAAATAAAATGCACACACACAGCGTAAACTGGTGCTGTGGTATCACATTATGTTGACACACTGACAAACCCTCCAGCATCACCATCCCCGTGAACTCCTTTCTACTGGCTCAAGTTATTAGCTTTTCTCCTTCTACACTGCCAAAATTCTGAAGAGTAGACGAACCATCAGTGCCCCCGTGTCAGGAAAAGTCTTGCGTCCACATAATCTAGCTAACATTAACACTCTTTGATCCTATTAACTACAAAACCTGCTGTATCTGACATCCTCCAGCTGCAGCCTTAATACATCAGACCCACTGCAGAGTTATGAGTCCGATCAGGCCTTTAAAAGCCTTGAACAATCTACTGATCAATTACAGCTCCATTTCAAACTTACAAGCTTTGTCTCAATAATTGATTTGATGTTCCCCAGATTTTGTCCACGCTACAGCACTGACACTGCACTTGTCAAGACCCATACTGGATCTTTGAGAGTTTAATAGCGATATATCGGCCAAGATTCATTTTTTATATAAACACATCAAATAACGTCCCTCTGAGCTGTCTGGTGGACAGACTACATAATGGAAACGCTTCCAAATGACCTCAAACACATCTTTGGCATTTCTGTGCTGACATTTCTTGTTACTTACTGGCTGCCATGTACACAGATACCAATATATTGGCACTAAGCTAATATCTATTTCATACATGTGTTTTGGGATTGTGCTCATTTGCTTTCCTTTAGGAGAAATGTTGCAGAAACCTTGACTACAATAATCAGAGAGAATATACCTACAGAACCTAAAGTTTCTTATAGGGGATACCTCATAACTTACAACTCTTACCAATATTATAAGAACCGTTCTAATAGCACTAACAACTACTTTATTGGAAAGACAGAAACCTCCCCTTTGTATCAGTGTGGTTTAATGAGGTGTTATCTTATTACATATGAAAAAAAACTATGTACAGTTTAAGGAAAACCTCAGATTTATTCTATAAAGTTTGGAGTTCCCTGTTAGATTTCATGGAAAAAACCTAATCCAGTTGCTGAGAGGGTGTTGAAAACAGTATTAAACTACTATTTTGCTGTTGTTATATTTACCTTTGTGTTTTTGTGTGCTTATTATTGTGACTCAAATATCAAAAAGACAACAAAGGAAAAAAAGCTATTATCAGCCGATATACTGGTGTAGCTCCAGTAACTACTGAGTGGATACAAATCATGTGGTGTTCCTGAAGGGTCTACAAATCCAAAATTGAATGATTTACAGTTGCCAACTGAATGATTTTCTGTGTGGAGATTTCTCTGTAGTGACAACACCAACATTATCTGGTAATTTTTTTTGGGGGGGGGTGTGTGTGTGTGTGTGTGTGTGTGTGTGTGTGTGTGTGTAAATCCTCAGTCTCCTGAAGTGGGGCTGAGACACTCTGTGTTGCAGCTTCTAGCTGTGGTCTAAGATATTAAAGACAGCTGAGGAATGAGGAACCATTGTATGCATTTCACCCATCTGTTGTCAGTTTACAGAAGGTTAAAGGAGGGTCCAGAAATGTGTGGAAAGACTCCAGCTGTGTTTAAATAACACTGCTAGATCTCTGCTGGGGGGACCTAAGGTCTTGGACATATACTTCCTCAACTGGGTTTCAAATACTTGTCAGTAGGACACATTCATTGCTGGCTTGAGTCTGCACATGGGATATGTTGACTATGAGAAAATATAGAACATCACCAGCAACTTTTAATGTTAACACTTTACATACAGCAATCATGAGCAACCGCCTCAAGACCTGGTCGAGACCTGTCGGACATGAGATGTTCATTTACTTCAAGTGTATGTTTGTTAAGAGGCCCGTGGTTGGCAGTCCTGAGTGTTTGTGCTGCTGTTTTCATAGTCTTTGTGTAAGTCCAGTGGTCCATACAGGCTCTCCAGTACAGCCAGTATTCTGCTCTGGACCGAATCCACCTGCTCTACTGGGCAGTATTCATCTAGACTGGACCTGAAAACACACACGTTAACAAACACGATTAACTTCTCTTTCTTTACTACTACATCTTTTATAAGAGAGGCCTGAATACAGATTTGAATTCAGACTCTTACTTGTGTAGGTCTTTAACTTTGTGTGGCTCTGTTATTTACCTGGACATAGTAACCAGTGTAGGTTTGGGCAGAGCCTTCAGAAACAGCTGTACAGCTGAGATGAGTCTGTCGATCTCCTCATCAGTGCTGATGTGGTGAGGCAGCTCAACCGAGTCACAGGTTAAACCTGCCTGATGGACCTGAGAGAGAACAGATGGAGAGAGGAGGAGGAGGAGGAGGAGGAGGTTTGAAGCAGAAGAGAGATCAAAAATCAGAGGGGAAAAGAGGGAGAAAAAAAAGAATGAGAGTGAAGATGAGGGGAGATTACAAGAAGAAAAAATGGAAGAGGAGAGAAGCAATGAGATCATATAAAAGGGACAAAAAACTGGAATGTGGATAAAACAAGATACAAGTGTTAAACTCCACAGCTGCCATATGTTAGCTGCCACTAAGATATAATGATAATAGTATAATTATATAATAATACTATAGCTATTATTACTATATGTTACTGTGGTTCTTGTACATACAGTTACAGTAAATCAGTGCATGAGCATTCTTACCATTTCATAGTCAGGAGACAGATTTCTCGACTTCAAACTGGAAACCAGATGGGCTAATGAAGCCATGCTGAAAACATGCAAGAAAAAAAAAGGAAGATAATACGCTCTTATTTTTTTGTGCATTTTAATTTTGTGCAAATAAAATGGTGGAGGGTAAATATGAGCACTATATAATAAGCGGGAAGTGATTTCAGACACAGCCCTGGTATGAGACATGGTAGCTCACTGGTGTAGCTTCCTGAGACACTGGAACAGAACCATTGTTGTTACCTGTTTCCTCTTTGCTTTTCACGCTATGACAGGTCAAAATGTCTGCTGTGGAAAAGGTTGATCGGAGGATTTCTGTTGCTGACTTTTATCTGCTTCGCTCGCTGTCTAACGGTGGAACTGAAATGTGTTTTGGCTAACCTAGTGGATAGGAAGCTTTTTCACCAACACTGAGTCCTGATTGAAAGTGAGTACTACCCCCAATGATAAGTAAACTGAGAATCAGATCAGATCCCCTTTAGTTAGTTTAGTTAAATTACATTAACTTCAATGCTAAGACAGCATGTTGTTTAGTTGTCCACACTGTTACAGTGAATGAAACTTTACCCCGGGTTGCTGGCCCAGCGTGTGACGGTCTCTTCCCCATCATCCTCTAGCAGATCAGCAAATGCTGCTTCCAGGTCTTCTAACTGATGTACACGACGATCCACACACTCATCAAGCTCCTCCTGGACACACACACACACACACACACACCCACACACACATCTAATGTTAATTATCAAAACAGAACAAACAGCTGCAGTTATACTTCTGTACTGTCATCGTGGTATGACTCCAAAAATACAGCAAATTTACAAAAAATACCAACACAGCTTGTGCTCCTAAAGTTAGTGGTAAGAGTGAGTACAGATGGTTCAGGTTGAATAAAGGTAGAGGTGAGTAGGTACAATTACATTCACACTCTATGGAATTATTTCTAACTCACTAACACTGTGCTTTACCAAAACAGAGTCAAATGTTGAGACAACTGAAAATGACATTCTCACTCACTCACCCAATCGATTGCTTTTGTGGGGCAATAATTACTTATATGTTGACAGCGCACAGTGTGTATGTGCACATACAGTGCTCACAGATACATCATCATTTGCAAGTGTTCAACCACACCTGCTGACTTCTGTGTTTGTATGTATAAGAGGCCTGACCTGATCAGCATCAGGGCTGGGTCCTCTGAAGTTGTAGAGCTCTTTAAGGATGGCGTACTCTTCCTTGACACAGAGACAACATGAAGCTGAGGTCAGTTCAAAGAAACATGTTTTACTATGTTGCAATTAAACCACAGAGGGAACCCTGTGTAGATGGACGTGGTTTTATGTGTAAACTGGCACATTCATTGTACTTCAGGCTGTAAGGCGTGTGTTTTTAGCTAAATGAGATACACAGGTGAAAGACCGGATCCAATGTTGAGTAAAAATTTGAACTTGGGTTTAATATGGTTATGTTCATAAACATGTATAACACAATTCTTAGATATAATCAAAACCTGTCACTTACTATAATTACTTACTATAGTGTAACCAGGAGGATAAGAGCACTTTTTTAGCCTTTATGAACTTCACTGCATCTATGACTTCATATGAGGATGTGATGTCATGAAAGGTAAACTAATAAGCACCATCGGGAGGCCAAAAAGGAACTGATTTCTATGACATTAACTCTATGTCAAAGAAAATTACACATTACATTCATTTGCTGAATACAAACAAACACAGTGTATCTGTGTTTCAGTCTTTCACTTCAGCATGTGTAGAGGAGGAGATCAGATCCTGGAGATCAGAAGACCAACCCTTTAATCAGTGTCTGACCCACTCTACTACCTAAGCTTCATCTACCTAAATCACTGATGACCATCCAAGCACCAGAAAACATGAATCACTATCAGGTTCCAGCCCTGTGTTTCTAATGTTGGTGGCAGCAACCCCTTTGTTTCTATTTGAATAGAGGATTTTTCCACTGAAAGCCCCATGGAGTCGTTACTTTCTGGATATGCTGTATTTCCTGTGGAATCATTCCAAACTCTAGTCTAAAGGCAATTTCCTGTTTTTCAGGAAGTTAAAATCTCTCACTGTTAGAAAGTGGCTTCGATCAAGGATAATAGGATAACAATTAATAAATTGTTCTCTGCATTAGCAGATAATTGATGGGATACATAACTTTGTATGAGTGTAAAAACAATCCTGTCTGCATAAAGAAGCTGCTACAGAATTAAACAATGAGGCAGGTGTACGAGCGGGACATACCTGTGTGTATAATTCCTTGAAGGGATTCTTACATGAGAAGAAATCCAAGTCAATGTCCAAGATGTATGGCTCTGTCTCATTTAGAAATCCAGACATTATCTTAACAACATAACTGGTGGATCCTTCATCATCATCGTCGCCCCCCAAGCTTGTCCCATTACTGCCCCCTGCTGGTTGCTGTGTGGCCGTACATCTTAAGAGGGGCTCAGAGCAGCTGGCCTCCCCAGCTTTGTCATGCTCTGTACGGGCTCTCTTGGCAAACCATCTGTCTGTGTCCTCTTCTGTTTTCTTTTCTGAAAAGGCAGACCGGAAACAGTGTGAGGTCATTAAACCGGAACATAATCAAAATTAGAACAACAAAAGAAAGAGAATAAAAATAAATACTAATCAAAAGTAATAAAACTGTAACATTATGAGAGGTAATTATGGCATTATATATGTAGGTAACTACCACAAACACCAGAATAATATAATCCAATACAATATAAGTCCTACATTTTCTGAAAATTAATCTGGATTGTTGTATCGTGTTACATTATATTATAAATTATATCTGAAGTGTCTCTGGATCACATTAGATAAGCAACAATCAACGTGAACATTTAGAAAACAACATCCTTCGATATCATTTATTATTATTAGTATTATCTAACACTTAGGAACTCATCTAATCTGCTTCATCAGGACTGTGTGGGCGTGATTCGATCAGATTTGATTGACAGCAGCCTCGCAACACAAATAAACAACCCCACAGCTGTCATCAGAATGTGGTGGAGATGTTGCTAAACTCTGACTGGTAAGCATGTGAAATCACCTTTTCCCCCCACTGAGCCCCACCCACTTCAAACCAGCGAGAGGAGCACAAAAACACAGAAATCTCTCGTGCGAAATCACCAAAACTCTTCTAACTGCATTCATGTAGGACCCCATGACTCAAAGTGAGAATACAGGTTTCCAGGGCCTGTAATGACTAAACTCTTACTCATCAGACTGACTTCTCATTAGTTTACTTTTGATTGTTAGATTTGGTCTGTGCTTTGGAAATGAAACATACAGTAGAATGTTTGCAGGGCACACTGCTGAAGAACACAGGATAAATGTTGAAGTGGACAGGGCCAGGCACAGGGAACTGGTGACAGGTTTGCACTCCTCCAGACAAACAGACAAAGAGCAAGTTTGTGATAGCAGATGTAACAACCGAGCACTCTGATGTGTGTGGTGATTCTGTCGCAGCCTGGTGTAGTCTGTACGTGATTTAATCATCAAAGGTTAAGACACAGCGGACGGCCGTGCGTAATGACTTCTCAAATCCGAGGCTGCAGATTTATCAACAGATGTGTCCTGCTGCCTTTTAGAGCCAACATTAGCTTACTGCAGATATCGGTGTGTACGTCGGCCCATGAGGAGCAAGAAAAGGCAGCTGTTAAATGTCCCGCTCAGCATGCATCTCGGTCACAATAAAAAAAAAAACAACAAACCTAAGAGATCCGTGTTGATTGTTTGTTTATGTCTCTGTGAAGGCATTTTACTATTATTTATTCTTTAATTTCCAACTATCGACCGGTCAGGCTGTACTTCTGATGGCTGCAGGGATTCCTACAGTATACAGCAGCTGCGGACAACAGACACTGTAAGAATCGCTCATATTCATGTCTGACATCAGTGCAGACTGATTCACTGCTGTTCCTGCTTTAACCACATTAAACATTATGTTTCAGCCTCATATCAGCTGCAGTCGAACTTGGACTGTGTCAGGAAGGGATCACTTCAAGGCCAGCGTGGACAGAGAGAATGATGACAGTGACAAATAACTCTTTCAATGTTCATAAAGAAAAGAAGACTGCACACTGATGGAAACAAGGTTTCAAATATTCCAAAGAGGCTCAGCAAATGTTTTATGAGGTGCAAGTATTCTGTAGACTCAATACAATTCCCATGTTTTAAAGAACCAGTGATTTTTAAGCATCTCTCTCTCTCTCACACACACTCTGGATTCACTCTGAATCAACAAAATCAACAAATTTCTTCTCGGTGATCAGAGTGAGTGCCTTAAAAACATTGCAATTTCGTAGCTCTGGTCCTGATGACTCTGCCAAGTTGTTTTGGCACTGAGAGAGGAGTCAATCACTTGAGTGCTGGTGTTAATGATAACAGTCGACAGCTGCTGTATTCACACACACAAGCAAACAAATCTAAACTCTTCAAACCTTCTGGAAACATGTTTTAAAAAGCTGCCACTAACAATATCATAACCATAACAGCATAATAGTTATTTGTAGGTGAACATCGCCAAAACTGAAATTGTGTCCATTTTATTTTTCCTATCACCTGATTATTAAATGATTCTTCGGTTAATTGATTAATTTAACTTCTCCAATGTGAAGATTTGCTGTTTTGTCTGCTTCATATCAGACACTGACTGTGTTGGACTGCTGGTCTGACAGTCCAGCTGTTTGAGGACGTCACCTGGGCTCTGCAAAATGATAATAGGCATTTTTCATCATTTTATGGACTAAACTCACTCAGTGGACAGCCTGAAACTGGCAGCAGGAAAGTGTCATTCACGGCCATGTGCATCCTCAGGCTCGTGCACAAGATACAAACTCCCTCATGGAAACATCCCTCCAACATAGCTCAGTCAGCTGAGGCTCAAACACGTTTCTGGTTGGATATCACAGTAGTCCCACAAATGTTACTAACTCTACTTGCTAACTCTCCATGTCTAATGGCTGAAGTACACACCTGTTAGTGACCCGTGACTTGGTTGGACTGGATTGACCTTGACCACATCCAGTCTGAAAGGTTTAGAGTTCTCTAGCTGCTCCTCAACAACATACAGACCATCACTGAGGAAGTAGTGGTCTGTACTGGTCACCCTGCAGAGAAAGGAGGGGGGCAGAAAGAGACCGAGGGAAAGGAGAGACAAAGAGGAGAAGAGGAGTTCATCACAAACCAGAGAAAGAAAAAATCAGCTATACACTTAAAGGCTCTGCACTTCCACTTAGGTGTTTTCGATTACTCTAATTAGACTTCCAGTCAGGCTGAAGCTGGGTGGAGCTGTGCTGGAGTTACATAACTTAACTCATATGTACCTACAAGAATGATAACAGGGTAAGTTGTCTTGCCCCAACAGGAGAGTGAGGGAGAAGCCAACCAAGCTCAGTTTGTACACGTCCTGAGAGGAAGTCTGATCAGGCAACAAAAGTGAAAACACCTGTGTGGGTTAGGGTTGGGCGATGTCTACCAAATTGGCATATGACAATGTCCACAGTGAAACATTGTGATGGACAATGACATCGTTGTTGGGGGGGGTGTCTTATTGGCTAAGGCACTAAATGAATTTATTACAAGTGTGAAACCTCCCCTGGACCACGGTCTGGACCAAACAGCCCGGCCAAATCTTGGTCCGACGAAAACAGGTGGTCTCAGCCCGGATCAAACTGAACCATGGTTCGGTTCATTTCTTGTGTGAAAAGATTTCTTTGATGGTTCGGACTCTCAGACCAATTACAGGAAGTTCTTATAATTATTATTATAGCTGCAATGACATGAATATGTTCATCCATTTTCCTCCATTCATTCAAACTGTGATAGAACCCGCTGAATTGACAACACGCTGACGTCAGACGCACGCCTGTCTACGAACCAATCAATTACAGGTATAGGAAGACACAGCTATCGTAGGTGATGACAACAGGACGTAGGTATGTCATGTATAGTTCTTTGTGAGCGTGCATAACTACAATGTGAAACCAAACTAACTGGATCAAATGTATACAATGTGAAAAAAACACAAACCTTGCTTCGGACCTTGGTTCAGACTTTCAGGTGTGAAAAGGCCCTAAATGAAGCACCAGATGGTTTCACAAAGAAGCAGAACTCTGTTTTAGTGTACGTCCTACCTGATGGTGGTGGTGGATGAGTCTCTTCCTACAGCCATCCTGTGCTCTCCCTCTCTGATCTGCTGGGCCCAGTATGGATGCAGCCACGCCACACAGGACACATGGCCAGCATACACCATAGGCATTATCCAGTTTTCTATGCTCAACTCACTGAAATAAAAAATACATTCACTGATTGGTGGAGTCATCCATCCATTGGCTGCAGGGTACTGGAGCTTATCCCAGCACACACAGGGTGAGAGGCAGTGCACACCCTGGGCGGGTCACCAGTTTATTTTTGCTAATGCAACCATCCTGATTCACAGCTACAGGGTTGGTTCACCCAAAACAAGAGAACATATTTTCTCACTTAACCATGATGGCACCATGCAGATTGTTTTGGTTTTATTTGTCCAGGTTTAAGAAATCTGGAGTCACGGCTGGGCGACTTCACCCAAAATCAATATAACCATTAATCATTACATTTACTTCAGTAACATTAATATAATTATATGTTTGTAACTACACTCAAGCAAGATTGTCTATCTCCACAGTGGACCTCATATTAACGTTTTGTACTGAACACTAAACCCTTGTTTCACATCTCAGAACATACAGTCAACCGCTTCATATTTCTTCTAGTAGTTCCAATTTGGTTGAACCAACCTTTTAAAGCTTTTCATCAGCCAGCCATGGTAAGGCTTTTATTGGGAAGCAGCCTCAGCTGTGACCTTGGTCAACAATATTAGCTTCATGGTGTGTAAACATAGGTGTATATATATATATATATACATAATAATATATATAATATATAATATATATAATAATATATATAACAGATGGAGATTTAGGCAGTTTCTCCAACATGTCACAGAGGTACTAAGTAACACCACGGTGATCACAACTGCACTCAGTCTGTTGCTAAAGTTCTGATAATAAAAACTCTGCGGTAAGATTCAATTTTTGTTGCCTCATTTCCCCACAACAGCAATCACCTGTTCACATGATCCTCAGCTTGGACAAACACAAGCCACAGCTTCATGACTGTCCTCGCCCTCTGAACCAGACTGCATGAAAAGCTTGAAAGGAGTCGATCTGGGCTGTACAGTATGTTTGAAACAAAACATACCTGAAGAGCTTCTCCTTATCGAAGACAGTGTCAGCAGACATGTTGACAGGGATGAGCAGATCCGGATGGGAGTCTAAATGAACCATCTTTATGTTCTTCAGTGGGAGGTGTCTTGATGCAATGGCACGATAAATATGACACACCACCTTGGAAAGATACAGTAAAATACGCACTTTTAAGCTCTTACCCTCATTATTATGCAAAGATATAATAGTGTGATATCTAAGCTCTCTGGTGGCCATTCATTGGAAGCACAGAAATGATCCTGAGACACTTTACATGTCAATCACTAACACGCTCATCAAAAAGAGCCCAAATGACATTGTACTGTTAAGTCATCTATAGGACTTATATCCACACAACACTCAAAGTTATGCTGTTCTGGTCACTCTTGGTGCAGCAGTGCAGTTAAAGATCCCAGATGCAGAAATTTAGGCTGGTACTGATTTTTCAAACAGAATGAGAATTACAGAAACAGCCTGAACCCTACTTAAACTGTGAGAGGCTCATCAGGACCACCCTGATCATTTGAGATATTTGTAAAACTCTGGATGTTAACATCTGTTTTCTGAGAGGAAGCACCATAATCAAGGACGGACAAATTCACTATAGGGGTGGGAGGGGTGGGGGGGGGATTCTGAAATGGCAACGCTGAACAGCCTACAGGATTGATGGACAGCTAAAGGCTTTAAAGAAAGTGGAGTAATATGGCACACACCAAACCAGCATGAATGAACAGAAGGGGTGAGAGACAACTGATAGTAGAGGAGAGAGAGAATGTTTGAAAGAGGTCTGTGTCCTCTCCCATGTTTTAGTAAGGTGATATGTGACCAGTGCTTCCAGTCTATGTTTGGTACAGTGACTGCAGCTTGCTACAAGGCTGCTGATTGGCTGAAGGGTGAATGACAGGGTTTGATGAAAACACATGAAAAGTGACACCAATGAAATCTGCCACTGTGGAAACCGCCACCATGAATTTACACAGACAGAAAAGACAAATGTCAGCACATTTAAAATACTCTAATAAAACCGTCACTATAACGTGATAATAATGAGTAATAATGAGTAACAATGAGTAATAATGTGTTTTCAGTGCGCTGGGAACACGTTCTCACTGCTGTTGGTCGTGATAAGCTAGGGGACATTATTCAACCACAGCTAGCTAAGCAGTCACTTTATGGATCCTCAGAGGAAGTCTCGGAGACGATATTAAGCAGTATCACAGCTGTATAAAACAGCTGTATTCACATAAACCGGGCTTACGTCGTGGTGGTCCTCAACTATCCACACTGGCAGCTCCTTGTAGACCCTCTTCAGCGGCACAGAGCTCATCGTGACTGGGAATAACTACTGTTCAGTCCTTCCGTGAACGTAACGTTATTGTTAAACTGGACTTTCGCTAACTCATGTCACGTTCATGTTCCTCCCTCTCCACAGCACGCTGTGTGAAATGTACAGCAGGATCAGCTGATCGCCATTCAACCGCGCGCATGAGTTCAGTTCAGACCCACCGGAAATGACACCGGGCAGTGTTTTTATGCCCGGATAGAAACACGAGTACGGTTAAAAACAAAGGTTCCCAGGGTCATACGACGTCAGTTCAGTTACGGTAGGATGAAAAGTATTGACAGAAAATTGTAAAAGTTAGGTTTATTAAACCTGGTAGCTTTTAAAGCATTTTATTTATTAGACACAACCGTTCAAAAGTAACGTTACAGTCAGGTAGCTGAGAGGACTAGTGCTTTATATTTCTGAATGGTCTTAACAAATAGATGTTATTTTGTATGAAGGTTTGCAAAAAAAGTAATGTTTTGTACATGGAGAACAAAACACTGCACATTGGTTCAACCAGACTGACACCTGACAGGGCAGAAAGAGACAAAGAGTTAAATAAGAATATAAGAACTCACCAGTCAGTGGTCAAAGAAATTGGAAGTTTTAATCATTTAATTCTTCTTTTGGGGCCAAAACTATTTCAGATGTAAATAACACATTTAGTGTCTGAATTATGCTTTTTGTATTGTTTTAACAGGTGATTCTAACCTTTTGAACAGTAGTGTATATTACCTACAGCACATCAGAAGCAGTGAGTCTCTCATCAGTCCCTATAATATTACACTGATACCATATGAACTACAAAACCATAAACTCACAGTTGAACCCAATAGAAAGTATGTGCATGTTATATGATATGATAAAACTCAGAAAGCATAAACACAATACTGAATGGCATAGAAATATAACACATTACTATGTAAATATCTAGTGACACTATAATTAAATAAAATCATTTCAAATGTAAGCTCACTGTAAAGTCTCTAAACCCTACCAGATTCTGAGTCATTAATAGTACTCAATTTTATTTTTATTTATTATTGACTGTTATTACATTATTATATACACTCCCTGGCCACTTCATTAGGTACACCAATACAGTTTAATGCAACCCCACACAGTAGATCTGAATTCTAAATTTAGGAAGATTATAATGTTCAGTATTTGCTGACACTGTTAGAAAGGTTAGTTCATCTGTGTTTATTACTGAGATTGTAGTTAGTGGCAGTATTATGTTGGACAGGGATATACTGAAATGTGTTTCTTCCCCCCTCATGTTGGGCGGGTGGGCATTTGTAAATGTAGCATTCAAGCTGAGCTATTATATAACATTAGATGTTACAGGTGTACCTAATAAAGTTACTGTGTTCTTTGAGTTGTTACAATACCTGTAATGACTATGTGTTATGTGAAAGAGGTTGCTTGTAGTGCCAAAGAGAATTATAAACCAAATCTGCAGTTCCCCTCGGCTCTATGGAACATTTTAGCGTCTTTTAGTTCATTGTTTTGGTTTTACGCCCCTCAAATTTACTGTTTGGTTTAGTCTTACTGCAGCAGGCAGCTGTTTTCAGTGAAATAAAGAAAGGCTATACCACCAAACAGCAGACAGACAAAGTCAGAGATTAGATGGTGAACACAGAGGAGCATTTAGCAGTTAAAGAGCCAGATATATTTCTCAGGTGCTGATGGAGACCAAATCAGAGCTTAAAGGAGAGTGAATATTGGACGTATATTCATCAGGTGGACACAAACACAACTCCGGATGAATGCCAATGTTGCTCTGTGTCTGCTGGACGTGTTGTTAGCCTTAACGTCTTTAAACAGCCATACCGTGTTATGTTCACACACAGCCTTTTCTGCTGATGTGTAACCTACAATGAATGTCACGATTCCTGTTTCTCATCTGTAGAAAATGAAATTCATTTAAACACTACAAGTGAGGCAATTTGACGGCAGATCAGAGGAGACACATGGCTGTGCACACTCTCTCCAGGCCAACAGAGTGAGTGGCTAGTGATAACATCTGCAGCGTAAGGGGAATTGGTCAGTCCGGAGCAGGAGAAAAAGGAGGACGCATGCATAAAAATACATCAGATAAGAAAAACGTTTCCCATCAGCTTGTGTAATCAATAACTCCTCAAATACACACACACACACACACACACACACACACACACACACACACGAATAGAAATGAAACTGCTGAAAATATTTTCTTCTTTATCATCTTAGACCAACACTATCAGCTGGACCAGTGTCCCTGTATAGATATGTGATGGGATTTTTCCACTATGTGTGTGAGAGAGTCTGCTTATATATATCCAGCCTTTGATCTTGGTGGCCTCCGAGAGCAAAGGGAGGCTTTGATCTCTCTTCCTTTTGGTTTGGACCGCAGCCCATAGGAGATGACAGCAGGGCGATGAGTGGAGGTAGCAACACAGACAGGAGAGGGATGAGTGGAGCGAGGAAGAAAGAAAGAGAAAGGAGCAAGATTAAAAGTGTAGCGGCATATTTGGCATAGGTACGGGGGGATGGAAGAGAGAGTGAGGAGACAGAAGAAGATGAACAAAAACACAGCAGGAGACTTGGTGTGGATGAAAGAATGAGAGTAATGGGAGCAAATAGAAAAGACTGAGAATGGAAGAAAAAAAGGTCCAAAGCTCAGGATAGGAGGGATGCTAACTATATGCCTGGGTATTTGGGCATTAGCTGGGTTCATTTACAGTTCACCCAACTTACAACAACAACAAGACTGTGTCTTCTATACATCGAGTGGTGTCTATTCTTACAGATAGTTTGTGTTTTATTTGCCTAGATTTTGAGATATTTGTCTCAGAACTTTCTTTCTTCACCTCAGTACAATGGAGGTGACTGTCATTTTGCTTGTAGTGTTCACAGCATTCAAAATGACGTTGAAAATTTTCAACGACAACTCTTTCCAGATACAATGTCCCACTTCCTCTGAAAAATCCACAGTTTTCATAGGGACCATTTCTTCGGTAGAAAGTAGTTCCAAAATTTAATAATGATACAGCAGCTCAAAACAATCTCTGGAATCTCAAGATTCAAGATTCAAGGTCTTTATTGTCATATGCACAACAATTACAGGAAGCAGTCATTGGCAATTCTTAAATCTCAGGCTCCCTCTGACAATGCTAAAAAAAAAAATGAATAAGAAAATCACACAAGTAAAGGAGAACTTAGGATATAAGACATAAAATAGTGCAAAATTTCAAAATATGAGAATATAATATAGTATTTAAAAGTAAAATATAGCACACTAAAATAAAATATCAAAATATAAAATAGAATATATATAGAAATATATACAAATAGTACATATTAAATAGAATTAAACAGAATCTCAGTTATGGTTAAAGCTAAAGTAAGTGCGTAAAAATCAAAAAATGATTCTGCTGTATTAGTAGGAAAATCCGTGGCATCAGACTAAGCCTTGCTAAATTACATAGAGATATTATGTATCAGAATGAAAAACCTCATTAAACACATGCATGTTAAACACAGTGAAAGTAAACACTTCAGAAAAACAAGAACAAAATGAATCAAAGAAACCTCACCAGTTCTGATGAAGACACACAGCACTCGCACCACGGAAAGTCACATTCTTTTGTGTGGAACATTTTCAGTTTGTTGGGTCGGAATTTGTTATGCAATTTTTTAAAACATCCTTTTTGCCATACGTTGGATTAATTAATTGAATGCTGCTAAGTAGTCATTGATGTTTTTGCTGACTATGCACTGCGCATACCAGAGATTCTCAAGTTTGTATGTGATTCTTTGTCTGTCCTGATATTGAAGAAATAATTCAAGGTTTAATACTTAACTTTTTTTTTTGAAAGATGTCCCTGAAACCCTCTCAAGGTGAGTGCAAGAAAAAGCAAAAGTAACATTAGTAACATGGGTTAACATTACCGAGCTTATACGTGAACTGCAAAAATATGGCCCACCAAAATTTTGTTGTCATGTATTCAATTTGATAAAAAAGTAACCTCTCATTAGAGGGAGTAAAGACCACTTTGTTTGTGGTTTCACATAATTTGGATATCTGTTCATTCTATATGGCATGAGGCAAAGCCAGCTTAGCCAAATGCCAAGCCTAGCTTCAAAGTTTTGTCCTCAGACGGCACACTACACGCAAAGTCTGGTCCTTAAAAACTTACATTACCTTCCCCTTTTCATTTTCCTTTATTTAAAGTCTAGTTGTGACACCTAGTCATGGAGGCTAAAACAATAAAACAACAAATAAATAACAAAAAACAATAAATAAAAAACCCACATTGACCAAGAGTACTATTTTTCACATCCTTTAGAATTGATCTAAATTCACCATCAGTAATCAGCTCAGTTTCAAGTCCTTCTGTGCATTGTTCCAGGAGGAAGGGGCATAGTGTTTAAAAGCTTTTTTTTCCAACTCATCCTAACTCGGGGAATCGACTGTAGAACTGTAATCTGTAGAACTTTGTGAGAACGCA
Organism: Oplegnathus fasciatus; assembly: GCA_003416845.1. Taxonomy (NCBI): domain Eukaryota; kingdom Metazoa; phylum Chordata; class Actinopteri; order Centrarchiformes; family Oplegnathidae; genus Oplegnathus; species Oplegnathus fasciatus. Next base: position 399,348 of record NTHP01000102.1, read on the forward strand.
GGCCATACTGGTTTTGATTTCTACACATGTATGTACACAGGAGGAACCAGTCCAAGGAGAGATAAGTCAACCAATGGGAACATCTGCGTACCTACGTACAGTGATGGCAACTCTGGAGTAGCATAGTAAAGTGGTGTACACCCAGTCATAATACGCAAAGCACGGTGGTATACTGTACCCAACCTCTTTAGACAATTTAACTAGCTTGGAAACAAGGTTTTCAGTGTGAGTTAAATGGCAAGTTCTGATCAATAATACTAAATACTTACAAGTTGAGACCATTTCAATTATGAATATGTCTGAATTTAACAGCAACTTAAGTTGGGTTAAATGGGACTGAACAACATCAAAGGAAGGCAGCAGGAATTTAAGGGGTTGTACAACTGATGGGGATGAGCAATAGATAACAGTATCATCAGCATAAGAATGGTACAATGCATTTTTGCAAATTATCACAAAGATCATTTACATATATGGAAAACAATGAGGGTCCTACTATAGAACCCTGGTGCATGCCCTTTAATACAGAGAAACAGGAAGAAGATCACAGGAAACTGGATGCAATGAGCTCTAACTGGCAAGTAGTTTGTGAACCATTTTACTGCATGTCTACATAAGCCAGTACCGCAGAGTCTATTAACCAAGGTGACACAGCCTCCATCATGTAACCTATTTTATACTTAGTTATAGTGCTGTGTTGTTTTCTGAAGCCTGATTGACGCTGAGATAAGATACTATAAATATCACCTTTTCTTTTGATGACCATTCTCATAAAATAAGTTTTTAGTATTTACTTTCTTTCACCAAAACTATATCTGAAGTCTTCAAATAATGAAATTATTGTCTAGACTGTATGATTTACATTCAATTTATATGGTGAGGGAGTAAAGGAACCCTGAGAGCCATGTGTGTTGACTGTGGAAAACAATTTATTGAATTTTCAACCAGGGTTTATTTGTCTAAATATAAGTAGGGGAACCTCCAAACCTGCCAAATATTAGGTCCTGAATATGACACAGTGGGGAAACCAGGAATCCAGCTTCTTAACTAAGGAAACACGCTATACTGTAGCCCAAGTGGTTACATCCTACATACCATGTCATACCAATTTTATCTGGAGAAAAAATTGTATATATGAAATTTTAGCAGAAATAGATATACCATAAATAATGTCAGCTGTCACACGGACAATCTCAGGCATACATGTGTATAAAAATACAACTAAAGAGCATGAACTTGATAGTATTTTAAAACAGAATATATTTAAAGCGGGTGTTTCCAGCAACAATGGTGTGTGCAAGGACACGTTTACTTATACCTGATTTACATGATATTATGCTTACAAAAACTATTTTTCTATGTGATATACTGTCTGTTATTTTACTAATGGTGGTAAAAGTGGCAGCTATGGCACAATTATTATGGACTATCACAGTCCAGGGCACAGGGAGTAGGTCCCAAATGCAGACTGAACAGGCTGGGCTGTTTGGCTTAAAACACAGTTTACTTGATAGATGATCAGGTTTGCAAACAACAACAACAGGAAAACGTGTAGCAGGTGCCCTCTGCTTAGGTTTCTGTCGCTCTTGTTGGTTCCAAAGTCTTCTTGTCGTCTCCACCTGCCAGAACCTGAGACCATCTGAGCTCATTGAGTCTGCAGGTTATAATGGAGAGAAGGCAGAAAGAAAAAAAATAGACCAGTTTTTGTTATGTTGCAGTTAGTTCACTTTTGATTTTGGGTTGGAAGTTGCTGATAGTCCTGCTTTTGGTCCCCCCTACGCTGTAGGTGATGCGGTAATGTGAGGATGTCTGCTATGCCAGAGTTATATACTGTATATGCTGATACCTACACATCCTGTCTAGGAATGAAGCTTATGTTTAATCTGAGGACGAAATTCAATTGTACTCTACAGGAATACCGACTATGTTATCAGCTTCTAGGAGCTACCGAGTGGTTCTTTGAGGCATGTAACTCTGTGTATGTGAGTGTGTGCGTGTGTGTGTGTGTGTGTGTATGTGTGATGTGTGCTGGGCGCGTTTATGATGGATCACTTTAATGAAATTTGCTCAGTGCTTTTCATCCATTTGCTAACACCCCACCGTTTCCCATCTCTCTGTGTCTTGTGCCCTTTCTACTGACTCTCCTTTATTCTGCTTTCATTTCACACTGCCTCTGAAATGAAAAAGTGTAAATTGTTTTTCCTTCTGATCAAAAGGATGAAAGCATGGATATGCTTGGCTTTGCTGATTGCATTAGATTGAAAGTGAATAGAGCGACATAGATTTGGAAATTCCTGAATCATTTTTCCCTTGCAAAATAACATCAGGCATCAGAGTTCAAAGGGACTGATTTCAATGGAGTCCTTGGCTGATTCACTTTTTGTGTGCTGGTGCAATGTTTGAGCTGTCATCTCTGGTTAGAGAGACATACCAGAATATATTGTCTTTCAAATAAAAATAGGATCAGTTTGTATGATTACATGTTCATACTATTCATTCAAATAAAATCAAACACTAAACAACACTAGGCAAAACTGCACTTTCGGCAGCAGTGATTAACATTTTTGTAGCACGAATGATTTTAATTAAAACATTACTGTTATGATGAATATCTGCATGGTAGAATGCAGGCAAACACAAAAAATGTTGCACACGTACTGTTTATCAGGTTTGATGGCCTGGACAAAGCCATTGTACTACTATTTACTTCACAACTGCAGTAAATAAGCACTTGCATGTGTTGATGTTATCTGTTATTAATTTCACTATTGGATATAAATGCCCTGGACTCATCCTGGGATGTAACAGGTGGTGAACAGGAACGGCTTCATGGGCAAGTAACATTGATTGATTGATCTACTGGTGTTCCACCCTGAAAGGCTTTATTACCAGTTTCTAAAATGAATTCCAAGAAGGTAGTATTTGAAGAAGTCGAGAGCCAACTTAATTCCAAGTGTATCCTTTTAGTAGTAGACCACTTTGGGACACAGTCTGTCTTGACAAAGGCACACATTAAGGGGTTGTTCCAGATACTCTTCCCATGTAGCACTGTAGAAGACAATGTGCTCTAGGTATACACTTCACACAGTACCTGATCCATAAGTATCTAGAGGGTTATAGCATTTTTCCATTTTTTCCATTTTATGCATTGGATCAGCCCCCATGGTGTCCCAAGCGCTGTCAGCTCTCTGGACTGCTGGGTGAATGGGATCAGACAGTAACCCTAATATCTATAGTGGTGATAGAGGTAAGGTACTTTGCCTCCCTCAAGCTTTGAATCAGGTTATCAGTCATTCAGGTGTCTTACGTCATTACAGAACCAACTTGTTGATGTTACCAGTGTAACATCGTCAAGTTTTACCACGAGTTCTGGTGTTTGAGATGGTGGACATCAGCCTAAAGGACTACTTTACTGACAGAAGGGCCCCCAGTGTGTCTCCAAGACATTAGAACTGTCATCCAACAGGTGTGCCAGGAAAGCAAACCTGAGTGATTTTATAATTGAAAGCACTTTGTAACTTCCTTAGAATTTTACTTTATGTTGTAAAACCTTTCTGGATAAATACATTTTGTAATGATTATTTGCAGCTGGCCGGCATTTGATGCCCTAAAGACCACTGGAGTTATCCACACTGATGTGAAAGCAGTCAGCATCATGCTGTTGGATCATGTGAGATCAGGGTGAAACTGATCAACTTTAGCTTGGCTATTTTCACATTGCAAGTGACGCAGTGCAGGATTCACCAGGCACCTTTCTTTAGGTGAGCTCTATACACTGATCTTTATTGTACAGTAGTGTCAGCAATTTCCTAGCTCTACTCACTAACTAGCTGAGTGTGTTTGTGTTTCATGCCTGTTGTAATGATAGGTGATTATCTTTTTTTAACTATAGTCATGTTTCCAACCAAATATAGGGTACTTTTTAACCAAATTTCCAGAAAATCTGCAAAAGAAAATGTGAATTAAAACGGGTGACATTACACCATTATGACAATGTTCCTCATTTTAGTGAATGGTTTTCTTCCACATTCAGGGCATCAGAAATTATACTGGGGCTCCCATATTCTGAAGCTGTTGACATGTGGTCACTAGGCTGTGTGATGGCAATTTTGATGTTTGGCTTTGTGCTGTTCCCGGGGAGAGGTGACTGAATTTGTAAATAGTTTACTATAAAGTAGACTCTCTGTTTGCTTTCCTCTGTATTCTTAACAACACTGCTGCATCCATGAACTCTTCTTGAACAGCCAGCCTCAGTTTGCATATTTATAAATTGGCTTTTATCACAGTATTTTTTTTGCTCCTTTCATTTTATGTTTAATTAATTGTATAAGTCTGATTATCTACTGTGTGAATGCACTTTGTACCATTGCTATACAAGTGTCAGGATTAGGGTATAGTTAAATTAACCTACATTTATTTTATTATCATTAAGTTTATTATTATTATTTTGATTGTAGCAGATAATAGACCAAAAGAAAAAGGTTGAATATCTTGACGTGATGCTGTGTTTCGTCTCCAGCTGCGATACATTGTCGACCTCCTGCTACCACAGTACAATCTTATTAGTGCTGGAAGAAAATCAAGGCTGTCTCCAATCACTGGATGCTCAAGATACAATACCCCTTCTTTGACTTTTTCATCCTTAACATTCTCCTCTCAAATGAAGGTAATAACTTCCAACATAATCCTACAGTTACTCAGGAGAACTTATTGAGAAACAGATGTATCTTAAATACTTTTAACCATCATCCAGACGCCTGAGGAGTAATGGAGAGAAACAGCCACTGAGAGCAGGCGCTACAGATGCTGCTCTCTCTCTGCTCTGGTGGGAATTCTGTTTGCTGGCCATAAACATAACAGTAGAAGATTTTCTTTTGGTAGCGATGAAGATTTGGAGTCTGCAGAAGCTCAGGCCAGGCAGCTGAATAAAGATAAAGGATAAAGGCTACTGAATCTGGTACCGACAAGGCCACAGAACTAAGGTTGGGAATCACAGACATACTCACGATACGATACTGTTGTAACAATTGAAATGTTCATGTTCGTATCCTGTAGTCTGTCTATTTACTGGCTTGACCGTTATGAGTGGATTCTGGATGAACAGAGTGACACAAAGCTGGTTCAGTTTAATGAAACACGCAGGAGTATATATTATGCTCGAGCTGTTAGATTACATAAGAGTAGATTAACTAAGAGTAGATAGAAGAATATGAATGGGAACAGGGAGGTTGGTACCAAAGATAGGATGAACTGAGGAGTGAAGCAGATGCTACAGTCATGAATTGTGGGAGCCAAGATCAAGAGAGAGACTGGGCTCAGTGTGTAAGAAGAATGGAATTCAGCACAGAGAGATAATTATTCCCAACAGATACGATCACGATATTTTGCCCACGATAACAATGATATCACGATGCAGGCGATTCCTAATACTAATACTGATACATCACAATATCTGTGCAAGACCTCTTCTTCCATCTTTATGTTCCATCCATGCCCGATCTCTGTCTATCAGGTAAACAAACACTTAATAATTATACTTATTAATAACATTTAACAGGCCATGTTAGCACACCCACAGCCTAACAACACGTGTGTTACCAGTTGAGCCTCCCCTTTTAAGGAAGGTGGTCTTGTTTGTAACCTGTATGTGACGCAGTTCTAGCGGGTTTGTTCCAGAACGCTGCCGTAGCCACAGAACAGTGCTTTATGCTATTAGGGGGAGTTAGCTAATAATCAGCCATAAAGGGTCTGGATGAGCTCAGGTTGTAGCATCATAGTTACTGAAAGGCCGTGTGTTGTGTTCGCTGCCACAGAAGAGAAATAAAAAGTCTCTCTTTGTGTAACATTACTACGGCGTCTTCTGCATTCTTCACAGCAGAGTTGGTCCGGACTGTGAAAAGCTAGTTACCAGCTACGAGCCAGGCTTAAAATTGCCTAAAACCAGTCGTGTCCCAACTACATGAAGATCTTCTCCACTGTCTCCGCCGTGCTGTGTGTGTTTACTTCCTGTTAATGAAACTAGTTGATTGTTGTTTTCATTGTGATTGCCGCCCTCTCTAGGAGACATGAAGTAATGTCATTCTAGCGAGGTAATGTCAGTGGGCTACTAAGGGAAAATCTCAGGCTACAGCATTTCTAAATTAAATAAAACAATATTGATACTTGACACAAGTGTATAGATTATGCATCACTTGATTCACATGGCGATATATCATCGTATCGATTATGTGTCCCACCCCTACACAGAACGTGCCACCACCCAGGCAACAAAACCCAGCACAAGTTGGAGTTGAGCCCGGCACAGGACAGGCCTAGACCAGGACCATATTGACCATCATGAGGATCCATGTACAAGATGAGTAAGTGCTATGTCATGTTGGGTGAGATGAGGTCAGGTTCTGCTCACTGACATAATCAATAGGAGCTTAGTGTGTAAAGGCAGATGAAGGATGGCTGAGGCTGTAGTGGGGAATTGTGCATATTATTATTTGAATGTGTCTTCAACAGACGTAGAATTCTGAAAATAACAATATATGGCATGCCTGGATAAGATATGTAGTGGCTGGGAAAAGCCTGCAAAAAAACACAGTAAAAACCAAGCAAAATAAATAATAGTTAACAGGGTTAACTCTCTCTGGCACTCTTACAGTCACTTGTCTTCACACCAAGTGGGGGAGAGAGAAAAGAAAACATTGCAACCACTTTCTGATACTGACAATTTAAGCGAATTACGAATGCAGAAATTTTACACTTGAACTTCTCAGCAGACATTAGAGAAGAAAGAAAAAAAAGGAGTCTTCTCACCAGGCAAATCAGTGTGCGTACTTTTTTTATTTTGGGTCATGATAAAAGTTGATAAAACGCTATTTTATTCCAAACACCGCCCCTTCCCAAAAAACCCTAAAATAAAAATAACACTTTAGACTTTAAAGATGACTCTGTATTTGTCACTGTCAACAAATCCCATGAAAAGAACAAAACCGAAAATGTGTTAGACCATCTTTCATACTTTTCTGACATTCAGACCCGAACCCATTTGCTCATTGGTTTTTACTGAAGACGTAAATCTTTAAAAATGGCTCACAAATATATAGTTTCATTTGAATAGGCTCAGTAATTTCCTAAAGAAGCTGGGCGCTGTAGTTTTTAGCAAATGTTGAGTAAAAATAAACAACAGCGGCCGTTTCCTTGGTAATGAAGGAACATGTCATTCAGTGCAACAGTGTGTAACAGGACAACAATAGATAAGATACTGTATATCAGGCTTTGGATACACACACTTGTTAGTAGGATACATTCATTGTTAGTTTTGGGATTTTTTACTGACAATAAGAAAAATAGCCAAAGCTAAATGTAACACATCTCCCAAGATAATGTTATGTTAACTTTTGTGTCCTAAAGCAGGGAACAGATCTCCTGAAATCCATATTTCTACACCAAATACATTTGGCACATTTTACTGTGTATTAATTACTGTAATGGATCAAACAGGCTTGCGCTGCGCATGCTACCTGCAGAGCAGCTGCCCTGCACTGAACTCCTATAACAGCTACTTGAGTCTCATGTTTTACCTGTAAGACTCATGTTTTAATTTCTTGGTTCATTATCTACGATGTGAAAACATCAGATTTCCACACAGTACACATATACTCATGTACTGTATGTATATATATACATATACAGTATATACACACACACACATATATACACTTTTAATGCATGCCCCTGGCCCTGCAGTCTAGATATAATGTAAGAGCAAAAAAGATGAGGTCTTGCATCATCGGCTGGATTTCAAACAACAATGAGTCTTATTGTGAGGAAATCAACAATCTTGCAGGGTGGTGCACAGAGAACAACCTACTGAGTATACAGGGCCCACAAACATACTTGAATGAATAGTCGTGGATGTGGGGAGGGGCCCATAGAGAATGCCTATGTACAGGGTCCAGAATTTTGTTCCATGTCCCTGACTCTGATGGAGAGCATCCACAATGGCTGCTTTAATCATCTCTGGAACCCCTGACAAGAGGCCACAGGTGGTGCAGTTTGAATGTTTGCTTGTACAAAGGTGATATCTCCTCTCTGATGATCCCACAACATTTCCAAACTTTCATCTTAATAGCATTAACTGTGGCCAAGAAAACCATATTACTCCACTGGAAAGACAGAATGAAATTATCAACCATTGGCTCACAGCAACCCTAACGGACAACCTGACCCCATTCCATAACACCTGGTCTCCTTTCCTGCAGTTTATCCAGAGCTGATTCCTCTCTACACCGCCTCACTCACTCTGATCCTCCCAACCCCACACACACAGTATGCTTGCTCAACACTTAGTTTTGGTTTTGGTTTGTTTTGGTTTATTTATTTTTTCATGTCTTAATGTTGTCTTGTCTGTGTTGTTGTTTTGCAAAGACTTTTGTCTTGTAAATACATCTGTTATCCACCTGCGGAAAATAAAAAAACCCCCAATTTATTAGGGGGACAGGGCATGTCCTCGGTCTCCTAATGAAACAAGTCACAGGAATAGAAGCCCACTGTTGCTGGAATTTATAACTACTCAAAGATCCGTATCAATGAGCCACGCGTCTCCAGCAGCTCCTTGTTCGAGGCACATACCCACATACATGTAGCTGTTTTGGAAAATGTAGGACTCGTGTGCACCTCTTGGGAAGCGGGAGACCACGTTCAGAAGGTGGTTCTGGGAGTCGCAGATGAATTGTACATTTATGGAGTGGTATTGCCCGTGGCTGAGATATGGGAACGGCTCTGGAGAGGGTGCCTTAATGTGCACGTGTGTGCAGTCTATAGACGCTTTTAGTACAGATGTCATGATTACCTCATGGTGTTAGCTGGGGGCAAAAGAAACAAAAAACTGGAGGCAAACACGAATCAGCTCAGTATTACGCTACATAACCTACTGAAAATGTCATCTTGCTGTGTTGTTGGGTGTCAGATTTGAAGGAGTAATGGCTCCAAATTGAAATCTTATCGCATACCAGCTGCCACTTAAAAAAATCGGAGACAACTATGGTTAAACGTGATAAGACGAAAGGATTGGACTGAGCACACTAAGGTTAAATAAAGTCTGTTGTAGGTGTGAATAACGTTTTGTGTATAAAGGTTTGTCATGCCCACCTAATCAGAAACTGGGGAACTAGGAGGAATAGATGATTTCTCTCGTAACACTAACTCTTTTAGCGCATTAGCTATCTTTGTTAGCTAGTTGTATGGCCAGAGACAAAACAAAGAGGAAACTGTTGAAGTGTCGTCTCACTTTCTACAATTGCCATAGGTGCAACGGCAATTGCGAAACATGTAGCCTTATCCAGCAATTTAGGGGCATCGTTTATGTTAATGATTAAAATCAGCTCCTCATGAACAGGCGGTATTCATCAGGTTGAAACAAGTGATTTATGACACGTTTGTGCAGTTAAAAGAGCTGCATGGTGAATCTGACTCGGAAGAGCAAACCTCATGGAAAGAAAGTTAGAAAGGTTGCTTGAGGCCCAGTGTGTGTGGTCGAGCTCACCTGTCCTGAAAGAGACAAACACTGCAGCAAACATAATAAATACTCCTGCACAGAGGAGTCATTGTATGCAAGGCATCAAGCCAAATTAAACATAGCAGCTCTCACACTTAAGTTCCTAAAACCAGAGAAAACACGTTACCTCTCCCTCTTTAAAAGACAACTCACCTCAACATCGTCAACAACTATTGTTGAGGTGGCCTTAAGCTGCGCGCTGAGGCCAAGGCTGCTCCTGCTCAATGGGCGACAGTAGAGGACTGAATGTCCTGGACAGCTGAATGAATATGAAGCAGAATGCTTTGTTAACTCTTCTGTATTAAAAAAAATCTTACTCATGCAGAAATGCCATAAAAATCTCCGCATAAATATTTTCAGGTGACATTTTTGACATTTACATTACTGCAAAAATCTCCCAATTGTTGTGTTTTTGAAATCAGTGGATTGAGTTATCAGTGTTTTGGATGGATGCAGCAATCAGAGGGAGAGGCTGAGGATTGGGCTGAGGAGCCCGAAGATGCAGAAACAGCTTTAGGCTGCACAACCCACACAAGGCTTCTGAAAAGTATGAGTGGGTGGGTTGGTGTGCATATTTTGAGTGTGCACATATGTTTATATGCATGTATAGTGTGTCTGTTTGTGAGTATTTGAGTGTGTTTGGACATATGTGCTCTGTTATGTATTAGACTGCATTATGCAGTGACTAACATTAGGTTGTGTGTGTGAGAGGGCAGTGTCCTCATCTAGTGTGTTGGCTTCTTTTAGAAGCATGAGAAGAGAGGATAAGGGCATACGGTCTCTTTAAGTGTTAGTGTACTTGTGTGTGTCCAAATGTGTATCTGTCAGTTTTAGTTTTTGTGTTTTACACTTGACCACGCCCCACAAATGTCAAGTGAAGCATGAAAGATAATGCCACAAATCAATAAAAGCTTGGCTTGGATGGTGACAGACAGCCTCAAGGAGACCTGCGTTTTTGGACACATCTCAACTTCTGAACCTTTTCAGGCCTGGCTGATCAGAGCCAATTTTCTATGTGGCTACACCAGAGCAGCTGTGAACACAGCACATTGGATGTGTGAACGTGTTTAGCCAGTGGATCAGAGAGCAGCCGTCCTAGCCAGACAACAGGCTGTCACAGATCTTAGGGGGCCAAGGACTGAAAGAAAACCTATTGAGTGCACAAGACAAGCACTAGAGACAAAGACATTTCCTATTTGCCTATCCTTGGCAGTGATTTCAGTGCTGACAGGCCTCATCAATGTGGCCACAATGAATTTTCAACCTTTCATGTTCCCTTATCCAGTTGTCCTTACATGACCTAACAAGGTACTATGTTGTCCTTTTTTTCTGATATCTTTTGTATAGTAAATAGAGTTAGAAAATGGGTACAATTTATTCTTATTTGACAGAGGAAGCATTTCGATGCCAACTCAAGGCCACATCATGTTTACCGTCACCTTGGGTTGAGCATAGGTGATTATACAGTGGTAAATACAATATGAAAATATCTACTCTGTCTCCATCTCTATCAGAGGTGGAAATTATGATTCAATTTGCTGAATAGTTTGAATGGTTTTGTTCAGTTTAAAGATTCGTAGTCACCACGGTTTTTTTTTTTAAAGCTGCAGTAACCAATTGTTGGCCACTTGGGGGCAGCAGCTATCTTAAAGTTGTAGTAGGTAACTTGTATAAAATAACTTTTTGTCATATCTGCTAAAACTGTCACTATGTCCTGACAGTAGTAAATGAGACAGATAATCTGTGAAAAAAAATCAGGCTCGTCTGACTCCACCTGCTGCCCCTAAGGCCATTTGCAAGAATCCACCGCTCCCTAGTCAAAACAACCAATCAGAGCCAGGAGGAGTATCTGACAGCGTGTCCTGCACACGCTGTGGGCAGCTCCCCCCCGGGCAAGCTAAAAATAAAGAATTAGACCGAGCAACTCTGCAGGGAGGGGCTTTGGAGGCGAGCTGGAGCGCACCGGAGAGAGAGAGGACCTGGAAGTTGTACTTGTTCAAATTTTCAAGCTAAGTCCACTCTCTACTCAATCCTACCGACTGTAGCTTTAAGTCATGAAATAAAAACTCGAAGCTGCATAAATCCCATCGAATTGTTAAACCTGCAATAACTGATTTTTTGAACAATGCTATAAAACAGAGCTGAGGGAAATGCAGTCAGGTTCACCACTATGAGCAACCTCATAGTCATGTGACCTATTGTTTCTATAGAAATATTGATTATAGCCGGTTTAAGGTAAGGGATCACATCACTATTCATAATGCTGTGACAGGCCTCAGCATGCTTTCATGGTGTTGGTGGTGCACACAAACAGTGACGGAGGTAGTGTGAAGAATGAAAAAAAAAAGAGCTTGAGAGAAACCCTGCCTACATTCACATCTCTGCACTCTTGGGCTCCTTTTGCACCTGGTATTAACGTGTGATCTGTATCTGCATACATTATCTGGATAATGACATCTGATCCACGGGTCTTTGCATTTACACCAATCATCAGTAAGCGTTCTCGTTATCTCGATTGTGCCCAGATTGTGATATGATCTCACTATGGAAATTAGCTAGGTGGGACTGGCAGACTTGTCAACAAACACAGCTTCAGCGCTTCAGGTCAAGGAAAACAATGCCATGGAGCCATTCATTCTAAATCACTTTTTGTGAGGGAAGACTTGCTGGCTACTGCTACTACTTAGCAGTAAGAGGTGGAGTTAGTTAACCTTTAAATTGCATTTGTACCTGCTGAGATCCGATGACAATGTGAGTCAGACTACCTCCAGATGTGTTTAACCATAAAGTAACATATTGTGCATGAGGACTGAGATGACAACAGAGAGTTTATATATCTGCAAATAGATTGGCACTACTTACTATAATGTACTTTTCTTTTCTTTTCATATTATACAACGTTCCACTCATAAAAACAAAGACAAACCAGTGTTTTTGCTGATTCTTCCTTCCACTACTGAACATTGCTGAGTGAAGGTTTCCATGAACAAGGCCCTGGAGAAAGAATAAGGTCAGATAAAAGAAAGTGTTAGTTGTTAATCAAAAGAAGAAAGGAAAGTGGAAATGAAAAACATAGATGTATATTAAATTAATTTCTTGTTGGTGCAATAACCTGTCAGATGGAGCATTCTTCCATGATGTTGAATTAGATAATCAATAACTTTAATGGGGAACTTGAATGGAATGCATTGCAGTTTTGTTTTATGCTATTTTTCCAGAATTGGTTATTTCCCTCTGTGTTGTGATGAAATATATGGATTTCGAGGTCACAATTTCCTCTTGTATTGCATGAAAACAAGACCGGCCCTGTGCACATGTGCTGCACTACTACTCCTCTCCTCAGCAAACAGCACCACTAGCAGTGTAAGCGAAGGATTAGTCAGTGTTGTCCACAGTTTTAGTCTCAAGACAAGTCAAGTAAAAAAACATTACATGAACCCTGTCAGTCACATTCAGGCCTCATTCTCACATGCGTCTGACAAAACAGATATTCTTCCATGTTAAGTCATCCCAGTGTAAAAATGATAAAATACAATATGAGGACAACAACATAGAGATATAATCATTACAGTTCAGAAGTCCACAGTGATTAAAACACATACAGACATTTGTTCCAGTGTTTCCAACACGAGGAGGACCTTGTGTCACTTTGTGTAGGCTCAGTTAAGACCATTATAATTACATTTTGGAATAAATTAATCGACACATAAATTTGTACATAAAATTCCTCAACACAGCATGAAAGGTGGGAACATTACTAGTCACAAACATATGACTTGCACTTGTCCATCTTGGGAGCTTGAGCAAGATTCTAAATACATCGTTAAATGCCACCTGAAGCTTTTTCCTTTTTGCTTTACTATAACTGCACCACAAGTGGGCTGTATAGAGTGGAGTACAGTAGACTCTAAAAAGGGCTGTTTTAATATCATCTGTACACATATGAAATTTGCGTGCCAGCATATTGGCTTGTGCATACAGTTTGCATCAATGGTGCTGCACATCATCGTCATCATATAGATCACTCCTGATGATGTGACCAATATCTTACTTTGCTCACCACGTTTAGCGTTTGGTCTGCCATAAAGAATGAAGGACAGTTTTGCACCTCTTTAGTATTAATTAGCAAATGTTAACGTGCTAACACCCAGGGGTGTTTCCAGGATTTGAGGACATTGGGGGCTTAGCCCGGACCTCTGTGAGGGGGTCCAGGAGGATCCTCCCCCGGAATTTTTTTTTGATAAACAAGCTCTATTTTGATGCTTTTTTTATGCACTCTGGTACCTTATTTACATTCAAAGTACATGTCTTTCAATGTGTACCTCAAACTGTCCAGATGAATTATGAATTGTGATGTTAAAAATATTAGTAGTTGTTAGTATTTAGTATTCGTGCTGAGTAGAAACGGAATACTTCACAACAACTATCATTAAACATTTATCAACTAGAGTTGGAAAAACAGTTAAATGTATTTCTGTTAACAGTTTATTGGAATATCAAAAGAGGTTTCTTTCACTCTCTCGCTCTCTCTCTCTCTCTCTCTTTCTCTCTCTCTCTCACACACACACACACACAATTTTTAGATACAGCCTTGAAGGCCAAACGACCAGACTTGAAGGCGGAGTGAAAAGCTGACCATCGTA
>NTHP01000102.1:413599-452741 GCA_003416845.1 Oplegnathus fasciatus
ATAATAATAATAGCAATTATATAAGTATATTATAATATATAATGACATACAGTATATACTATATGTATTTGTGAGCAGTATTTGCAGATTGAGTCCAACAGGGGGCAGTGGGGAGGGAAAGTAGTGTGACTATCTCACACTCTGTGATGACAATCTGCCATGGTCTCCACTGCTGTTGTACAGTCCGATGGCAGTAGGTACAAATGTTATCTGCTTTTGTGTTGCCTTATTAGCTAGGTAGCTCGCTCATGAGGGCTCCATAAAGCAGTCGTTGTCGACATGTTGATTTTACACAAGTTTAATACGATTCTAGTGACTTATTCATTTGTTGTTTTTGAGTGTTCAGTGTCTTCTATTAAGCAGAGTTGTTATGTTGCTATTAGCTCTACTGCTAGCGCAGTATGACCAAGACATTTACAAGCTAACTAGCCTTGCTAAGCTGGTTCAATTATTACCAAAAATGCTAGCTCAGTGTTTTGTTAGCTATTGTGATGACCTGAGTTATTCATATTATAGTGATATCTTGCCTTTGAGTTCATTGGAGCTATTTATATAAAGTCATGCTAATTGCAAGCATCTCTGTACAGACTGTACCAGATCATTTATGTTATCATGCTTTTTATAACTCATTTGTGTTCATTTCTCGTCTCCTCNCAGTCGTCATCGACATGTTGATTTTACACAAGTTTAATACGATTCTAGTGACGAGAAGACTCTCTGACCAATCAGTGGTCTGCAGTGTTTTAACATCACCTTTTAGTATCGGCTCAGCTCGCTTGGAACCACGACCAAGGTGATGCCAAAAAAAGTACCAGGTAGCAGGTACTATCCACAATGGAATGCCAAAAAAGAACGGTTCCAAGTGAGTCGAGTTGAGTCGAGCCCAGCTGAGCCGTACTATGCAGTGGAAATGCAGCATATCAGTCTACTACTCCTCCTTGTTGTCTTTGTTGATGCATCCAACAATGGAGGGGTCGTCGGAAAACTTTTGGAGGTGGCAGGACCCAGAGTTGTAACAGAAGTCTGGGGTGTAGAGTGTGAAGAGGAATAGCACCAGTACAGTTCCTTGAGGTGCGCTGGTGTTGCTTATCACAACCTCCGTGGCACAGCCATCTACCCTGACATACAGGGAGGTAGTCCATGATCCAGGATGCAGTGTCAGGGTGCAGTTGCATCGCCAGTAACTTTTCCCTTAGAAGGAGGGGCTGGATCATGTTGAAAGCACTGGAGAAGCCAAAGAATATGACTCTCACAGTGCTGCCCTGCTTCTCCAGGTGTGAGAGGGCCCTGTGGGTCAGGAAGATGATGGCATCCTCCACTCCGAAGTGTGGCTTGGGGATTTACTGAGAGAGGGGGAGATTGCCATGTTCTCGATGGGGAGGAGAGCAGAGTCTCCAGCAGAGGTGTGAATGGGGGTAGAGGTGGAGACCCAGACACATTGTCTGAGCACACAGGGGTGGGGGTTGTGTCAAACATACTGAAGAATAGGTTCAGCTCATTAGCAAATTCTAGGTCCCCCTGTACTCCAGAGGCAGGGTTGCTGCAGCCTGTCATACGCTTCATCCCGTTCCACACCTCCTTCGCACTGTCCTGTGCCATTTTGGCCTCCATCTTCTCCCTGTAGTTGTTCTTGGCCTCTCTCAGTTTCCTCCTAAGCGCCTTTTGGATGCCCTGGAGTTCCACAAGATCCCTTGCCATGAAGGTCCTCTTCTTCTTTTTAAGAAGGCCTTTGATCTCTTTATTGATTCAGGATTTATTGTTCTTAGGCATTGTTCTTATTTAGGCAGCATATGGACAGTATGGACTACCTTTCTGAATGCACTGCTGAGTTAGGACCACCTGTCACACACACTCGATGGTATCAGGACTTTGATTTATTTTAACATTAGACTGCTTTTATATTGTTTGAATGGTTCTTCAACAGTTTTTCTTTTAAATAGAATACAGTTTTCTGTTTTATCTGTGGTTGTATTGAATGGCTATTATTTCCTATGTTTTGGTAAGCAGCTTTGGTTGATTTGGATGTTTTTATGGATGAACAAATTATGGATCAGGCGTAGGCTGCGGCATAGGGAACGCGGCTACACCATACCCACGGCATAAGCTCTGCGTAGATTCAACACAGAAGTATAAATCAGGCTTAGCCTACGCCGTAGCCTGACGTGCACCTCCCCAGAAATGTAACTACACGTCACGGCAACGCAGACCTCAAAAACTGTGATTGGTCTGCTTGGTAGCAAGCTAACCCCCTTTGCTCCACCCAGCAGTTGGGAAAAGAAGTACTGTTTTAGAACCTTTTTGATTGTTTCTATTTTTTTAATGCTGCTGTATTTGTGACAATTTTGTTTGTGTGTCCATTGTTTCATATTCAGAATAATTTCACTTGTTTCTGATTTTTAGATTTGGCTTGTTTTGTTTTTTCTTGTTTAATTGATATGCCGTTATTTGAAATTGTTGTTTGTTTTATTGTTACTACTTCTGCGTGGACCCCAGGAAGACTACTGACCACTTTGTGGAAGCTAATGGGGATCCAATAAAAAAAAAAGAAATGGGAAACCTCTGTTGGTCTTGAAGAGCTGCTGCATTTATTTATGCACAAACTGTATCCCCCACTATACATTCACCAGCCTAATCAGGCTTAAGGTGGACTTACCTTTCAGGCCAACCAGCTAATCCTACTATATGTATATGTATATATATATATATATATATATATATATAGAGAGAGAGAGAGAGCGAGAGAGAGAGAAGATGTTTGCTATCATCAGAGGGATGTTACAGACTTTGTGCATAATCAGGCAACAGGCTCTCCAATGTCTCATTCTGTGCTCACCCAGTTATATGTCACCGTACATACCGTGCTGCTTTACACATCCACGTCAAGACATATCCTCTGCTGTCAGGACTCCCAGGCTCCATCATAGTGAATGGCTAATGGTTGTGTTGATGCACAGCTGTAGAGAGAGTTGGAACAGTCAGTGCAGCAGCTAGTATCTATAATTTAACAGTAGCACAGGGAGTGTAAGGACGTATGAAGAATTCAGGGAAGTGCAGGAAGAGGGGAAGCCACCAGCCTCAGAGGCCATCTCTCTCTCTCTCTCTCTCTCACACACACACACACAAATACATGTACAGCAGAGAACAGTGTGTCCTCAGCTTGGGAATCTAAAAGCGGATACCATTAGCTGTCTCTCAAGCCCAGACCTGGCAAATTTGACTCAGTGATTTGTTCTTCTGTTTCAGCCTCATGTTGGGGGACGTATATTTTCTCTTAAACACGAGTATTTCTCCTCAAAGTCCTTAAAGTAAATGCCCATAACGTTTTGATATGTTAGTTGAACATAATATCATTTCATACAAATCCATTAATTTCCATTTTTGTTTGAAAATTGTGCTTTTAAAAGCAAAATTATATTCATGATTCTTTTGACTGAGAATGAGTGAGTACAACTTCAAACAGCCCTAGGTCTATTGTGTGATTCTTCTAATATACCTAGGTTGAATCAAATCCAGGCTATTATGTATGGGTCATTGTAGAAATGATCAGGGCGCTCCTTAGAGAATGGAAGAGTCCAGAAACAACATGTGTTTACAGCTTTTTCCGCTCATCACTTCATAAATCGCTAATGTTGCTCTGTGTCTGCTGAATGTGTAAAAAGACGTTTGTTTGGAGCTGGGTTTGTGTCCACCTACTGAATATTTACCTACCTCCTTTTAGCTCTGGTTTGTTCTCCACCAATTCCTGATAAAAAAAGATTTGGCTCTTTAATTGCTTCACTATGTTCACCAGCCAGTTTGCCAATTGGTGCTGGGCAGGCAGTGTACACTCAGTTTATCTGAGCTTTTTCACTGAATTAGCTGCCTGCTGCTGCTAGAAATAAACTCGATTAGAGTGGAGTTTGTTGACCAATGAGCTAAAAGAGGCTAAAATGCTAATGCGGCTAAAGAGGCTAAAGTGCTGTGAGTTAATTCTCACTATGAATGACCCCATTCACGTTACACATAGTCCATTGTTAATATAAACGTGTTGATTTGTCAAGTTTTGTGATATCTTTGATGTAAAGTGAAACAAATACAGGCTAGTACATTATGTATGGGTTGTAACAATAATCAGGCTGAAATGCTAGAATGGAAGTGGAATGGAGTCCAGAAAAAAATTGGTTAGATTTTTTTTTTTTACAAGAACCTCATGTGAGATAATGCATTTAAAAGAAGAACAACAAAAAACATTATTATAAGATAATATGGAAAAATGACAGATTGTTAGATCTGAAAGGAGCCATTCAAATGAGATCATTTACATATTTTATTTTGCTTTAAATTTTGATGACAATTTCAATACATTAACCCGAAAAAGAAAAATGGGTATTCATAAAGGCATATGTGTTCGTACAATAAACAAATAAATAAACAACAAACAGACTTAATTGCAGTAGTATGGTGTTTGTGTTTTATGTATGTATGTCATTATGTATTTGTCATGCATGTGTTTTTGGTATTATATTGAAAAAGAGACTTGAGTCACACATTGTCAGGGCCTATTCTTGTGAATGCACTTTTGGCCCATTTGACGTTTTGGGGTTTTAGTCAGATGTGGCACCAACACAAATACAGGAAATTTACAGTAAATCCCAAATCCAATTTAGCAGGAGTGTGTGAAACATTGAGAGTGTAGTGCTAAATAAAGTATCACGTGTTATTCTGGCTTTTAGGCATAAACAGATCATCTTATCCCATTACAAACCTCAGATCTTGTTTCACTGTATCAGAATCAGATTGCGGGCTTACGCACGAGTGCAGAAAACAAAGACGACTGATCTGCTTTGCATCATTGGCAGGTCTACATATGGTTTGTATATACAGTTGTACGTGCTGTCGATGTATTTATCTTTAATGTGAATAGAGAGGGCACAGAAATAATCACATTTAGGAGTCTGTTTTACAGTGGGAAGGTCTCGTCTTTGATGTTGCATGGCTGAAAAGAGAATTACGTAGGTGGACTTAGCTAGCATTTTGTGGTGTATTGATCAAGTTAGACTGGTGCCTTTTTGCCAGAGAAAAATACAGTCTATTTTTAGGCACAACAGCACTCTGTCTTTGATGGCCACATGCATTTAGTGGGTCTCAATCAATGGGATGACTGGAATAGAGCATAAAGGTGTGTTTCAGCGGGGTGAGGGGAGTGATGTGAGGTGGACATGACGATATGTAATTACTGCCTTCAAAAAAGTCACAGCAGCTTTACTGAACTCTCTCTGCTGCGTCCTGCAGACAAGAGATTTAAATTTCAGCTACAGGTAGAAATTATGAGTCCCTTTGCTCAGTTGGATCGTTTTGTTGAGTTCTGTTCAGAGATTTGTAGTCGCTGACTGCAGTGTGAAGAGATAGCATTGCTGTTCTAACACACATAAGTAAAAGATTGCATCACCACTCACGGCTGTCATCACTTCAGTAGTACTGTTCACTCTGATGCCCATTTGAACTATTCAGCCTGCATACCCGCAGACACTACTCAGGGCTGAAAAAGTACAACCACCTCCTCTGCAAGTTTTCGGATAAAAGAAAGTTTGATTTTAATCTATATTTTTAGTTAAAGTTCTCTTAATACTTCGCTACAGAACAAAGCAGGGCCCTACGCCCACTGCAGTGTCAGAGATCAACGGCAACTCCCGCACAGACGAGAGCTCAGCTGGCATGAGTACAGTATGTACACATAAATTGTTGCGGACAATGCACACACACCAGCACAGGTGCGTGTAGGTCGCAGCATGGAGCATGCTGGGGGCTCTTAGTATGTAACATGACAAAGACTTTTAACTTTCACACTTTAATACCAGGTGTAAATATTTTTGTTTCACTAAATTTAATTGTTGCATGTAATTGTTCTTTAATAACTGATGCACTGCAGGTTAATCAATTATGATTCTATATTAAACAGGTTCAACTTCCGACAGGATATAAAAGTATGATCTGAGCTGGCAAAGTTTCCTCAATTTGGGATGGTAACAGCTGCTCCTTCGTTCTGTCGCTCTAACTATCTCTCCTCTGCTTCACACTCAACTTCACAGTTTCACACACAAAAAGAAACTTTTCTAATCTGCGTCCCGTCAAGTCTTGCTCTCTTGGCATCTTTACAAGAATCCATTAAAAATTTCACCTCACCCCCACACACACCTGAAAACACCACTTCTCCATCTTCCAAAGAGCACCTAACCCTCCCTTCTGTTCTTCCTTTCCTCTTTTCTCTCAAACTTAGAGAGCCCTCAGTCTGGATGGATGGAGAGCTTTCTGAGTAAAAAGCTGAGTAAAAGCTCCACGCTCCATTCCACCGTTTGATTATGCAGATGAGCCGTGACTGGGTGGTAATCTGTGTGCTTATGCAGCATTAAGATGCCTTATTATTAATGAGCAGAGACATAGAGAACGACCCTACATAAACTGACTTTACCATTGTATTTGCATAATTGTTAACCCATATTAAGGGTCTGATGCAAGCCCTTCAAGAAATGAATGGTACACATTGTAGTAAGCAGCACTGAACTAATATATGGCTGCATAAATTGAAGCTGCACTAATCAAAATTTTTATATTGACAATGGATCAAACAACAAACCCACAGACAATTATCTCCAGTTACCTACCCTCAACTCCACAGAGCTGTTTAGTATCTTTCAGCTCATTGTTTTGGTTATATGGCTCCTCTCATCAACCTGCTTTCCAGCAACAGGCAGCTGGTTTCAGTGAAAAAACTCACTGTACTCGACCTGCCCAGCACCAAACAGCAGACACACAAGATAGAAACTAGATGGTAAACATAGTGGAGCATTTAGCAGCTGAAGAGCCAGATATTTTTCTCAGGAGTTGGTGGAGACCAAACAGAGCTAAAAAGAGAGTGAATATTGGACGTACATTTATCAGGTGGACACAAACACGACACTAAATGAATGCTAATGTTGGTGTGTGTCTGCTGCATGTGTAAGTAGGCGACTGTTTGCTAATATGTTCACCATATCAACTTAAAGGTGTAGTCTATGATTCTGGAAAGAGCTTGTTGATATTTGAACTCAACAGCCAAACAAATACACACCTCTTTTCAATGCTCCTTCAAACTCGCGCAAGTAACTCACAGTATTAGTTTGTCCTGTGCACGAGCACGAGTTGTGACATATTACACCGAAGTGTTTAGCGGAAAATGGTTTGTTTCCCGTTTACAGAGCCAGGGCTGTGTATGAACACCAGACTGTTTTTTTCAGCGCACACACAGAACGGAAAGCTAGCGGACCGTGAGGACATATTCACTGAATTTGACAAAAACTATTTGGGATTAGAATTGTAGACTACACCTTTAAAAGGTGAGTAAAAAGTGTTTTGTTTTCATGCTGTTCTGCTGCCCCCAAGTGGCATAAAATGAATGCAGCTGTGAATTATTTGCATTCCAAAACAAAAATATAGCCAGTGTTTCCACTGAATGGTACGGCTCGGCTCGGCTCGGCTTCCACTGCAGATAGTACCCCTTCAATGTAGGCAGGATTCTTAGCTCATCGTCATAACAATGCCGCGTGAAACCAATCAGTGGTCTTAAGTGTTTTAACATCATCTTTTAGTATCAGCTCAGCTCGCTTGGAACCTCGATTGATGTGATACCAAAAAAGTGCCAGGTACTATGCACAACGGAAAACCAAAAAAGAACAGTTCCGAGCGAGTCGAGCCGTACTATGCAGTGGAAATGCAGCATATAATTAGTTGAGCTTTTACAATTTCATGAAGATGAGAAAAAACTTACTGCATAAATGGCCTTGCTCCTGATAATCTCTCACTTGACCCAGACATATACATTTTGGTCAATAATCTTTTTCAGTAAAAGGTGTACATATATGTGTCTTACCATCTGAATTAAAGACAGCATAGAAATGGAGTATGAATGGAAAATGTACAATTAATTGTATGAACTAATGAAGGGAAAAATTGTGGGAACATTTTTTAAAAACGGAAGGAATCATAATAGACACCATGGATTGAGTTTTAGGTATACCAAAATGGAAGGCAGGACAGCTAAGGCTGTGGGTTGCACAACAGATGATGTGGCGGCACACAATGGCTAAGGGGCTGGTAGATACTGTATATTAAGGACTTTATGGGGTGATTGGGAGCAGGTGATGATGAAAGGTGGAAAATGCTGAGGACAACTGCAGGGCAGGGAAGGAATAGCAGGCTCTGGAATGACAGAAGAGTTAGTAGCTGGGCCTCATGCAGCAACATTCTCTTAAATTTCTCTTATATTTTCTGTTAAGAGAAAAAATAAAAGAAGTCAACTCCAGATGCACCAAACATTTTTAACCATCCAATCTGCTCTTACCCAGGTGTGCTGAATGATGAATCCCACTTGATCATAAATTGGAGGCGCCTGGCCGATAGTTTGTTATTAGTACAGGTAAACACTATAGGGCAGATGTTGTGCCGTGTGCAAATACTCTGGCACATGCCCAAGAATTGGAGAGATGCCACCAAAAAAATGGTGAAAGTGACATACTGTTATAATAAACAGTAAAATAAACTCAAACAAAGTAAACATGTGATTTTCCAGAGCTTCAGTACTGGCGTTACAGGAAAATAAAAAACCCAGCAATGGCAAAACTTCTGTGATGTTGTAAATGCCGTGTCAGCAGAAGGATGCACAGTAACTGAAATTAAAAGAAAATAGTCTGACATGAAAATGGAAGCAAAAAAACGCATTGCACTGCATGAGGCCCAGTGACACACTCAGAATTTGAAGTTTTTAAGGCAAGTCGAACAGTAGCTTACAACAACAAAAATGTGATCACTGAGTCAGTTTTGAATGGATCCACTGATCACATACTGTACATGCGTACTTACACTGTACATGCACATTTTCACTCACATACATACGTTTCATGCACCTATATGTCAGCGCATACACAGTCTTGTACAGTACATGCACACATAGAGATATACCTATTCACATCCATCCTATTGAATGAACAAATAAATAAATCATCATTTAGTTGATGTTATGAAAATGTGTCACAGTCTTGAATCGTTAAAAACATGGTTATATTGCGAAAGACATTGTCATTAAATTACAAGTAACATGCAGAACTCATCATCACATCAGCTGAAGGAGGAATAATTGTGAGGTACAAAAAGGTGACAAAAGACAAACTCAGCTGTGAAGACAGAGCAGCTACATTACAAGAACACCACCACCCTATTTAGTCCTCAAAAGAAACCACATTTTTACTGCTCAAATTTTGTTTGGAGTTCAGTACACTGTTAAATGTATTGAATCCAAAAGTTCAAGCAGTCTGACTTGCAGCTCTTTGTTTGAACTTGGAAGTTAAACAGTGGATATACCACGTTTAGAAAAGCTCAAATTGACTTTAATCATTCAAAGCGTGTCTTTAAGCGTGCTCCCCATTAAGACAAAGGAGGAGGGAAGAGATTAATTAAAAAATCTAATCATGTATATGTTTGGAGGTTATAATAATCAAAGTGGAGGATAATCCTTTAATCATTGGGAAATATTATTAAACAATTTGTAATTAATTAGAAGGTATCTGATTAAATACTGAGTATAAAACATAAAGATTAAGGATGTGGTTTGCTCTCTCCCTCTGCCATCTGTCTCTCATTTCATCTCATATTTCATCTGTCTGCTTTGACTTTACTGCCTTTGTAGTTTTAATATTTCTACTCTTTTTTAAATGTTTTGCTTCTTTCCCACCTCTTCCTCGTTCATCTCTATTGGACTGCATCTGATAATATTTCTCATCTATTCAACGTGGTCCAACAAAGACTTAGCAGTTACATGTCAAATCTCAGCCAAATCCGTTGATTGGAAAATGAGCTCATAGCTAATAATGTTTTTAATACTGTCCCAAAATGGAACGACCAGGTTAGATAATCTGGTTATTCCAAGTGATATCTGAAAGACCTGCATGTTTGTCTCCTCATTTGCTACAAACATCCTCATTCAAGGAGAAAATTCAACACTATGAAAAGAAACAAACTTGTTGCACCCTGTAAATAATTAGCATGTATCATCTTAACCCTTGTGTTGTGTTTGTTTCAGCGTTTCATTGCTTGAGTTTCCATCCAAAAACAGGAGGTGTGCTTTTAAGTAAGGAAACTAAATTAAAGTGGCCGTCAAATACTGTTTAACATCAGTTCTCTATCGTATCTCTCTACTCTGTTACATATTCCATATACAGGAAATGACGCTTGTGGGTCGCTCCCTCTGGTGGATCGATCCCTCTCTCTGCTGGTTTCTCCTTAGAGCTCCATTCTCAACAAGGACACCTGACCTAGCAGAAACTGCAGATTTATGTATGGCTTGTTTGCTAAGCTGCACAAAGCTATGGCTACGCGGACCCATCAGGCTAATACCGGGGCCATCCTGTCCCTCTACTTTCGTCACCTGTCCCATCAGGCAGAGGAAGGTTCTGAGGGCTCCAGCCTTGGGGGTGAGAAAATGGATTCCTCATACCTTTCCTCTGTTACTGTATGAGGGAGCAGGCGGAAGCTGCAGACAGGGTCTTAGCATCCTTCTGGGTCATAGGGCACCACCTGTGGCTGTTTCAGTGCCACCTCCAGCAAGGGGATCAAGACTGTTTATTGAAACTACCAGTGGAACCCTCGGCTATGTTTGGGCCAGATGCAGAAGTCGTTGCAGCAGGCACAGGAATGTTTCTGCTGTGCATGAGAGGTTTCAGGTGGCGCTCCAGGGGCTCAAGGCAGGTAACAACATCTGTACCTCAGCCGATGCCAGAGATCCCAGCATGGGGACCCGGGGAACAGAGGCCCCATGCTGGTGGCTTTTCTTTGGCGTAACGACAGGCAAGCAAAAAAAGCAGGACCAGCTACCCAGGCTCAGAAGTTGTAACAGTGACCCCCCTCCCTCCTGACAATTCCTGGCCAGCCAGCGCTTCTTGTTAGCCCATTACAAAGCAGCATGGTTGGCTTTGGGGGCAGATCCATGGGTTGTGTTCACCGTGACCCATGGCTACCGGTTACAGTTTTGTCACAGACCTCCTGTAGCAAGGTCAGCCACTTTCAGAAAAGGGGTAAGTTTCCTGAGGTCTGGCTTCGAGGGCAAAATATTCGAGTTTCAGGTCCTGCCTTTCATTATAATCAATGGCTCCCCAGACCTCTCACCCATGAGGCGGCAAGGGCTCAGGATTCTCAATTACCACCACGAATGTCTGGTCTGTGAGGTCTTGGGAGAGCAATGCCGCTGTCATGTGGCTCTGCTCTTGGAACACATTCAAAACCTGGGTCTGTGCCTGAACAATAAAAAGAGCAAGCTCTAGCCTTCCCAAGCGGCAGTGGAAATCTTGGACGGAACGTCATGGGAGCTCCCGCGTCTGAGGTACCTGCTGTCTCAGTTAGCATGTTACAACACTAAACTAAGATGGTAAACATTATTCTTGCTAAACATCAGAATGTTAGCATCGTCACTGTAAACATGTTGCCCTGTTAGTGTTAGCATTTAGCTTAGCCGCTAGAGCTGACTATAGACTAGTCTTGTCAGAACATAAAGACCACCTACTTGTCTTTACTGACCCTGATTTTTTAACTGGTTTTTGACTTTGAATGTGATTAGTGATTATTTACATTCTCTTCCTGCTAGCCCAAGGTGTCCAGCAGCAGCTATGAGGAGTAGCAGTTGCTAGCAAGTCTTCCTTCGCAAAAACTGATTTCAAAATGAATGAAGTCCGTCTATGGCATTGCTTTCTTTGACCTGGGGCACACCTTGTTTGTTGACAAGCCCGCCAACCCTGACAACTAATTTGCATATTAAGATCCTTGCCAATCATTGTGGGCAGAATGGAGAAAACTTGAACGTTTATTAATACCAGGTGTAAATGCAAAGACCTGTGGATCAGATGTTATTATCAAGATAATGTAGCCAGATACCTGAGACATGTTAATATCTGGTGTAAAAGGGGCCACAGGGCCTATTATTTAGGATCAGACACCTCTTTCTGACCCCTCAGCAGCACCAAGACCAGGAGTTCCTTGTGCCTCCAGCCTGCTTTGACAACGCTCTCCTACTTTTTCCTGGCTTGCTGTCCCAGTGACAAAGAATACATGATGGCATTTGGGGACCGAACCCTTGTTAGTTTCTCTGGTGCTGTTCAACTTTTTTTTAAAATAAAGTTGACAATAAAGACATTTCCCAATGTTACTTGGTTGCTAAAAGAACTGATTCCTCCTCTCGTTCTCTGTCTGCCTGCCTGTGGCGGAGGGAAAAGCCCAGGCCTGCAGGCCACACGCAGCAGAACATCCCAGTGAAGCAGTTCAAGCACCTTGTTCCATCCATGCCTTGAAGAATGAATGGTCATGCATTTATGAATGAATCTGTGTGTGCATTTCTGAATATACAGTGTATGCATGTGTGTGCGGTGCTCTTTGTGCGGGGGTGGGGTTAGTGAGTTTGACTGTCATTTTTTATCTCTTTACACGACAACCACATCAAAGATTAACAGTGAGAAAAAAAATATGAAGCACTAATGGAGGCATGCAGTGTACTCGTAGCATGGTAAAGTTATAGCTGTCATCACTAATGCTGGCTAACCACACACACACACACACACACACTGAAAGTTGGACTGAAGTGACTGATGTACTCTACCTCTCACAGTCTCCTGTCCACTGCTGACAGATGGTGAAACAGAAAAAAGAGCAGTGATGGTACACAGAGTAGAACGGGGTTAAAGGTTTCAAATCTGTCCATTCCTGTTTAAAAAAAAAATCCAACTGCCTCCATCCAAAAATGGTTTGCTGTGTGTCACTTAGTTTTTTGGTCATTTAAATAAAGGATACAATTTTATTGAAGAATTTGACCTATGTAAGCATAATGTCAAGTAAAAGAAGGAAGTTTCTAAAACTAGATTTTGAGTCAGGACCCACCCACCAAAGACAGGCCTAAATAAAATAAAAACATAAAAATACAAACATTCCAATTCCATACCACATATTACAGTAATAGTATACAATATATGCACTAGGAATAATATACTGTTTTTGCAGGAAGTATACAAAAAATCAATGGGACAGGAGCAGGAAATGATACAATACCTGCAACTTCGGAAAGCCAGTCAAACTTCACGGAGAGGAGGCAAAATGTTTTCTCAAAAATGTTACTCGTTTTTTTTTTCCTGAGATGTTTCTGGAGGTGCATTGTGGTCACAACAGGCCCTTTTCACAGCAGACATTTTCACTCGTTACAGTAGGACCATTGCAAGTGTTCCTAATAATATTAATGATGGCTCTTTTCTATTCAAGCGTCCCAATAAGCTGTGACAGTGTGACAGTGAGCCAGCATGCACAGTACCAAGACCCTGAAACAGCTAAATAATTCAGCCATCATTCATTTTATTATTTACACATGTGCTTTTCCTACTGTTCCCACTGTCAAACTGGATTCACTGAAACAGTCCTATCAGCGAGAGGAGTAGCTCCTTTATTTCCTTTGTGTATTATATATATATAATATTTATATAGTGTACATCAACAACATACTCAAAAGTCAAGTGGATTCACTATGTAGACTTTATGTTAGTATACTTAATGCAGTCACTTTTCCAGTGTGAATACTCCGACAGTTTTCAAACATCCGTTATGTATCAGGAAGCAGGTAGGGGGCACAGACAGTGACTTCTAATGTGTTTTATCACGATCATTCACTCCAGTTGCAGATCTCTCCAACCAGAAGAATCAGTACACCTCATCTGGGATCAGTTGAGTAGTCTATGCACCTCCATGTCAACATAACAGTCTAGGACAAAAATATCTTGTGTGAGCAGTACATCCATTCTGACTTTTTGAAAGTGTTGTAGATTAGCTTTTAGGGTGTTTATCTTCCTATTCAGGGTCATATGGGGTTGAGGCCTGTCCCAGCATGCATTGAGTGGAAGGTGGGGGCACATGAAGGTCTGTCACATGCAGAGTCAGATTAATCCTCAGGGCAACTCCCGGGACATAAATGAGCTGTGGGCCCCAATTGCAATTCAACAACATGTGGAACTTGAGGGTCGAGGTCCCAGCCAGTTGCCAGTTGGTAATAAAGCTTTGGTCACATTGTGATGTCAGGTACCTGCACATTCACATAAGTGGGTAACTTTGACATTAAGTCTCTGGACTGTGGCAGGATACCAAATTATCTAGAGGAAACCAGTAAACCCCCATATTTACAGGAGATTATTTAAATCTCACAAGTTAGTCACAACTTCACATTGAAGAACTGAGCTTTGTCTCTGCTGTTGGAGTTGGAAGAAATGACTGGAAGAGCAGCATAATATGTTATTTTCTGTACTTTTCCTTCTCTGTGGAAAGTTCATGTTCAGCTGTTGACGTATATTTCACAGGCACTTTTAATGAGTGAGGTTAGCAGAAGAGACAGATGTAACAATGACAAGGATCAACATGGTTTCTCGAGGCTGTTTATCATCAAGTAAATAAACACTTTCACTGTAAAAGTTTATTTTGATAAAATTAAACAACTTGATAATACATCATATACGGACGGTAGACTGCCCACAGCGAGTTTCACACCTCCAAAATTACATTAAAAAACAGTGAAGCTGGACGGTATTTTGATTTTTTCCCCCTCCAAGAATATCATCATTGTGTCCTATAAATATTTGGTACAAAAAGAATGAATTACAATATAAAGAAAAATATGTGGACATTTTTGTTTTAAGCCTTCAGAGCAGACTACAGTCACAAAACACAACTGGAACAAACTGCTGCTTTTACTGGAACTGCCAAAACACACAACACAAACTCCTGATATCAGAATAACAAAGAGTCTGAAACAGTAAATGATTTTGACTTCATAGTTTCATCCCTCACTTGGAAGCTAATGTTGTTTTAAACATAGCACTGAGGTTGACTGTTGTGATTTTGACCTTTTGCTTCAGTAACTACTGTGACATCAAAGCAAATGATGAATACGCTGCCTTCCAGTGTCAGTTAATTACAACATTTAACAACAAAACTTCATGTCTCTGAATGAGACACAAGGGTGGGCTGAAAACTAAGCAAATAAACCAATAAATAAGGAAAGCTGTTGTTGATACCTTTGGGCAAAAACATTTGGATCATATCCTCAGCAAGAACATGGGAGAAAACAGGTACGAGCAGGAAATAATATGAAGATGAAAATGAGGTTACCAGTCATTGAAAGACATTCGAGCTGCAACACTGTCTGTGAAGTACAGTAGGGCTGTCACTTTTTCAAAATGTTTGAACGAATGTATGTCACACACAGTTTGTTCAAATGAATTCAAATGCAGCCCACTGAGCCAAATCCTGAGCTAATGTTACGTTGTAAAATTGACATGGTTGTGTTCATCTAAGCTAACAGACTTTGGATTTGTTGTCATGATGTTATTGTAAGGCAGTTGCATCAAACAGCCAAAATGTTTCCACGCATTACTTCTCAGATGTTTTGGTGTCATGATTATCTGCTTAGCACGTCTTGTTAGTTACCTCTGTTTTGCATTAAACCTGCATTTATTACATTTTTGGTGACTTGGAGAGTCTTGTGGTCAACATGAGGTTGCCGGGCAACCAATGGAGACTCTAGACAACTTGTTGATTTTACACTTTTACACAATTTTGCCAGCTTTGGACAGAGCAAGTCTAGTTGTTTCCCCCTTTTCAGTCTTTATGCTAAGCTAAGCTAAGCTAAGCTAAGCTAAGCTAAGCGGCTACTTTTGGCAGCTTTTATTTACTGTACAGATATGAGAGTGGTATCAATATTCTCATCTAACTCTCGGCAAATAAACCTAATTCCCAAAATGTTGAACAATTGATTAAACAAAACATGGACATGTTATCACATTACTCTTGTCATGGCTAACGTGTTAGCAAACAGCTGCTTACATCCAGCAGATAGGGAGCAACATTAGCATCCATTTGGAGTTTGTGTCGACCTGATGAATGTCTAATATACTCTTCTTTTAGCTCTGGTCTCCACCAACTCCTGAGAAAAATATCTGTCTCTTACCGGCTTAATGTTCCGCTATGTTCACCAGCTAATCCCTGACTGTGTCTGTCTGCTGTGTGGTGCTGAAAACAGTTCCCAACTCTACATCAAAACAGTAAAAGAGCTGGTGATAATTCTCTGGAAGTGCATCACTACACACTACATGTAATCATTTGATCCACTGTAACTATAAAAATGTTCATTAGTGTAGCTTTAATATTTGACCAAAACCACAATCTTTGCCTTACAAATGGCTTGATGCACTTAAACGCTGGTAATTTGGCAAGTTTGTTCACACTCGAACATTTTTGAATAAAAAGTGACAGCCCTACTGTGAAGGGAGGACTTCCCCATGTCCCTATTCTCAATGAAAACACTTTATTTGACATTGTTCAACAACTGTATGATATCTGAAGTTGTATTTTATTATAGGAAAAAGACTCCAGTAAAATTAAAGATTTATGGAACTTAGTATACTTCCAATATAGCTCAGTTCAACCACATTTCTGACACAATATACACTTAATCAATAGCTAAAAATCTAGAAATGATGCCATGAACATACATCTTCTTTTTGTGTGCAGCACAAAAAAATCAACCAAAAAAAAATCTAAAAACCTGCATAAAACATAAAGAAATCAGTGCATTTAGTCATATGAGTTGTCCTCTTTTTACTCTGTGTCCCGAAGAAGGCGATTTTCAAGTGAGGATCCTTCAGAACAGCTCCTCTGGAATGGTCCTTTTGTACAAGACAGCAAAAAAGACAAAAAGCAATCATGTGAGAGTCATTAGCCCCCTCCAGTCTCAGCCAGCCTACAGGTGTCCACAGCTTAGCTCGAAGGGCAGCAGAAGGGCACTTAGTCAGAAAGAAAAAAAAACAACAATTTGTCTTCCCCACACTCTTTACTTCATGTCTGCAGAGGTAAGTGTTTGTGATCCAGTCCTCCAATAACTACACTGGGGTTTTGTTGACTTACCTGGTTCCCCAACACTTTCCTCCATTCAGTTTGCCTTGAATGGCACATGTAAAGCCACAAGAAACACTCTGTAAAATGGTTATTTGGTAACCAAGTAGAGATTAAAGCAAAGCTTGAAAGTATTAAAAGTCAAATTCTCAATACAAAATACAGTCCAATTTTGATTCAAAAGTCCATTCAGGCCTGACGTGAGTCTAATTTACATTTCTACATCAATTAGTTCCCATTCCCAAAAACCAGATATTTAAGTTCCCTTTTGAAAATGACTATGTAAGCATTTTTGGATCAATGTGCAGTTAAGTCGGGTCAAGGATCAGGTGGCGTTCTTAAATAGCCCATTAAGTGGAATTAACATCGGCCAGCACATCTGTTGGCTCATCATGTGGAGTGTGTGCTGTCTGTATTTTTTAAAAGTTCTCACATTTTCTTAAAGCTCATCAGCAACATTCACAATCTCTAAGATTGAGTTTGTGGTAGTTGGATGTTGCTGTCCTCTGCCCTGCATTGGTCAAAATCTTTTGTGAACCCGTCTTTGAAATGGGAGTGAGTGTGTGTGTGTGTGTTTGTGGTGTCTTTGTTAGGAGAAGTCACTGTCCTCAGCCCCGTACAGGTCAGCTAGTTTCCTGAACCTGGGCCCCCAGTCACTCAGGTAGTGGTAGTCCTGCTCAGCCTCAGATGACACTGATCCCAATGAGCTCAGTGACTCGGCCACTGAGCCTGCGCCCTCGTAGGCGTAAGTGGCCAGCGAGTCGTACGGCGGTGCGGTCGGGTTACAGTCGTTCTCCAGCACCCTCTGATTGATGAACTCGCGTACGTCCCCGTTATCCCGTGACGCCATGCTGACTGGCGCCATGATGAGGCCAGAGGCAGCGGGGGCAGGACGGCAGTGTGATGGGTACACCAGGGTGTCAGTGGGGATGATATCACGCCTCTGTTTGGCGGACTCCTCCAAGACGGCGGCGGCGTCCGGGTGTCGCAATGCTCCAATGTCGAAAGCCTGGGTGTCCTCCTCGCCTCCACCCTCGTCATTGTAGCTCACCACGTTGTCCCGGACATCCTCCTTGGAGATGATGAGAGGTTCCTGCTTTCTTTGGCGTTTCAATGCTGTGAACAGAACCACGATCACTGCAGGAAACAACAGGTGAAAGATACGGGATTAGACAATTTTACAGCGAACAGCACTGATGAGAATACACAACCAATCAGGACCAGTAATAAATCAAAGGAAATGTCCAGTTTTCAATGATTGTGGTAGCTTTGTGGTGGTTTTTATTGGTTATGGCAACATTGTACTCAAGTTAGCTGCTCAGGTCTGGGATCATGGTGATATAGCTACAATGAAGTCAGGGCAAGAAGCTAACGCCTCATTAGTCCCCACAAGGTAGCACTAAGCTTAGCACATCAGAGAGTGGGGAGTCACGATAATAACTTCCCCCTTAGGGGGACGTAGATTTAAAGTCTACAGGTGGATGCTGGGTTGGAGGTGGGGCTTTTGAAATGCTACAGCAAGTGACAGCATAGCTTCCAGGTGAGCGGTGTGGCAGCAGACATGGCAGCAAAAGAGAGAGCAGAGCACTGACAGCTTAAGTACATCAAAAGGGTGCGTTGGATGTATGTAGCAGTGAGAAGAATATGCCATGTGAATGTAATGGCAGACTGGAGTTGGCTGCCTGAACTAGCTCACCAGCTTCATTTCATTTTGTAATAACCCCAAATGATCTTTTACTAGTAATAAAAAGCACAATGGTATTCTATAATGCAAAGATGAACAGGTGACAGAGCAAGATTTGCAAGGTTGCAAAGTGCTTTACAGAAAAAACAGGGTAGATAAAAACTGAGAAATGAGTGTAAAAACATGAGGGGTGCTTACAGGCAGATAGAAAGGACAGCAGCCTTTGATTTCAGAGAGGCAGCCATAAGTAATCATGCAGAACATTTGATTGGCTAAGCTCATGCAGGCCAGTTTGAATTTAAATCAAGTAAGAGCACAGTGGCAACAAGAGAGAGCGGAGGCAGAGTTAAGGTCAAGGAAGTGAAATAACTGATAATGCATACACAGAGGCACCGCAAACCACAGCATGAAAGGAGCAGGAGAGTGTGAGCTGTGATGTGAATGAGAGATTATCAGACACTGAGAGAAAAAGAAAAGGTAAACATAGAGGTAGATACAGAAATACATAAGGACAAACATTTGTACAGATAAAGAGGGCAGTTACAGTACAGTGTGTGGAGGGGAGAGTGAGACAAAGATGTCTGGTGGAAGATGAACAGAGGCAGGGGAGAACAAAAATAAAATAGTGATGTGATGGTTGAGGTGATGATGAATACATTCATATGCATTTCAGAGGTACTAAAATACTACAACTTAAGGCTGTGTTTTGATTATCATGTTGAATATAATTCACCACAATGTGATTTCTCTGAGGAGCCACGCTGAGAACTAGCTTCACCATTCGCTCTTCTTTCTGGTTTAAATACATGTTTGAATATATTTCCTGCCTTTGTTGAAGTTACATCTGCCTGTGTTATCACACATTTTCTTAAAGCCGGTGTTCTTAAAGCGTGATAACACCTAGAATGTGTTTTCTTTGGTGAGAACATTAGCTGAAAATTTGCCGTATTTTTATAGTCCACCCTGCACAGTTACAAGCACACCAGGACTCAGTAATCACATCAACTATAGATGAGTATGATAGATCTGTCTGCACTCTTGAAATTTCTCATCTCTGGTGTTCATTCCAGTTGAGAGCACTTGAAGAACTATTGTAGCTGCAGTCTGCACTGTAGTTTGCCCTCAGTTCATTTTAGAACTGCTGGCTATATATCCACATCTATTCCCTGTGGGAATTATGTTGTCTTGACAATACATGCTGTCATGGAAATCCAAAGTGAAACATTTTCACCAGTGTGCCTGACAAAGCAAGATTTTTGTTAGGGGTAACTATACATTGTATTGTTTCGTATGGTATTGTACCGTGTCATGTAGGGATGGTATCACATCATCATGTTGTATTTTGTCATACTGTATCACACCTCACCATACCGTATTATATCGTACAGTATTGTGTTCTATCGAGTTCTATCATATTGAATTGAATGCTATGGTGTTGTATCCTACTGTATCATATTGTATCATATCGTATTCTATTGCATCGTACTGTACTGTATTGCGTTGTATCATATTGTATCCTATGCTATGTTGCATTGTATAGTGCAGTATCTTCTACAGTGTTGTGTCATATCCTACCATGTCATATCGTATCATATTGTATTGCATCATGCTGTACTGTATTGCATTGTACCATGTCATATCTTGTTATACCATATACTATAGTAGTATCCACAGGTGTTACTGTACTGTGTTGAATGTGTGGTATGGTTCCATGTCACATTATATTGTGTTGTGCTGTGTCATACTGTACTGCACCATGTATTGTACAATATTGCACCACTTGTACTGAATTGAACTGTGGTGATTAAACTGTATGTCCTGCATTTGTCACCACATCGTTACAAAGCACTGCTCCAGGTTAGCGTTACTGTGTTACTGTCCATTAATGCGTTTAAAACTCTGAAATATTATATTTTCAATATATATTTCAATTCATGTAATAATAACTTCAGAATGGAAACAACAGGAGCATTCTAGGAACTCTTTCTATTGTTGTAATGAGAATGTATTGAGTTGTGACATCAGCTTTACATATCAAATTGAATCATCCATGTTTTGAGTCTACACTTGTTTTGTTTGTTTAGTTCTCCTTGTGAATTTAACATTTGTCTGATTAAAATGATCAGATTAAAGCCACATCTTTCGCCCACATGTACCTCACTGCCTCATGCTCTTGACTGTGCAGTTGCTGTGGCTGCTTTGACATACAGCATGTTGGTGTTCAAGTTCGCTGTCTGTAAAATGTTCTAAAATTTGTGTAAAATGTTGTTAATAACTATTAGGTATAGATGATCCTGGCCAATCCAGTTCATTCAAAAACCATCAATGTTGAGCAGCATTTAGTGTGACATCTTTATATAGGCTGACTTTCAGCAGCCCCAACTCTGATTGTCTTCCAGCGTCCCTGGTGTGTGTCCACTAAGTGTGCAATGACTCCACTTTCAGAGACATAAATATGTATTCATTTTTCCAGCAGCCCACTGGACTGTGACAACCGCATGAATAAGAGGATAAATGGGGATGTGGTGGCAGATGAGATGCATTCATTTCCATACGTGGTTTGATTCTGACGAGCAGCAGCAGACTGGAGCTCTGAACATTGTTTTTCATCACGGCAAATGAGAAAGCGCAATGGCCACTTGTGTTTACGATGCTGTACAAATGGAAGCACTGCACTGAGCAGACAGAAGTGTGATCAACATGCTACGTGCTGTGTGCACCTACATTTCATTTCATTTTTGTCACAATAGTTTTCCTGCTATTTTAATTTGAATAGCAAAGATAGATCTTTTAGATATATTTTCTTTATATTATTTTTTATATATTTTCTTCCAGTTATGTTTCTAAAATGTTGTTTATGTATTTAATAATGTGCAATGTTCCTTTAAAAATAAAAGCAGCTCTTTTGGCCTCATCATCAAAAATGGCACCCAAAATTGATGGTGGACATTATGGACATGGAGTGTGT
Organism: Oplegnathus fasciatus; assembly: GCA_003416845.1. Classification (NCBI taxonomy): domain Eukaryota; kingdom Metazoa; phylum Chordata; class Actinopteri; order Centrarchiformes; family Oplegnathidae; genus Oplegnathus; species Oplegnathus fasciatus. Next base: position 435,229 of record NTHP01000102.1, read on the forward strand.
TTTGTAGCTTTGTGCACAAGACAGTGAGAAACAGACTTTGTGTAGAGGGGGACCAGGACTTTATGGTTACAGTGTAGGAAAATATAGTCTGTCTGATTTATGGGACTGAATAGAAAAATACGGCTGCTATTGAAACTCGAGTTACCACAACACAACAGAGGCTCAGCTGGTTGTATTTTCTTCAGTTCTTCAAACATGTGGTTTGGGCGATGTCTTAAAATGCAAATTTCTCACCAAACTGTGCAATTTTAAATGAGTCTTTCTTAGCCACTTTTAGACTGACATCTTGCAAACTACAAAACTGGGACAGATACTTTGCATCTGATATATCCTCAATGATGGTGCTTAAAAAAATGAAAATGTGGCAACCATTCCTTTTACATTTAGAAAGCAACGGACAGTTGAAATGTGCTGTGTGGATTAGTGGACTTTAACAGCACTCCTAATGAGGGAGGGAGGGGATATGGCTGGGGAGGCTTGAGTGTTTTTTATTTTGTAATATAATTTATTTATAATTATTATTTCCCGTATGGGCAGTTTTAAAGGCGTGTGTTAAAAGTCTGTTTTATTTGTATTTAATTTTGGTTGGCAGTATTGGCAGATACCATGGGATGAGGTATCAGAATCTATTTCTGGAGAGAAAAAGTTGCATTGTTGCATCCCTAGAAGATAACCCCGACATGCTGCTGACAACTCCCGAAAAAGCTACTAAGTGGAAAATTCTACATTTTTTCACATAAATCGTTTTTTTCAATGCAACATATTACCATACAAATACAGCCCATCTACTAACATCTACTACTACTACTTGCAGTATCCTTGCAGAGTAGGTATTAGGGCTACAACTAATGATTATTTTCATTATCCATTAATCTGCAGATTATTTTTCTAATTTACTGATTAATTGTATCCACAGTGAAATGTTGAAAAATAGTGAGAAAATATCCATGAAAAGTTCCCAGAGCCCAAGGTGACGTCTTCAAATGTCTTGTGTTGTTCAATCTAAAGTCCAAAACCTGAAGATATTCTGTTTAAAGTAAATTATGACAATCCTCTGATGCTCTGGGAATTTTTGTTTAAAAGGTGAATGAAACGACTAACCAATTATCAAAATAATTTCTCATTATTGTCAATCGATTACTCAATTCATTGTTTCAGCTCTAATATAGGCTATACTTTGATTTATATATGGAAATCATTATATATCAGAGTTTTAGCTCACATTTTTGTCTCATATTTTAGTCTAATCATTTTTAATATTGGTTTAGCCCTGTACTGGTTGAACTGAACACTGTGGTGGATACTGATACACACAAACAAACATTCAGTATTTTCCCATACTTACTCAGTAATATGATGGCACACAGGAGGATGGCGATGAGAGCTCCGGTGCTGAGACCAGGAGAGCTGCTCAGAGCCTCTGCATTGCACAGTTCCATGTTGCCTTCACGGTCGCAGGTGCACACCCTCACAGTGAGGGTGCCAGTGCTGCTCTGCATGGGGTAGTCACCGTCGGTGATCACCACGGGAACCATGTAGATGCTCTGGTGAAGGCGGCTGTAGCTGGCTCGACGTGTCAGAATGCCAGCAGTGTTATCTGCGTAGGAGAGAGCTGAGTTAGAATATCATTGTAGCACTCCTGCAGTGCATGGTGTGTCTGACACTTTGTCACACAGCAGAGGTGTGAATAAAAATCACTTTATCACCAGGTTGGAAGGAAAAAAATGGGTCCAACAAGGCAGAAGTTACTCATTCTATCTCACTGAGGAGACAAAGCATGGGGATGAATCTGTTTTACAATTTGGGGCAAAGTAACCATGAAGTGTGGCCAGAATATGTACTTATCTTGGTACAAAACAAGAAACTGATGAACTGTTGATAGGATACCTTACTTAATAAAAAGCAAACAGCCAATCACACAGCAGAATGTAAGCTATTTGTTACCAAAAGTAAGTCACTTCCACATCTTCAAATCTCTGATAAAATAATTTCAAATCTTTTTTTCAAATTACAACCCTAATCAAGAGTGACGTATGCAACTATGGTTCTATGAATACTGGATGACTTGCCAGACACGGTTTGTACAGTAACACCTGGATTTCCAGCATCTGTAGCGAGCATGAAGAATGAAAGAGAGGTCTCCACACCCTCGAGAACTGATTTCTGTTTTTATATGGCTTGACAGAGGGATGTGGCCCACATTAAACTGAACACAATTTCTTTTTTTTAAACTAGAAAAGGCAAATAACTGCCGTTGCAATGACCACTATAGACTGCGACCAGAATCAGTTGACAATATAACTTAAGTGACTATACATATAATTTACTGATTCAAAAAGTGTATTTAGTGTTAAGTTACTCTTTAGGAACAAACAACCCACTTGAGTCAGCCAAACATTAAATTATGAGATTTATACAAATAAGATTTTAGTTCATTTTTGGACAATTTATTTATTGAAATAGATTTTCTGTTTTGTAGCTAAATTCGTCGTCATTTTTTCACCCTGAATCTTCTGCTAGCAAATTTTTAAAGGAACAGTTTGAGATTTTGGGAAATACACTTTTTCACTTTCTCGCAGAGAGTTGGATGAGAAGACTGACACCACTCTCATGTCTGTCCAATAAATACGAAACTACAGCCAGCAGTCCGTTAGCTTAGCTTAGCATAAAGCTAGCCTGGCTCTGTTCAAAGGTAACAGGCTATATCTCAGGTCAGGTGATGAGACTTCCTGGGCTGCTGCTTGCCTGGCAACCTCATGGTGACAACAAGATTCCAGGAAGTCACTGTGCCTGGCCAAGAAAACCTCAACACAAGCAACATATCATCAGTGAGCTTTAGAGGTCCTGGTAAGTGGATTTTGTTTCCGTTGGACAGAGTCAGACTCTTTTACAATGACTTGTTATTTCTGTCCCTCAGTGGGGAAATGACCCGTTACTCCATTCTGAATGTTATTGAAGCAGTTCACATTAGGTAAATGCCGTTGTTTAATACATGTTCCATATCATTTATATGATTAATTTAAGGCCAGTGCCTGGTCAAGGGTTACCTACCTCCATTGTCTCGGACAGTGAAGTTGCTGCGGTGGGTCCCCTCAGGAGCCAGGCTGAAGAAAAACTTGTGCCCCGTTGACGGCTCATCTGCATCGACCGCACTCACTGTCTGGATCCGCTGTCAGAGACACCAACAACCATTAACATGAACATCCCGATGGAGTTAGGTGAATTAAGAGGAGTCAATGAGTGGAAAAAGACTGGCAGGGTTAGAGGTTCCGTTAACAGTGACAGTACACACTGCTGTCCTCACTGTCTGTGCTGTAAAGTTGCCAGCAGAACAGCTTGGATATTATCAGGATGACTGGTGTCTGTGCTTAATAAGCCATGAATATCTCTGTCAACAACGCAACTCATAAAATAATATATTAGAGTGAAATAGGACAGTAAACACTGAACAATGCAGCTGGGTTTACTGAATCATGCACAACAACAACCAATTCAATGAAACAAAATATTTGATATTGAACTTACTCTATATATGGCAGGTTTCTGAAATACATATTATGCATCTACTTTTTTCCTTTATCCAAGTTCCTGTGCTGCTGCTTTACACATCATAACAATGCTGTTAATCAACACTTTCTTCTTTCCTGGCATCACACTTAACATGTTACTGTTTTACACAATTATAAGCTGGAAATGGTTATATAACCACGTAAGAGCTATTTCCTTTTTGTAATTCTAATTTCGTTGCTATCCTTCAGTATTCTTTCTCGTTTTTAAAAAAAAATGTGACTGAACACCCTGCTTCCAGTGGAGCTTTGAGGAATGTGACAGCAGGACATGAAAGCAGTGCATTTAGCTTCATTTGAGCAAAAGCGTTTGGATCATACTGAGCATATGGATTGACAGTGGAGAAGTGGATTATGCTACAGCAGTGGTTTGAGAAGTTTCTTTGGGTGTTTTGATAGTTTTTCCCACTGTGTAAATTTGTCACCATTGGGATCCATTGTAGCCGACTAGATTCAAGCTGAGCACAGCTGCTGTTCTCTGTGAACAAGCATGCTACAAACTTTTTACAGCTAGCTTTCAAGTCTGCAGGGGGTGAGAGCTTCTTATTCCAAAGATAGATTTTGGGCTGGGAATTGCTTTAAGCCAACACAAACTGACAAAAGATCTCAATGGAATCTCAATGGTTTCAGGGTGTTGGATGGATGAGTTTAGTGTGGAATGTGGGCTTCAATCATCAGATTAAAAAAGAGATTTAAAAAAGGCAACATTAGGGCTTGGAATCGATATTAATGCAAAAACGACACCTGACTTTCTGTACCAATACCAAAACAATATGATGTTTTGGTATCTTAGTTCAAATTAAAACACGTTTTAACCTTTTTTTCATTTAACGGAATCTGTGTTAAATAGGGAATGTTAGCCAAATAAAATATAGTCTAAAGAAATGTTCCTCCTGATTTAGATCAGGAAATATTTGATGAAAGAATAATTGAACAAGTTTAAGAATCTGACCTGAGCATTTTCCCGTCTTTTAGCTCATTGTTTTGATTTGTTTTCTGGCCCACAAACTCCACTCTGAACCTCGCCTCCAGCAGCAGCAGGCAGCTGTTTTCAATTAAAACGATCTGACAAACCCACTGTACACTACCTGCCCAGCACCAAACAGCAGACAGGCAAAGTAAGCACCTAGCTGGTGAACATAGTGGAACATTTAGCAGCTAAAGAGCCAGATATTTCCCTCAGGAGTTGGTGGAGACCAAAACAGAGCTAAAAGGAGAGTAAATATTGGACTTAATTCACCTTCTAAATTAGTGCCATTGTTGCTCTGTGTCTGCTGGTTGTGTAAATAGGCAACTGTTAGCTAGTAAGTTTGCCATAACAACTTTATATGGTGATATTATCTCACAGTAGGCCCTCTGGAAGTTTGTTCTAGCTTTAGTACCCTTAACTGATCAATCATGTCATCATGTCCCTTCATGTGGTTGAAACCAGACCTTGCTCACTGGTACTGGATCTTCAGGAAAGATCCCCATTGATACAATCTTTCTGGTGAAGTGTGGGCTGGATGTTGAAATTTCCCTGCCCTTTTCCAGAAGCAGAGAGAGGAGTTTATGTTTTGGTGAGGATGAGATGGATGGAAGAGCTTGGAGCTGAGACAGTTTATGTTTCACACACAAACACAACACATTCCTCACATTTACTTGGTAGATTTCCACAGTGAGAAGTGTAATCTTCAGCAGTGGAGACAGTGTGCAGTAATAGGCCTCTTTCAATCACTTTACACCCAATTGTATGTGGCCCAAAGCAGATAAAAACCATGCTATCTCACATTATGAGCAATTACCAAGACACAAACTTTAACCAAATCGATCACAGAAGAGAAGTTATAGCCACTTCATTTTGATATCATTTACTGATTCACTGATTGCTTACTCACAGATTTGATAGCACATTCATTTCTCCCCCACAGTCAAACACCTAGGCTAATTTTGGAGTCATATTTTTGCAATCTTTGCCTGAGGATAAGAAAAGTTAACTGTGCCAGATGCCAAACTATTTTTATCTCAGAATGCCCCCATTTCAAGAAAATTCACTGTAAGTGCCATTACTGTTTTTAGATGGACCCTGGATTGTGTAATGGTTCATAGTAGTGGAAGTTTGACATTAGCCGTACATCAAAGTACCCATCATGATGAGCGGCTTGGTTTATTTGATGAGCAGAAACCTATTTCAGATGGAGGGACACAGATTTTATGTCCTCATTCCCTGTCTGCAGTGACAGTCTGAACCTTTTAATGGTTCCTTTGGTTTTGTCAAGGTCAGATGTCTGAATTGTCTTGTCAGGCTCTCCTGGCTGCGTTGTTTAGACAGTGGAGGCTCAGGCTGTTTATAAAGACGCAAACAGAGATACATAAAGACGGAGGAAGGATGTCTGCAGCTTCTGGGAATTGTAGAAGTCCCATATGGAGACAGTTCCACAATAACAGGCATGAAAAGAATAAGAAGAGTTCTGTAGAAGGGGGATGTGGGATGTTGGGTTGGGTGGTGGAAATATATTCAGATATGAAAACGGTTTGGCTGGATGTGAAAGAAGTGCTGAAACAATTTGTAGCATTAACAGTTAATGTATTAGCAGATATAAAGACGATAATCAACAACAATTACTGTAGGATAATCGATTAGTTCACGACTGTTGGTTGGACCAAAGCAATTGAAGAAGTAATGATGAACATTTTTCACTATTTTCTGACATTTTAGTCACTGAATGATTCATGGATTAATCCAAAAAACGTCTATAATCGATATTTTTACAATGTATCAAATGATAATGTGAAAACAATGTGACAATGGGTTGCTTGTAGTGATGAACCTACAGAGAATTATCACCTGAATCTGCAGCTCCACTCGGCTTTACGGAGCTTTATAGCGAGTTTCAGCTCATTTTCTCACTCGCACCACTCTCATAGCATCGTTTATTCAGCAGACAGCTGCTTTCGGCGAAAAAGCTCTAAAAAGAAAACTCACTGTACACTACTTGCTCAGCACAAAACAGCAGACAGACACAGTTACAGACTAGCTGGTGAACATAGTGGAGCATTTAGAAGCTACAGAGCCAGATATTTCCCTCAGGAGTTGGTGGAGACCAAAGACAGAGCAAAAAGAGTGAATATTGGACTTAAATTTGCCAGGTGACCAGAAACACGACCCCAAATTAATGATAATGTTTCTCTGTAACTGCTGGATGTATAAATAAGCAAATTAAAAGGTGATAATATGTCAATGTTGCTGCCCCCAAGTGGCTAAGAAAATCAGTAAATCAGGTTTAAAGTATGGACAGAGCCATATGAGGACAGAGGTGGCCTTAGTCAGGTGAAGTTTGTGGCTGATTTGGACATATACCAAGCCAATGCCAGTTCCCATCAATGCAGAGATCGCTCATTGGTACTGGACATCAGGGACTGCTTATATAATTCATAATCCAAGCTTAAACTCATTGAGTTAAAACGATCTGACTAATCACATCTGAACATTTAGGAATTTCCGATTAGATGATGCTGAACAAAATCACTGCAAGGAACGCTAGAAATGCTGAGCAGGCTGCAGACCATTACCGACGCTGTCTGAATTCCTGGTTTGTTTGCCTCTGTATCTGAGTAACACACTGTCCCCTAAAATGACGGGAACTTGGCCCTGCTGTGCCTGCGGTTGTATAAATATCCAGCTGCTCCCTCACCCTCTATTCCTCTTCTCTCTCTCCCCCTCTCACCTTCTATTCCTCTTCTCTCTCTCCCCCTCTCACCTTCTATTCTTCTTCTCTCTCTCTCTCTCCTTCCTTTTGTGTTTGTATAGTGTATTTATCTCTGTCACCAACCCCTGGTGTGCGTAGTCTCCATGAAAAAAGGGCAGGACTGCAGCTGGTGTGAATGTGAGAGAGGTTTTTTAAAAATGTGTCCTGCAGTCACATTTCTTTAATACACCAGCATCTAAGCTGAACATATAAGTTTTCACCACAAGCGCGGCTCAGCAGATGTGTCGTTTGCCCCCTGATGAGACAGATTCACAAATCAGCCATAAGAGAGAACACCCCTGAGTTTAAAGAATGTCTCACTGATGTTGCTGTTCCCCTCTCTGCCCTCAGGGAAGTCGCCCAGATCGACCAGTTCCTTCAGGAGACGGCGGCACGTGAAGCCAATGCCAAAGTGCGGCTGCAGCAGTTCATTGAGGAGCTGCTGGACCGAGCGGACCGCGCCGAAAAACAGCTGCAGATCATCAGCAGCTGTGGCACCACGCCGAACGGCAGCCTGGGACGCTGCAGCCTCCAGGCCTCGAAGGGCAATGGACGCCAGGTGAGGATATCGTGAATCTTCTGTTGCTTCGTTGGGTTTACCGCTCAGAACACGCCACAAGGTGCATTGTGTGATATCGTGTTTCTTGTGTTTTCAGATTTGACTTGACTGTATTGATGATGAGGGCAACAAAACATAATACAGGGATTTGTCAGCCATACATGACGACATCTGCCAACATAGATTTAAAATTCTGAATTTATCCTGATCACGTTGAACTGCATGATAATACAGAAAGTAATATACACATTTACTTTTCAAATCATACTGTATGGGCTGCTTCAGATCTAATTCTGCAACACATTTTACTTGTCATAATAAATTAGAGGTAGACATAACACTGTGATTATTTCATGAATATTTATAATTTTTGTTTTGCCACCCAATAGCACTCCATACACCTCAGAGTGCTTCTTCCAGCTTTCTGACAGTCCTTGACAGAGCAGCTTTTTGCTGTTGAATAGTGCATAAGCATTGATTACATTGAGTAATGCCCCTGTAAAGCAGCACAGGTCAAAGCCATAATAGACTTTAAGATCCCAGAGACAGCAAGTGTATTCTTCTTTACAGAGCGAAAGCGCAGTAACTGTCTAGGGCTTTTTTTCATACATCAGCAGCTGAAATTCAACAAACTAGAATCACCTCAAAATCTACATTCCAGACGAGATGATTCTGGATGATTGGAGAAGGTTTGTGTTTGATTCAAGCTGAGATTTTAGATTAAATCTGTAAGCTCAGGGTTTGTTAGTAGAACAGAAGATCACGAGAGTAAATGTGTTGTGAACGTGTGCTTGAGGTCTTTTAAGTCGTTTAGCTCATTTGTTCCAGTCACCCATTACCTTCTCGTTGACTGCATTAGCACGGCTTTAATTAAACCTTGCAGAGATGTTTTTTATAACCTGAAATTAAACGATGACTTGAAGTTACAAAGCATGGATATGAAATGTGTGCTTAAATGATCGCACATGGGATAGATTTTTCTAAAGCATTTAAATTTAAAATTAAGTTTAATATTTTAAAGCTTTTTAAAAGATTTTGGGACCTGACTGCAGGAGTTTGCTCCCATTCAGCCACAAGAGCTTTAGTGAGATTGGCGCGCTGATGTTGTTTGATAAGGTCTGGCTTTTAGTTTCCACTGCATCCCAAAGGTGTCAATGGGATTGAGGTCAGTGCTCTGTGCCGGCCAGTCAAGTTCTTCTACCCCAAACTGGGAAATCCATTTCTTTATGGACCTGGCTTTGTGCACAAGAACAAGAAGTCATGTTTAAACAGGGAAGGGCCTTCCCCAAATCGTTGCCTCAAAGTTAGAAGCACACTATTGCTGCGGTAACATTACATGTAAGATTTCCCCTAATTGGAACTAACAGCCCCAGACCAACAGTACAAAGAGATATGTGGACATGGGTGTCTAGATACTTTTGGCCATATTGTGTATGCATCTACGGCATTTTGTTTTGTAATCAAGTGATGCTCACCCGCCATAGGGTGATAAAGTTAAGACTAAGTGAAACCAGAGGCTTGACCCCTGTCTGCTTTGCATTCAGCATCAAAACAGTGAAGCTCTGCAGCAGCCGACATCCTGACCAGAGAGTGTACTCGCATAAAAAGCTGCCTCGTGCTCCGGAAACTAGAGATCAGCTCTTTGTCTCCAGGCTCTCCACAGCTTCCATTGTGGCATTTTTCTCCCCCCTCTGCTTTGCCTTATTACACGCTGATAAAAAATGCAAAAGCGGACACTTTCTGTTCTTAAAAATGTCACTTATTCAAATTATCATCCAACACCTCTTGAAAAAGAGGCGACCTGTTTCGTTGCACAAATCTGTGCGCTGCCATGGAAACGGGTTCTTGCTCTTGCTGAAGGTTCCAACATGATTTTGAATCAGATGTAATGTGGAACAGATCCGCCTGAGAGAAACTAGCTGCTTCGCTTTGGCTCATTATTTTGAGAGATCCTCAGTGAAAAAATCTTCTTCTCAGATCACTGAGTGCACAGTTATTGTTGACATCCTCGGCTCAGTCACTTCATATAGTCATACAATACAGTGAATTACCTCTTTTATAATGCTGTAAGCAACCTGTTGCAAAGATGACTGAAATCACATTTTCTTGCGAACAAGAATTAGACCTTTGTATACATTTTAAAATGATAAAGAAATATACTTTTTCCTCTTTTTCAAGCTAAATCACAGATCCATTTGACCTGCGATTGACCTGAAACATCGCTACCTAAATTTAAATGTCCTCCCTTTGGATTTAAACATCTGTCAGTTTAATGTTGGTGTGCTTGTGCATCATTGTAGAACTGTGAATAATCAACATGACACGTACAAGTGTGGAGTCGCAGACTGGTTGGCACCTTGTTACACTGTCAAGGGAAGCCCAGAGATGTCACACGACCAACCACACACGCCCTCACAACCTCACTCTCCGTCTCTCTGTCACGGCATCAGCGAGGTCGCCCTCATCTCCTAGGAGACAGGTTTCAGAGCCACAGAGGTATTTTAGGACTGACAGTGAGAGAAGGGATGGATGACTTGTTTCCTGCTCACTCTCTAGTTCAGTTCAAGCTGAATCTAATGCATTTCCGCACAGGAAGTGCAAGGTGAAGATAGCTTTAATTCAATCATATTCTTTTATAAACTTTTGGCCCTTAAACAGAGGGTAGAAATAGAGAATGCCTCGAGTTTAAGACCAAACTTAGGTCACCAGATTGGAGTTTTTATCCTTGTGATTAATGCATTTTGTTCCATCCATCTCTGGGAGATTTGTCCCTGTTCTGCCTTCACTGCAGGCTGGCCAGGAATGAGAGCCATGGATGGTGTTTGCCTGTTTCCTCCATGGTCCAATTTTGCTGGCACTAGGCCAGAAACAGGCTGTGTGAGTAGAAGCAAAGAAAAAAAGAAAGAGAGAGAGAGAGAGAGAGAGAGGGAGCAACAGTGTCTGTGTTTGTGCACATTTTCCCTCTGTGGCACGTCGCCAGTCTGGTACACAGAGTTCCACCTGGCACCACTTCACACACACACATAGATATACGCACACATACAAACACTACACACAGCATTCTTCAATGCACAGGCAGCTCTGAGTGCTGTATGAAAGAGTGACTAGAAGGATTTTGCTCTCTGGCAAATAGTGAGAGTGAGACTGCGCACTCACAACCAAATACACTTCAAAAATTCTCGCCTGCTTTCAGAGGTACAACCAAATGTACGTAAGTAGGAACGATGCTCAGAGCTTTTGTGTTGCTCGAGTGAGGGTTTAGTGGATGGAAACGTTGGTCAGTCTGGCCATCAAACACTTTGGTCAAAAGCAAGATATCTACTACCGACCAGATTGCCAGGAAGTTTGATATTCATGATCCCCAGTGGATGATTCCTAAAGACTCTGGTCACCCTCCTGCACTCCTGTAGCATCACTATTAGGCACAAGTTTTCACTTGTATAGAATAAGTATGAAAATCCAATGTCAGAGTTTGGTATTACATTTATTGAGCACATTCTTGTTCCACAGAGGGTGAAACTTCTCCGTTTGAGACAGTCCGTGGCCCTTCCTGTACTGCCACCTTCAGGACAAATTGACAAACTTTGGGCACAAGATATTGACGTGTAGTGATTTCTATGAAATTTGTTGTGGTTATTTGTGGTCCCAAATGATGATTTCTAATGATATCAGTCAGCACCAGGTCAAAATGTCACTGTTGAACAACTCTCTACTTCATGACAAGCTATCTTTAAAAAAAAGTCTCTGGATTTGCATAAAATTTGCTGTGGGAATTTCTGGTCTCCCTGAGTTGTCTTGTAGTGCCACCACAGGGCCAAATTTTATATTTGTAAGGATAAGAAAATAAATATGCTCCCCAGAAGATAAACCCTTTCCATTTTATGTTCGCTTCGTGAGCTTTCCCTTTGTGCCGCCCTCAGGGCAAAATGGCAAGAAAAGATGAAAAGATTTGTCCATTGATATCACAGATTTATGCCTGATGCTGTCACCAGTCATAATTTACATGCTCAAATCTGTGAAATCTCACTGTACTACTACTACTACTAAACCATACAGAAAATGTCTTTAATTTGAAGATCACTTGTGCTGTTCATTTCAGTTTGGATTATTTGTTAAAAATCTGAGCTGCTTTTTGAAATACACATAGAGAGACTTCCCATGATAACAGCAAAATAGGCTACTTTTTGATTTACTATTTGATTTTATTGACTTTTCAGTGGGGATTTGTTAAGCAGCCTTCTGTAGCCATTTCACATTTATAGCAGTGCTAACTTAGTGTGATAGCTGCTTTAAAATGAAATACTGTATATCTCGTGCTTTAGTTTTGAGTGTGTTGTCTTTATTATGTTTTAGAAAATTACAGTCAGTATCAAGGCTGTCATCCACTCTTCAGGAGCTTACTTAGGAACACCGAATCTCACACAACCAAATAACATGTGAGCTAGGGGCATGTCTAATGAAGAATGAAGGGGTACTGAATAATTTTACTAATAACACTTTTGTTTGTTTCCCTTCAATCTGCATGTTTGCGTCTCTCCAGAGAAACTCCAGCCTCTCTGGGAGCACAAGAGGCATGTACCAAGTGTCAGACCGACGCTCGTCCCCCAGCACAGGGTAAGTCAGCACACTGCTCCTATTCCACATTTACAGATGAGTTCACACCTCTGAAATGTAATGTAAACCACCACTGTGCCGCAAGGAGGCTTATGGTACAAGTGTAGACCCTCACTTACTGCTGCACTTAACCATCCAAAAGTAAAGAGAGGATCATATGAGCTCATAATTGCCATATTACATGTGGTTTCATTAGGAATATTTTATTTTTCAGGGAGACATTCTGTCTGTTGATCTGTCCGTCTGTTTATTTATTTGGAAAGAAAGAGGGTTTTCTGGTCCAGCTGGAGATTTTGTGGTTCTTTGCTGTCAAAAGAATTTGGTGCACCTCATCTTTCTTACCTTTTCAGAGCTGATGTAGTGAAACACAATCTGTCAGTTATGTGGAAATATAACCGAACCCCCAGAGGCCCAGAGCTTTTAACCACCATCAACTGAGCACGCTGGCTCTGGCCTTGGGGTCTTTGGTTACAGCACCTCAGAAAAAACAATAAAAACAGTGGAAGTGCCATGGTTACAACCTGTTTAACTTGTGGCGCTTTATATTATTTTATCTTTCCCACATTAGTTGAAATTTAAAATCCAGAGATTATACTGTAGTGAAAGAACAGATTCACATAATATCGGATTAGGTTTCTGTAACATTCATACGCCACATTATGCACATTATGGCTCCTGCAGAAATTATACAACAATACTTTATGCTGAAACAATTATTAAATTACTAGATTTTCTTAATTGATAATAATTGTTAAAGTTCTTTATCCAGCAAAATTGCATTTGCTGGTTCCAGCCTCTGAAATGTGAGGATTTGCTGCTTTTCTCTGTTATCATTGTAAATTGAATATATTTTGGTTATAGACTGTTGGGTGGACAAAACGTTGTTACATTGGGCTCTGAGAACTTGTGACAGGTATTTTTCACTATTTTGTGATATTTTTAGACTAAACATTTAATTGGTATGAAAATAATCACTAGTTGCAGCCCTGCAATACTTACACAATAACAGATATACTGCATGTAGTTAGTTTAATATTGAGAATAGAGTGTCTCCTCCTCTCGCATGTTGTTTCACACTTAGACATCCACATTACAATATTCACATGTAGTATAGTATTGAACACTGTGATATATAATGGAATAGATCCCATTTTTCGTCAGACTCTCATTCAGTAGAGGCAGTGAGGCACAGGTTGGACGTCTCTCTGCATGAGGTGTGACTGAAGTATTTCTGAGTCCCTGCTGGAGATTTCAGACACATGGCTGTGCCATAATACTCTGACTAACATAACTGTCACTCCCAGTTGGTATGTGAATGTGTTTCCTAACGTGACGTCACGCAGGAACCTGTCAGGCCTTCCCCATTGAATCACTGATGGCACGACACACACAGTGGCCCGACAACAACCCTCTACGCCTTCTGTCTTCTGTTCATCAATAGCTTTTCATCAGGGATCAAGATATTTTTGCCACTAGATGTAGTAAAGGTCATAATCTCAAGTGTGCAACAGTTTAAGTGATTTATTGATATTGACCTCACCAGATATTTCTGTAACAATCATTAGTCTACATACACACCAAAATGCCAGGGTATTTTGCACTATTTTACATTTTGTATCTCTTTAATGATCACTCATTTTATATATTATATATGTTATATATAATAGTAATTGTAACAGCTTTGTCATGCATGGATCTCATCAAAAATCAGTTTTGTTTAGGTTCCTGTGTTCCCATTCAATTCCAAACAGAATGGAAACCCGCTTAAAGCTTTAATGTAAATGTTATTCATCACTGTGATTCTTTCATAGTTGCATGAGGACATAAAATCTAACTTTTTAAAAGTGTAAAGCCACCTTTTCATATTGATTTGCACATTAGGGAACAACACAAGCTCAGGTGACACAGGAAGGGTTTGTTTCTTCCACTGATTGTTGAGTTGTTTTTGTATTTACTCTCTGGTGCTGCTTTGCATTCTGGGTACACACTCTCAAATCATTAATTAGCAATTGCTAACCATGAGCTTCTCGTGATTGGGATCAATTCATATCATTACGTCTTGCACATCATGCTTTGCTATTGATTTAGTGTTGACAAAACATTCAAGCAGTTTTTATCAGGTTACTGCTCTACAACCAGCTCATTAGACTGTAATGACTCACAGTTTTGACGTTGACGCAGTTTAGATCCATAACCAAACCATGAACACGCAGCATTGTTTTGGCTTTACATAATCTCAGCTCATATGTGGCATAACGTGCATCTCATCTGCATGCATCCTTTTCCCTTGCAAGCACTGATAAGTGCTACCTGCAGTATTATCTGCGATTCTCTTTCATTTTTATTCCTAAAATGATGTATGCAGATGCTCTCACTCTTCTTATTATGCTGCGAGAAAGAGGAGGGAGTACTAGGAAGGAAGAAATGGAGAAAAGAAAGAAAAATGTCCTACTTTTTGAGAGGCTGATATTTGTAACTGCTCATTACTTGTATTAGCTGAGAGGTTATTTTAAGTACTGTAGCAGTACGTATGTACAAAAGCTGCCCTCATTGTACTATAAATCCTCTGAAATGCAGCTGTTCTTTGTCAGTCAAACAGCACCTATTTGTGGGTCATTTTGGTTTCAGAAGTGCATGCACTACTGTCAAATTAAATACCAATACTGCTGTTTTCCTCAGTGGACCTTTAAGTATGTTACTTTGTGCTGAAGGGACTGTAGTCTCTACAGAAATGAATAATAAGAAGAAGGATTTAGAGAAGGTGTGTCAAGTGAAATATGTTAATGCATGATTAGATAGCATTTAACTCTCATGACATGACATGAGGATGATAAAACAGAAATATGAGATAAAATACAAATATATGATCATCAGTATAGTGATGATTTTGGTGTAAATGTATTCGAGGTACTAAAGAGCTGATGGTGCATCATGAACAGATTACAGGAATTGTTCAACATTTTGTGAAATGCGCTAATTCGCTTTCTTGCCGAGAGTTAGATGAGAAGATCGATACCACTCTCTTTAACTGTTTGTTAAATATGAAGCTACAGACAGCAGCCGATTAGCTTAGCTTAGCATTAAGACTGGGACCAGAAGGAAACAGCTAGCTTGACTCTGTCCGAAGATAACAAAATCCACCTACCAGCAGCTTTCAGTTTTTTTGGAACAAACTCCCTGAAATCTTGAGGTTTGCTTCAGCTCTGAGTACTTTTAAATCAGACTTTTCTGTTTGCCACTGCATTTTATCATATTTGAGACTATTCATTCATACTGTATCTTGCACTGCACTATAATGTATATTCTCCTGTTTAATCTGTATTATTCTGTTTTAATCTATTTTTATCTTTTATTTTCTTTTACTCTTTTAAAGTCCATTTTTTATATGTGGCTTTTTTTAATTGTTTTTATCTTGCCTTAATGCCTTTTATGTCTTATGTAAAGCACATTGAATCGCCTCGTTGTGGTACCTCGCCTTTAAAGCTCACTAATTAACACATTATATCTTGTTTGTTTAATCTGTAAAAAAAAAGAGAGAGAGAGTGTAAAATGTGCTTTCGCTGAGGTTTAAGGGAATGATCAATATTCCTTTACATAACCTGGTAAAACCACAAAACCACCTAATTTTTACACTTTGGTTTCTGACATGTAAATTAATGAGTTTTAAAAGGTACTTTTACAGTAAAAGGTGGATTATGTTACCTTTGGACAGAACCAGGTCAGCTGTTTCCTCCTCTTGCCAGTCTTTGTGCTAAGCTAAGCTAACCTGCTTCATATTTAACAAGCAGACATGAGAGTGGTGTCACATCCAACTCTCTGTTCAGTTGTTGATTCTCATTATGATTATTCAGAACACAGTATGACATGTTATTGGATGTTTGGATGGACCATCCATGTGTTTGAGTATCCTATGTAAAAAAATAATTCAATCATCATTTATAGTTCACTTCCTTCTCTTTGCTGCAGAGCATCTGGGCGGATCAAGTCCGTCTCACAGGGCTCTGGAGGTTACGACAGTGACAGCGTGGAGATGCATCCCATGGAGGAGTGTCCCGAGGCTCAGTACTATCACATGCAGTGCCGGCTGGGTGAGGGGGGTTACGAGCGCTCCCCTGGATGTGGCGGTGGTGGATCAAGGAACTGGGGTCTTCGTAAACAGGCCATCCAGAACTGGCAGCGGCGACCTTACAGGAACAGCACTGAAGGCGAGGAAGGAGACGTGTCAGACGTGGGCTCCCGGACCACCGAGTCTGAGGTGGAGATGTGGGAACAAGAGAGGAGAGCTGTGGCTGAAGTCCAGCAGTCCGCCGCTCCCTATCCTCACCACGGCAGGCCAGGATATCGCCCTAACACAGGTAACAGCTCTCTGGGAAGTTGTTCAGACTCGTTATTCTTAGAAATGTACACACACCCTCTCCAATCTAACTTCCAGCCGCCAGCTCAGACACATGGGAGCCGGGATTCACAGAATAAAGGCCTTAAAATGACTCCCATGAGAGCAGTGACTGATGTGGATCTAGGTCAGGTTGAGCTGCAGTCGCTGTAATGTTGCCAAAGCTGTCTCACTGACCAAAGCTCATTCTACAAACTGAATGTGGATCAGCCATGAGATTATATAGTAAACATGGAGAAAAGACGCCCCACATCTGCTGCAGTGTGTAGGCACAACAATGTAAACACTTCATGAAAAATGTCCAGTACTGCATTGACAAGAAAGAACAGCAGTTTCAAGCTTATACTAACCAACAGGAAAGGGAATACATTTAATTTGAATAATAATTCAGTTTTTGGGCAGAATGATGGATGCAGATAATCAAGTTAATGAATTGAAATCAAAGTTCTATATATGTAATGTGTGTTCATAATGACATACTATGTGTATGTACAGTATAGTTTAACAATAATGTGGTATTTGTTTTTATGCAGACAAGGCAAGTTTATTAGTATTGCAAAGTGCTTTGCTTCAAGGCTTGCATTAGAACAATATTTAAAAACACAAAAAAGGAGAATAAAATTGACTAAACATGAACAAAATGAGAGAAAAAA